>CM051505.1:2018556-2085516 GCA_028031935.1 Paedocypris micromegethes
CACACACACACACACTGTAAAACCTCTAATAGAATGCCATGGCAATGAGAGCCAACGTTTTTTGGAAGAGCCAATGAGTGGCTTGCATGTGTTGCCCTCAGTTCCTTAACTCTTTAAATTTTAAAATAAAACATGAGCAAATTAAAGCTTAAAAAAATTACATAAACCTGATTGTATTGTAACAAGGAGCAATTGAAGCGAAAAAAGTCGAAAATGTATGTTTAATTAGGGTAAACAAGCGTCTCACCATGGCCTTGTAATGGAGGGAGGCGTTCTGTTTTTCAACCCTTTCATCATGGTGGCCTTCTTTTAGAAGTTTTACTGTGTGTGTGTGTGTGTGTGTGTGTGTGTGTGTGTGTGTGTGTGTGTGTATAAAAAGACAATTACACACACATAATGTACACATACATACATACATACATACATATTCTTCCCAGTAATGTAGATACAATGTACAGATTTATTAAAGAGACACTACAACGAAGTAATAAGATGTTTGCAACAAGAACTTTCCGGAGCACAGGAATTTTAATAACGAGGCCGTGAAACACAGTAAAGGTCAGAACACCTACTCGACCCAAAAAAAACATGTTTACTTCATTTCATTAAATTTAAATAAAACGCTGACCAAAAAAGCAACACACCAGCAAACCGATAATGAATTGTGGTCTGATGATTACCTGGGTGTCTCTTTAATAGAACAAAATCAAAACTCTGGCACCTGATGAATAGAATGTGTTGAATCTGAATCCAAAGACCAACTCAGCAATTCTGGTGTGTTTCAGACAAACTGTTAAAATGCCTCTTTTCCAAAGAAAATCTTGCAATCTTACTTACTCTCTTTAAATGATGGTCGACTTTGAAAAATGCCTAAAGGGAATGAGATGACACTTTCATCATTTGTGGCTCATCACAATCATCCCTGAAGGATACGCAGAATATATGATGCTCTGACAATGACTGAGTGACGGACAACAGAAAAGATGATGGTTTCACTGCTCTGAAAATCCACTGGGACAAGAAGGATTATGAGACTGAAAAGGTGTAAACAAAAATCCATTAATCCATTTCTTATAGTTTAGTGGGTTTTCCTTTGTTTCAAACTTTTAGACATAGCACCATACCAAAGCGAAATGACATTTCTCACTAGTGCATTAATAGACAGTAGAAGACCTGTATTTTCAATTTGTATTCCAACAATACAATTCTTTGTGATAACCGTTTCAGAATAACATTGTCTCATTTGGAAATCAAGGCAGCGCTATCACTCTAACGATCACGCACTTTTAGATCCATACACTTCCTCTGTCTAAATGAAGGTCCACTCTACCTGTCCCTCTTGTTGAATTAAGAAGGAAACTAGAAAAATTAAGGTTCACCCTACCTCTTCCTCTGTCCAAATTAAGGTCCACCCTACCTCTTCCTCTGTCCGAATTAAGGTCCACCCTACATCTCCTTCTGTCCCATTTAGAGAAAAAATTTCCCCACTGAGGGACTAATAAAGGTTGAATTATTATTATTATTATTATTATTATTATTATTAAGGTCCTCCCTACCTCTCCCACTATCCAAATTAAGGTCCACCCTACCTCTTCCTCTGTCCAATATAAGGTCCACTTACCTCTTCCTCTGTCCAAATTAAGGTCCACTCTACCTCTTCCTCTGTCCATATTAAGGTCCACCCTACCTCGCCTTCAGACCAAATTAAGGTCCACCCTACCTCGCCTTCTGTCCCAATTAAGGTCCTCCCTACCTCTCCCACTGGCCATTTTAAGGTCCACCCTACCTATCCCTCTGGTCAAATTAAGGTCCACCCTACTTCTTTCAATACTCCGCCAATACTTGTTTCAAAACAATTGAAAATGTTTGAAAATATGTCTTACAATTGTAAAAGGTCATCTGACACTGCAATGCAGAACAAATGTGTGAGGAAAAGAAAACCCAAAATAGGGAATTAAAAAAAGTGTCTTCCACCGCAGCAGATTCCAACAGTTTAGATTAATGGGGTCTGGCAGACATTTTTACTTTCTTTGCCACTTTCTCGACTCTCTCCTCTCCAACACTCCTCCACTTTGCTCTTTTAAGTCTAATGATAGTATAACTATAATGGCCAAAGAACTGTCAGAGAAGGACGGTGTCCCAGTGCTGAGGCATCACCAACACACAAAACGTCCCATTCAGCACTTTCCAATCCAGCCAATCAGCTGATTAGTAGTACACCACTAGCAAGTCAGGATACTTATAGCGCTTTCCAATTGATTTCATCCGTTTCTCTCAACTTGGCTATTCAAATTGCATCTTTTAGTTTATCTGAATCTCTTCCACCTTTCCAAAAAAAAGTCTACGGTTACGGTTAGAGTCTCTGCTGGCTAATAAATACCTTTGTTGGCTTCTATCTACTGTAACAAAAAATTGTATTAAATATATAGTTTTGTTTGGCTTTATAGACTTTTAGAGTTATGTGCAGACACATCTTTTTAGTATGTTCTTTCTAAACTACAGGGATCCAAAAAAATGACTGGAGAAACAGTCTGAGGCGAAGATCCATGACTTCTCATTAGATTAACTATCTGATGAGAAAACACGGACAGCATGAAATATATTTGTCCGTTTTATCTTTAAAAGTTTCATCAACGCTTAAAGAGGTGAGTTGTGCCACGAATCAAGTCTCTGCGTTTGTTTTTGATCTTTAGTCTGGCCCTGCTTATTGAAGCATTTGTACGGACAGATCGTTCTGCAGACGCTCTGCCCTCCAGCAACAACATGGAGCAGTCCTAATTGTTTCAATTCATTATTTACAGAAGAAAAAAGGAGAAAATGTGTCTTAGGTCCTTTGGGAAACATCTGACCAGTTTCCTCCTATCTGCAACGTCACTCAAAAATGTATAATTCTAATGTGAATTAGATGAATGCTACACTATTTAAAATACTATACTACATTTTACTTTTGTTTTTATATTTAGATTCTTGGAAAATAACTAAATAAATCCTTACAATTCTCTAAATGTGACAAATGTTCACAATTGGCTGAATTAAGAAGCAGAGAGCAGCTTTGAGTAGTATAAAGTCAGTGATACTTAAAAAAAAAACAAAAAACCCTCTCGTTCATTCTGCAAAGTACATATAGTGCTCTAAATGTTAGCAGTAAAATTTGAAAATCAATTCTGAACTTGATAGGAAGCCAGTGAACAGGAGGGATATGCGCTCTGTTTCTGTTAAAAGCCTTGCTGCTGCATTCTGGACAGTCTGGAGCCGAATTGAAGGCGACTTATTACAACAAATAAAACCCAGTCACAATTACCCATATAATTAAATGACCAAATAAAAGCCATAACAAATAATTTCCAGGCATAATTTTCCTTCATTTAGAAATGTTTATTTATGAGATTTGTGAGTCATAAATTAAATGAAAACCTGAAAAACACAAACCAACCAATTTTTTAGATACATCAGTCCAACTGCTTGTTAACACAAAATTGTTAACTTCAGACGATGGTCTAAACAAGACCAAAACGATGGTCAGAGAATGGTTTCTAATACCAGACTGGACTGAGTATTTCAGAAACTGCTGATCTATTGGGATTTTCACACACAACCACCTCTAGGGTTTATAAACAACGGTCCAAAATATCCAATGAGTGACAGTTCTGTGGGTGCAAATGCCTTATTGATGCCCACTGCCCAAAGTTTAGAGGAGAATGGCCTATATGTATATATATATATATATATATATATATATATATATATATATATATATATAACCGGCTATAACCGTATAGAAAGATAGAAGAACATCTCTGAACACACCACAGCAGCAGAAGACCACACCGGGTGCCACCTCTGTCATTGAAAAATCGAATACAGAGGATACAGTTGGCACAGGCTCACAAAAAATGTACAGTAGAAGATTGATAAAACATTGACTGCTCTGATTAGTCTCGTTTTCTGCTGCAAATGTGCCAGCAGTTGGTGTTGCAATAGTGTAGGAGATATTGTCTTGGCACACACTTTGAGCCGAGTAGTACCAGCACCATGCCAATACCACAACCTACCTAAGTATAGTTGCTGACCACGTCCATCCCCTTCTGGACCAGTGTTCCCATCTTCTGACAGCTTCTACCAGCTGGATAACGATGTGCCAGAAAAGTCTCAGACTGGTTTCTTTATCATGACAACGATTCACTGTGGTCAAAAGTCCTCCACAGTCACCAGAACAGTGGTCCAATGTGAACCAATAACTTTGATGAATGTTTCCAGAACCTGGTAAATCTACACCATGAAGGATTAGGCGGTTTACTAGAAAGGTGACCAAATATGTTGAAGTATGTTTTTGTATTGTTTCTGGAAAGCTTCATGTCTTAATATTCATTTCCACGTCTTTTGGTCTTACAGCACTATGGAGGAAACATGATTTATTACTATAAAATGTGATTTTTCTTTCCCAAGAAATATTTGCTTAACTTGAAACCTAAAATTGCTTTTACACGGAGAACAGAACTAAACATACGAACAAATGAGCGGCTCTATTAGGGTGAACTTTTTTATCTGCGTGGACACACTGCATGCTTATGATTTCTCTTTGAATCCTTGTTGCTGAGAGAGCATCTCTCTGCCTGTCCTGTTGGTAATAGAGGGGATGATAAAGTTACTTCGCCCACCTTATTGGCAGGGGTTTGCGGTTTTGCAAAGGCCTTGTAAATCTTGTTAGGAGGAGAGCGTAGCAGGTGCTTCCTCTTCGCTTTTTTCTGCTGAGATGAATCAGCTCCAGCAACAATAACAAAAACCGGTTCAGATCTGACACTAATTGTGAGGAAAGTCAGAGACGGGCAAGAACGCTCTGCTGATCTAGCACACGGTTGTGTATTGACTATTGAAAGTGCCTGCTAACTTCTATTCCAAGCAAAGCTGCCTGTCAATACTAAACCAGTGGATCAATGGATCCACTCTACACAAACCACATGGGTTGTTCCTCAAGCAAAAGGTTCACTCTTTAACAGCCTTTTATAGGCAAATCGCTCCATCGGGACGGAAAGAGCTAATCCATGTGCAGACTGACACTTTGAAAAACAACTTGAAAATTTCATTCACCAACGCCATGGCATCCAAAGGCCTGGAGCTTCCTTTAGAGTGGCATTTCCTTTCAGAGATATTTACAGGCCTTTCAATACGCTTTCTCTTCTCAATCAACAAATCAGTGAGCAGTGAAGACATTGACCAGCAGAGACAAGTGAATACAAGTCTGACCGGCAGCTGATGAAATGTTTAAAGAGAATGAGAGAAATACGATTTCAGATTTTATTCTGAAGATATTTTGGTAATATAAAATGCAATTATGTAGTGTGAAAGTAGTGCGTGGAATTACACTGGTACTGAGATATTATATGATTTTGTTATAATAACATAGAAATACTATTTATTGTAGTTTTCAAAAATTTGAACTTGACTTAATTTCTGCTATATTATTGAAATGGTATTGTGTGAGTGCGTGTGCGTGTGTGTGTGTGTGTGTGTGGTGTGTGTTGGTGTGTGTGTGTGTGTGTTTATATTTGAGAATTTAATATACCGTACTTCATTTTTTTGGAAATGTATGTTTTATTTTGCAATTAAATTAAAATTAAAAATAAAAAAAAGTAAATACTGAATGTCTCATTCACAAAAAAAACTCAAGCCAAGTGAATCTTCAAATAGGATCATGATAGCAAGATGTTCACTTGCTTCATTGTTAACACTAAGTAGCCCTAGTCTTTTAATAACGTTAAGACTTTTTGTATTAGTGTTTTGTAGTTACTGTAGTTAACATGTAGCATAAAACTCATTTTTTACGGCCAACATACGCTTGTCATTGGAACAACAACAACAACAATAAAAACAAAGAATACATTTCTCTACCTTCCTCAAGTAAAAATCTGTGTTGAGTAACATTTGACTGAAGCATCGATATTTTCACTCAAGTACAGAATCACACAGGGAAGTAAATCCTTTTCAGCCCTGAACACACAAGATCACGTCACACACTCCGATATTAGAAGGTCGTCGACGCCTCATTATGCATGATAAACGTGCAGGTTTGCGTGTGTGCTGGGTTTTTTTTCCCACTGATTTGACTCATGCTTTATTCAGAGGGAGCTCCACAGGGGTCTGCTGCTTCTCTGTAAAGCCAGCCCATCAGCACTGTTACCCAGTCGACTGGGCACAGCAGGGTGTTAGGGTGGCCTCTGCCACTGTCTCTGCCGAAGATAAAGCTACTGTTTATCGATGCAATCCCTCAATCCCGTCATCATCGCTGGCTCGGATTGAAAACGACTCCTATGATGGTGAACCTGCCTTTTAATACGTTCACATAACAATTAGCAGAACCGTCAATGCGGATAAATTACTATTCGAACTTCTTCAAACTTGGGGTGTGTGTAAGACTAGACGTTCCTTCAGAAAAACAAATGCTTGCAAAATACATGAGCTACGATTTCCTTGAAGACCTGGAAGAACCGTAAACCTTGAAATCTATTTGGTTTTGCCCTTGGCGGAGTATCTTCTCATTAGACGAGACCTCCTTTTGCGGAGGCCAGGGGATGTAAACCAATAGCGCGACTGCATCCATGTAGCCAAATTCAGATTACTCACGTGTGGTTGCACAAGAAACATCATTGGGTTTTAGGATGGGATGTAGACACTTATTTGAAACCATTGCTTTGGCATCAGGAGTGTAAAACACCCCGACGAAGACTCTTAATTGTGTTGTGAGTGCAAAGTCTTTCTTTAGCCAGGAGACTCGAAGTTCTCCACAGGCAGTCTGTCTGAATGAATCTTTTATGTATTTAAAGAAGGCGAGGTCAGGGCTGAAAGCTGCAGCAGTGCACTGAACCCACGCAGCCTGATCACAGCTGGGCACAACACATTAAGCGAAGGTCAGAGTGCACATGATGCGCCGGAATCTCTGAGACAAATCGTCCGAGAGAAACGGAATTGACTCTTTACTGTCGGAAACAAAATACCGCAATCCTGCAGAGAAACATCTCGACCATTAGCTCCCGTAAACACAATCATTGAGGAAAATAAAGCAACGTATGACCTAACTGACCTTACAACCCAACAGTGACCTCAAAGGACATCAGCTGACTTTGATACTGTTACAAGCCTTATGTGCTTTTACTGAAACAATATTTCTGAAGTACCATATTTGCACAAATTTAAGCACCTGAAATTACACATTTAGAGGCTCAAAAACTTGAGGGCGCTTATATGCGCAGATTTCAAATATGCACGTTTATATAAGCAACACTTTTTCCACAATTGAAAGTTATTAGTTATTAAAGGTAATATTGTATTTTTATGCAGCGGTGCACATCTGATTTGTGTCCTCTTTTCTTTATTTAAATAATGCTTCGGGAGGACACTATGCTTTTATTGGCGCAATAACAGAAATAAGTATTAGTCATGCCGTAACACTTCACATGCAACCAAATAAAAAAATATAAACAACAAATGTACCTGAATACCAGAAATATAAACGCCCAATAATGGACATAAAAAGCCCCTAGTAAAGATAAACTGTGCTACATTTAGGGAAAAAAAATCTTTAGTGTTACAATTTTTTTGTGTATTATTCAAGTAAGAGTCACAAGTCAGGTTTGTTAAAAGGAGTATTGTTGCCAGAATTTTAGATTTCTGGAACGTCGGAACACGAAAAAAGCATGTTGGTGTTTATATTCACCTAATTTGAAATTTGCATTCTGTGCCTGATATATCAAGCGGGGTTCTTATATTCGCAGGGTACTAATATTCAATATCTTTTATAATGTACATCCGGGATTCAAACCTATGACATTACGTCCACCTTTTTACACTCTAGGCCACTATAGTCATAACAACTCTTGTTTCTGCTGAAGAATTTCGGTCAAATAATTGACTTTAGCGACATTAAAGCAAATTGTTTTACACCTTTTATTCCAATTATTTTGAAATACTGATACATTTGCGGTTTATGTTCTCGGGCTCTCGATAGTAACAGTGGTGATTTCGTGTTGGCGTAATAGAGCTCGTCTCTTTAGGTTTAGTGTTAAAGTGTGAGACTGTCACTTACCCTTTTGCGGAGGTTGCATGTGAGAATGAGGTTTCGGGAGAAGGAGTTGGCGAAGGCCGTGTAGAATTCCAGCACTTTGAGTAAGGCATCTCGTCTGATCACATGCAGATCGCAGTAGGTCAGTGCCCTCACATTAGCACAGGCGTGTGCCAGCGTAGTTTCCTTCCAGAACACGTCGCCGAACACGTCACCCTTACCTAGAGCAGATGAGAACGGTGAGAAGATATTTACCTTCTACATTAACACGTTAGGTAGAAACATTACATTGATGTTTTTATCCAAAGCCATCATGCTTTATCTGGGAAATGAATCCACAACCCTGATTTGTTCAGTTGTCTTTTTTTTTATTGAGGTACAAGAATATGGAATCAGATTAGTGCCAAAAGTATTCCAACAGTAATCTTATTTTAATGTTTCGTTTTCAATTTTCTGCTCGCAATGTTCGCAAAATCTTGTGAATTATTTATTTTTGCTTCAGCTTTTTCTGTGCCTTTCAGATTTTTATTTAGACTTTTGGCACTAGTTTCACATGGCATGTGCTCTGATTGGCTGGTGAGATTGGCACCACTTGAACACATTCACAATTCACAGTTTTAAGTTCTGGTCTTAACAACTTCCACGTTCACTGCACCAGAAAGCCTGCACTAGTTATTTAGTGCGTGTGTATATGGGATTTCACGTTAAATTCTAGTATTTTATTGTCATTATTATTATTATTATTATTATTATTATTATTATTATTATTATTATGTATAGTATTACATTTTACTCATAAGGTGTCTTTCGAGGCTTTCTCTTGCAAGACACAGTTTCATAATATTTCGATGTGTAGAGTCAAAAATGTGTCCTAATATTCTGAAGAAGTCTGCCACCAAAATAGTTTAACTTATTTTGTATAGTTTAGTTTATTTTGTGCAAAAATAACACTTTAATTACAGTTTATTGTAAACTAATATTAAAAACGCGATGAATGACACAGAGTGTCACACACTTGCTCAAACATGAAACGCACAAAAAATTTGTCAAACCAAAGCGTCAAACTAAAATGCAAAGATTGCAAGCGAACAATAAAAACTAAATGAAAATGGGAAGCATTTTTGTTCCTTTCCTAGTAATTTAAGTTTGATATTTTTGGCACTAATCTGATTCCAAACAAGAAATGGTTAGGAAAAATGTCACACATTAAACATACTGTACGCAACAATAGTACGCAATATCCTCTGGACTCAAGTTTCAGCCATAAGTTTGCGGCCTGTCGCTTTATAGATTTTGAAAAAGTGCTCAGTGTGAGTGAGATTGTGAATGTGTGTGTTTGTGTGTCCTGCTCTGTGATTGGTCACAATCCAAAAATTGTCTCCCTCACTTCAGACCTAGCTGCGATTGGCTCCAGCTCTCTTACGACCCAGAAATGGAAAAACAATTCAGACAATATACTCTATAATCAGTTCAGTAAACCATTTCAGCACCGTGCCCTGTATCAAATGTTAAAATGTCAAATGAACAGAGTGCAGTAAGTAGTAAAACACAAGTAGTAAAAGTAGTAAAGCATTATTTTCCCAGGCGGGCTGATCCACACACAAACATGGCTTTTGTCATCTCTGAATCTGTCAGGCAGAATTACTTGATGTTTCAAGACGCTGACGCGGATCTTCTCACACCTCACTCTCGGGAGATTGTGTAGATACTGTAGAGCGCCGCTTCCTGGCGTTCTGCTTGTGATGAGGGGCTTCATTAGGAGCTCAGCAGGTTTAGCCTGATGGGTTCGTGTGAACGCTCGGGGCTAATTAACTCACAGCGCTTGTGTCTTATTACATTTCATAATCATTAAAGCAAAAGAGCATCTGATATGATTCCCCATTAGATATAAAGCTTTCTTGCTACTCTCTTATGAGGTCTAATGTCATGTCAGTTGAGGATAGTGTCAGTGAATTGCACGTCACAATACGTTTTCTTTTTTTTTTCTTTTTGCCGTACTGTTATTATTTTCTCCCTTGTGGGATTAATAAAGTCTTGTCATATCTTATATCTTTCAAAAGTGCAGTCAAAAGAACGTAAACACGAGGATTGACAGGAAACAAATATTTCCCCATGTTTTATTATCATTTGAGGTATTGGAGATTTTGATTCTATGAATATCTCATTTGAAACAAACAACTCATAAAATGTGCTTACATTTCCTCATACAATTAGCACAATCAAAAGTAAAATGTTCTGCAATAAGTTGAAAGGTTGTTTTGTTTTTCAGTGTAGTTGTAGTTTGAAAGTCCTAGTTGGATTAAATATACTGTACTGAAAAAATCCTTGTACAAAGAAAACGTAACAAAAAAAACCATTTGCTGCTGTTTTTTTTTAGAATTATTGTAGTAAATTTTAATTAAAAAAAAACTTGTGCAAAGTGAGATTTTATTAGGTGCATTTTATATTTATTTTCCAGTGTAGTGTTAGTTTCTTAGTCCTATTTAGATTAAATAAATACAGTACTTTTTTTTTATTTTAAAGTAAAATTTGCTAAAATAATTCTGTTTAAAAGTTTAAAAATTATACGTGAATTAATAAAAGATTCTGGGGTTGTTGTTGTTTTTTCATATAGCAGAAAATGTTAGCTTTCAAAAGGTGCTAAAAGGTATGAGATTTTTTTTTAAATACATTCTTTTCAAATACCTTATTGAGAATTAGAATCAATTTCCCTTTACTGGCTTAGCACAAGACAACGAGGAATCGCTCCTGTTCGTACTCTGTGTCTAATATATGTAAAATATATATTTATAGTACAGCAATCTACACATTTCTATCATTTAGCATAACTGGTTTTGTAGTTAAATGCTATGTATGTAGTTACTAGCTACATGCTAGCTATTCCATAATGTAACGCAGCAATTGCCTTAAATTTTACAGTCACGGATGCTGCCAAAGCAATACACTGAAGATTACAGGAACCAGCGGTGCATTTCTCTGTGAAACTAAAGATTTGGTTCAATTTACGAAGAATCTGACCCCGCAGTCCCATTAAAGCTGGATAAGGAGGTTGCGTGGACAGAGTATTAATGCCACAGAACCACAGGACACTCACTGTTGTGTGATACTTGGGGAAAACTTGAAAAAGAGGAGTTTGAATTTCAGCTTGATAATTCAGTGACCCATGTGAGTTTTTTTTAACAATAAGTTGCAGCCGTGGTGTGTTTGCCCTCAGCAAAGATCTTACTTGATCTGAGTCACAAACTGCTTAATTGTGCATCACAAAAAAAACTGAATTTAACGAATGCTGGAATCCTGTTTCACTGCTGGAAAATGATGCATACATATGAACATGAGAAATAAAAATACCCTGAACTTGTTATGATATGCTAACTATGCAATTACAGTAGCTATGAAATTGGAAATATATTAGAAATGAAGACTATAAAAGCCTGGTTATTGGAAGATGAAGCCAATCTTGGCCGAACCCCCAAGGCGGGACACAGAATCTGGATTGGCCACCAACCAATCACAGAGCGGGACACAAACCCACACATAAAACGCACACTCTCACTCACACCTTTTCCTAAGATTTTTCCTGAATAGTAGGAGAAACTGGAAACTGGAGACCCAGAGGAAACACACACAGGATACACAAGAAGAGAATGCAAACTCCACACAGAAAGACCACGACTAGGCCTGAAACTTACTAAGAAGTAGCAACAATTCCCACTATATGCTTTATTTATAATACAGTCGACTCCTGATAAGTGCACGGCCAAGAGACCAAACACAAACTTGCACTTAAGCAGAGCGTGCACTAATCAGGAGTAGATGCTAAAACTGGAGTCACGTGGCTTCACGCCCACGTTTCAAACTACATACTGTATTTCAATCATCAAATCAATCCTACAAAAGCGCCCCATTAATGAGAAAGCACAAAACGCATAATTGTTAGTTTTTTTGTCATGTAAATTATTACAATAAATGTAATGTAAATGGACATTCTGAACGCCTTCTGTTTTGTTCTACAATAATAGGTGTATGCTTAATACAGTTCCCCCTATGAGAAAAATTGTTTTTTGAGATGAACAATGTGGTAAGATGATTGTGCAATAGCTCACCTAAAATGGCAATAACCTCGTCATCCTGTATAACCTCCAGAGATCCAGACACCACGAAGCAAAGAGTGTCCACGCTTTCTCCGGCATGGAAGATGAGGTCTCCTGGAGCGCAGTGCGTGGTCTGGAACTCCACAGCCAGGGAACGCAGGCAGCCGTCACTGGCCAATCGGAAGGCAGGGTGCTCATTGAACACCTGGCGGTTCAGGTGAACACAGATGTCTGCACGCATGTCTTTCGGACAGATGGACAGAACCTAGTGAGATAAAAATGAATTCAGTACCTCAATATGACACACATATGGGTCACATAAGATAAGAAAATCAAGAAAAAGACATTTTTCAAAGACAATTTGTCGTTTAGCAGCAAAAAAATTTAATAACATGGTTAACAATAAATTATAGTCAACGTATCAAATTATTTCTTATTCAATATTCCCACTTGAGAAATAAATAATTTACAGGATATACCAGTAGTTTAATGACAAACATAGGTTACTTTAATATCTGTAAGAATGAAAAAAATTTAGTTTAGAAACATTTTATTTTGAAATATTTTTTAAATTTGTTTTAGAAATGGTTTTTTGAAGTTAAAATATTCCAAAGTTTGTACAATTGTAAAATTTGATTTTCATTTTTTTGAGCCCATTGTGTGCATAAAGTACATATCAATATCATTAAAAACAAAAAAAAATCTGGAAAGGACTTCAAAAAATCTGTAATTTTTTGCAAATAAAAATCACATAAGAAAAAAAACTCATGAAATACTGGAGCGACTGAGCCTTGAAGATGACTGGTATTCTGACAGTGCCCAAAATCATTGTTTTTGTTTCTGTTTTGTTTTGCATGTACCTTGTCAAAGTTTCCTTCTTAATTTGTCATTTATTAGTTTAGTTGCTTCCCCTGTGCTGATCTTTACGTCCATCATGTGTTCCAATGCAAGTTATCCAACCTGATTTAAGTTCCATATAGTCATGTGTTTGCTTTCACATATTTACAGTAATCCAGAGTGTGGCCTGGGTTAATCTTTTATATTCTTTTATATATATATATATTTTTTTTAATTATAAAATTACACATAATGATGATCATGTGATTGCAGAGTCGTTCATTGTAATCGGCATCATTCCCATCATGATTTGACCACATATCTACAAACATAACTTTGTATCTACAAACATAACTCACGGGACATCTGACAAACAACGGAACATTCTTCCTGTTTGTTTTATCATTTGTAATGAAAACATCTAGAATGTGGTCAGCTTTGGAAAAGCGAACATTTTATTGGTCACATAAAGTCAGAAACACAAAGTCATGCCATCACATGGATTAAACAAAACAGGCTACTGAAGTAATCTTATCGCTCCTCGGAGAAGAGAAATAGTCAAAGTCAAACTGAAACTTGTTCATTTGCCGGTGACATTTGAAAATGTCAATTTTGCCAAGCACGTGAATAATTCATTTGTGTTTCTGCCTACAGTAGAGTTAAATTAACGCTGGGCTAAAATATGAATATGACTTGTTTTTCAAATTCTGCTATTCGTGTATCAGGAAAATATCCGTTGGAAACAATGAGCTTTCATGATTGAGGTGCTAGTTTGTTGAATACAGCAGTTAAATACTGCAGAATTGAGCAGAGATGTTTTTTTTTCTTGTCTATTGATTGGAGCTTAAACAAAACTACAGCAGACCATTAGTGATCTAAAGAGTCTCGTTCAGCCGGACCGGGCTATTGATGTTATAGACGGCGCTCTTTCACTTCAGCACTAACAAATGCTGAAAAGGTGTCGTTATTTTATTAGCAGCACTTCCAAAACCCTTGAATTAACCATGGGACGCATAGCATTTAGTTGAAGTACTGTAGTAGATTAAAATTTGCTTGTTTTAATCTATGTAATAATTTTACAATATACTGTGCAAATAGAAGAAAAAGTGCTATTAAAAGAAATAATTAACAACAGCGCTATGGAATTACTCAATATGTTCTTGCAGAGACCGTGTCAATAAATATTACATCAACTTTCCATAAAACCCAGGCGAGTGCGGGGGGAATTTACATGCTTTTCCATTACGGTCTTAAGTACAGTTTAATAATCCAAGAAAATCCAGATCCTGGCATGTTTTGCAAACGTAACAATTTTTTTAATTCGGTTTCAAACTGGAATTTATATGACAGTCTTTCTCTTTCTTTCTGTCATCCACCTTTGCTGTCTTCACATCTTTCTAAAAATGCTCAAATTTGCCCATTGTGCACAATCCCGTATGTCAATAATGGAAAAGATTTCTCACCCCTTCACTGCATGAATATCAGTTATAAGAATCCTTTATGAGTATAAATTTGAGCTGGGGGTTGAAAGGATCTACTACTTTCCCTGCAGGCTGATGTCTCCCAGGATATAATGCAATTTTCCCTTTTGCTTCTAGAACGTAATAAAAAAGGGGGTCTTGATGGAGAGACACTTTCATGGGAACGATGGATCCCATTTTTTCACCTGTGTTTCAAGTTTAATACCCAGCATTGTTCGCTTATTCAATTTACTCGTACATTTAATTAGAAAACAACAATTAAATAATAAATACGATCGTAAATCTTCTTAACTTGCATTCCTTACCCTAATGAAAATTCTATTGTATTGTATTAATTGTTTTTGTCAGATGAACGTAACGGAACTGTGGCTTATTTGTATATGATTAAAGCTCAATTAGATTCTGCACAAAATAAAATTAAAAAGCAACAATAGGCAGCCAATAATAAAAAAAGTGAATGTAATTGAGTCAATGTAAAAGTTTAATAACAAAATGCAGTCGCAATATGTATTTATAAATAATAATATCAGTTATTTCTTTCCAAATTTGGCTTACATACACACATTCCTGTATTTATATTATGTGTGGGTACACATGCATAATGTATGAATCTGATTTAAAGCCCGTCAACCCAAGTTCTTAATAAAGCTTTTAGTAACTCACCTTTTCTGTGTCTATGCCTTTGGTCATGGCCCATGTGGAAACGATGTAGTCCATAACTCTCTCACTCAGTCCTTTAGGCACCTGGTAAAGCTTCAGGAAGTCTCTAACATTGTTCAGCATCTCGTGGTAGCGATTGGTATTGGTGTACATTTGCTGGAAAATGGTGGTGACGTTTCCAAAAATGGTAGCGTACAGAAGAGCTGAAAAACAAGAAACTTTTTAAATAAATGAATAAACAAATAAAAATATATAATAATACTAATGTGTACGCACACACACACATTTATATACACCGTATTTACATGAATATAAGCACCCCCTGATTTTACAGACACAAAATAAAAACAAATTATAGTTTTAGAGTTAGGGTTAGGGTTAACCTTAACTAACCTTAACCCTAACTCTCTTTAAAACACTTTTTATTACTCTTTATTTAACAAATATAACTTGAGACTTGTATCACTTCAATGTTGTTTTACTTAAACATAATAAAACAGAGGTCAAAATCACACCTCCCATCATGCTTTGCTCACTGGTTTCCATGAGTCTTTGCCCTAAAAGAGCACAGCAAAACTGACTGATATCCGCGTAAATACGGTATACGTATTTTTTTTTTTTTCTGGGTCATAACGAGCTGTAGCCAATCCCAGGGCCTGAAGGTGTGACTCACACAAGATGGTTGGCCAACCAATCACAAAGCGGACACACATAGACACACACTCTCACTCACACCTATGGACAATTTTCCAGACACCAGTTCTTCAAAATGCAAGTTGTTGGTGCCTCAACGTCTGCGCACACAAAAAAAAACATGCAAATCCTACACAAAAAGAGCCCGACCGACTTCAAACTTGAATTACAAACGGGTCCTACTGGTACCATCCTGAAGCTGGTTTGTATACTAATATATCACAAACTCCAATATAAGCAAGGCAACACACCCCAGATTCTTTTATCAGCTTCTAGGGTTTCCACTATGTTCTCTGAGGGTGGACAGCAAAATGGCTTGGACAGAAAGAAATAACGGTACATCCGCAGAGCTAAAAATCTGGAACGGCTTTGAGTCACCGAGGTGGAAAACACACTTCAAATCAGATTTTCTGTTCCTCTAGACTCGCAGCACCATCAACGCACACAAACACTTCTGCAAACCAACCCGTAATGAACTAGTCACGTGCAAAAAGAAGTAATAAAAACGACTAGCGGCCTGTTACCGAGCAGTTCCTTTCTAGAAGGCTAATCAATTCTCATCAATTGATTGATTTGTTTTAGAAATTCTGTGTTTATGAAATAAAGCGTATACGGGTTGGAAATTAGAAATAGAGCCATTGTGAAATGGCACAGAAAGTTTGAATAATGTAAAGCAGACATTAATATTTGTATCTGATGAGGAATTAAACAAGGATTCACTCACTTATTGATGTTTTTTTATAGTGGCAGCATCGACAACTTGTTTAAAGGTCATACCAACACAAGATGAATCAACTGCCTCGGGTGCAACTATGTAGAAGACGTTTTAACGAGATAAAAGTTGAAACGTGTAGAAGGAAATTGCTGATTGTGACACTATTGAAACTGAAAAAGACGGCGAAAAATCGAATTGATCTATAAGTACATGAAGAAGCTGATTTCAGTGGATAAAGATCTCAAAGTGGAGAAATTCTCTAGACCCAGTTAAAGTTGAAAGTTTTTTTATTATGACAAAAGCGAAGACGAGAAGCCACTGAAAAGAGGAAATATGAACAATGAATGCTGAACAATGAATTTAAATATTTAAAGTTAACGATAGAATGAATAAACAAAAAGAAAAAGTTTATAAGTTGGTGGGATGAAACGTTGAAGATGAGAAGATAAATTTAAGAACGCATGTGTAGGACTCGAAACTACTTTTCTGCGATGAACATTGACGAAACGGAAATGCTTTAAAGATGACTCCCATTCAAAGCCGGTGTCGAAAAAAATGATGAAAAAGGTTGAGAAAACATAATAAGAACTATTAATCCCGTCACTGTTCTCATAATATATATATATATATTCATCATTCTGCATTACCCTACATAAATCCTAAATAAATCCCCTGAAGACTTCTCACAGTGGGAGACCCCGTTTACAGAAGATGACGTTCAATCCATCTGGGTGTTGGATAAACGTTTACTGACGGCTTCAGAGGAAAGGTTGTTCATTAGCCATACATTCATCATTTCATCATTTTCATAAATGTCTTCTCCACTGAAGCAGATATTTTCTCATTAGGTCAGGGTAATAACCATTTTCATGCCTTTTATGGGATTGTAACGCAAATAACAAAAGCTTAACTGATGATGCCATTTAGAAGATGGTTGATGAAATAAAACGTGTCACCAGGCTGGAGGAGAGTGTCGGATGCTGTACTGGATAGCATCACATTCAGCATCACTGTGCAACTGTAGTCAAGATGATGAATAAACACATCCATCCATTTTCAGTGTTCATTTTAGACAATGATGGGCAACCTGCGGCCCGCGGGCCATATCCGACCCATTTATGGTGTTACGTGTGGCCGCTCTTTTACTTCTATACTAACATGTATTTAGTGCTTTTGGGAGAAGGTTTAATGATTGTACGATAATATTAGAATTGTGAACAAGCTTTCTTTCTTATGAAGAGCAAAACCTGGGTGACATTCCCCATTTCCCAGACCATCATGTTCATTCTGTGTTGAGCATGGTGTCTATGTGTCTAAGCTGGTTCCTGATAAATAACTCCAGACATCATGGTAATAAAATCAGCTATCGGATGAGAGTCGTCAATTACTGATTTGAGCAAAAAGACTGATTTTTGAAAAGACAACTTTTAATAAGAATCTTTTCTGAAAACCCATTTCAATTTACCTAACTACCTTTGAAAGGCAAAAATTATATACCATAAACCACATGCTATCTATATGCGTATATATATATATATATATATATATATATATATATATATATATATATATATATATATATATAAAATACCTTTAAAAAAAACATTAGATTTAAAATGATCTCTTAACAAACTATCTATTTTTGGACAAAGGTATTTCAAAATGATAAAACCCCAAAGCCCCACACCACTCTTTTAAACTTCAATAGAATAAAATGTAAAAAATAAATAAATAATTAATACATTAATAATAGTATTTGATTTAGACTCTGATTTTTAGCTCACACATTTTAATTTAGATTATCCTTCCAGTAAATAAAAACAAATCAACCTTTTCCCAAATAATCCAAGAAAGCCTCACTTTAGGATAAATTTTAGAAACTTTATGACATGTGATATTAAGAGATATGACAACACAACAAAGTGAATCTTTTGTATTAGCCAAAGTGCTCAATACACACGCTCATATCAAATATTTACGGGCTGACTCATAGTCTTCTTCAGCGAAGCGTGCTGCCCGGTGGCACAAAGTCATGAGACGCAACCCCACGTGGCACACGAAATCCAGCACGACTAACCGAGCTGAGAAGCCTCCCGAAATAATAAGCTGGCCAACATAGAGCCGTATTAACAAGATTAGGAAGGCAAAGGCTTAATACATGTAAGCACAGAAGACTTAACAGGATCCCAGAGCAATTTGATTTTATTATATGCGAAAAGTGGGATGAGATGAGATTTGGAAGAACTCAAATGCATAGCGCAGTCAAGCACACCAATCAATTCATCCTCCGGGCAAAGAGTTTCACGCACAGGGAAACAATGCAGTGGTTTACTGAAATACTGTAACGTAGTGTGTGTAAGGAGCCTGTCCCGCGTGGATAAAAGTCATGTATTATTCAGTAGGAAATATAAAATAAAACACGGCTCTGCTGAATGTTGTGCTTATGGATGTAAAACTCCTTTTACCAGCATGCACCAGTGAAGGAATAAATTATGCAAATTGCTGCCTCGTTGTATACAGGATTATTTTTATTTAAACGCGCGCACACACACACACACACACACGCACTTTTCTAACTGTCCCATTATATCTAGCTAGACTAGAAACTTGAAAATAGTAAAATAGTAGTAAAGGTAAATGCTCATAAGTCAGTGATGTGAAGACCTTCAATGACCGAAATTCAGAGTTTGCACAGTTGCACAACTTTAAAAAGTTTGAGAAATTAATTAGACGTTGCAATTACAAAGCAATTACATGAGAGAGCTAGTCACGCTAATCTAGCTCAACTCATATGTTTTATTACAATTGTATTAAGCAACGGATTAAACACCACGACGGTTTGATTTGAAAAGCTACTTTAGGTACTTTAGGTTTAGCTACTTTATGAAAAGCACTTGAACAATGCTAAGCAGCACATTTCTTAAAAGAACACAATTTTCCTATGTTCCAATGTATAAAAGCTTATTAAAGATTAAAGTAGACACAACTAGAAATGAGCAAACTCCACAGATGGTGAAAATGATGCCCAAACTTAAACTTATGGTAACTCAAAAAGTATGATGAGATTCCACTAAAAAATAAATCAGATTCCACTAAAAAAATCTGATTTTAGATGATAGAGTTGGAAATATTTAAACCCGGTTGCCAAAAAAGTGGCGACAGGAAGCTGTTAAAAAAAGCTGGAGGTTGAAAGTTGAACGATTGTATTAGTCAATCAGAGTGAGTGCCGCCCCCACGTGAAACCTGCGCCAGAAATCTAAACAGAAAAAAAAAAAACGAAACATCTGAAGCGAAAAACATTTATTTTTCTCTCTTAATTCTAAAAAAACAAGATTTATTTTTTAATTTCAAGATTTTTTGGCTTGTCGAGAAGTGTTTGGCTTGTTGGCTTAGTTTTCACAGTGTATCTACTTGACCAAAGCAATCGAACCAGGATCAAGCGTGTGTGCACACCCTTAATTCTGGAGATCTTGCTCGAGAGAGGACCCTTTCGGACCCAAATATAGTCTTTTTTAAAACTTCTTTGTTTGCTCAGTTTTGATGACACTCTATAGATGTGTGACTGTGAATGTGGCAAAACCCGGGGCATATTCACCTAGGATGACAGCACACGCAAGCCAGCGACTGCATGCCAGGTGACAGGTGTGAAGGCTTGTACTGTCACACACACTCCTGCTTTTTCACTTAATATGTCACGGAAAAGCCACGTGAAACTAGTGACTAATGTAATCTAGGTAATGGTCATGCAGTTGACCATTGATGATCATTCTGTTTCTGGCCCGACGGATCCAGGGTCCATTACTAACACTTTTGGGAGCGATAACACACTTGTCCCGGTCCATCAGTGGTCTAATGCCAGAGGAGAGATGTGAGATGATATGGGGGCGATATACGGAGAAGAATGAGTGATGGACAGGATTGGTGCCTGCCTCCGGGCTCTGTTGTAATTACTGAACCTGACCGTGTGTGTTAAGGCATCTCTCTTTCGGCCTGACGCTGGACTGACTTTATGAGCGCCTGAGCATTACATTAACTTACAAAAAACTGACTCATCTAGGTCATCACTTCTAAAAAGCTGAAGAAAATACACAATGGGATGATGGACTTTGAGGCACTTTATGGAGTTTGTTAGCTTACTGTATTTTTTGGACTGCCAAATTTACGCAATTATAAGCATCCCTTCTTTTCCAATTCAAAAACTTGGAGGGGGGGTGCTTATATTTGCACATTTCAAATACGCATGTAAATAAATTTAAGAATCCCTATTTCCAAATGTCAAGTCAGGATAAAGCAAAATAAATGGAAATTAGTGGTCTTTAGAAATATTAACTGTTTCGGTTACGTGGAGGAGCACAAAAACACAAAAACTCTTATAACGCAAATGATCACTGAAAAGCTGTGAAACATTATTTTTTTTTTTTTACACACTATTTATGATCTGTTATTGATCTGTTACAAATTGTTAAATTCTTCCACTGATAAGTCACGAGTTAGGTTTAAGTTTTTAGCCAGAAATGCAAGGTTTTTGGAAAATCAGAACATCAATAAAGTAAGAAGATGCTTATGTTCGCCTATAAATGCATAGGGGGTGCATATACTAGAGTTACTACGGTGCACTTAAAATCCTCATGTGTTTTTTGAAATTTACTTATATTCCAGAAACAAATGTGTGCCTTATATGTGAAAACAGATTAGGAAAGAGACAATTATTAATAGTGTGTGGAATCCAGTGCAGCTTATATTTCAAAATATACTACATACATAATCTTGACCTTGGGATTTGACCTTTTTGACCTTTATAACTAGTGTCATGTACCTTCCAGGTAGAATACCCTTCTGATTACACTTTAGAAGTTAGAATGCCTTTACTATCAACTGAACCAACATCATGGGAATCAAACCCGCAGCCTTATGTTCGTTTTAGAGCACGTATATCGAATCCTAATTAAAAACAAGTCGTTGCTGAAACATCTATCAGGAGCTTTATTCCACTGTCTCCCGTGTCTGTTCATATGGAGTGATGTGCAGATGGTCATGCCGAGCTTTGCTGGAGTCCATAAGCAACATCAAACATTGTCCTGATACCAGTAAAAAGACATGGAGAAAGATTAAAAACCAACTCATTGCATTAATCTCTTGTGTAGAACACATTCCAACATCTTCATTAACTAGGGGAGTTTGATCTGACTCGCCTTTCATTTCCTGTTTCTCTTTAGTTTTCTTGCTTTTATTTCCAGCTATGTTGGGTTGTTCCTTCCTGCTGCTTTAATATATTAATGTGGCTACTGGAATTGAATGTATAACGGCAAATGCTTGCTCTGATTTAATAACAACTATTTATCATTAGGTTTTGCTGAATAGTACACTTGAATTAGCCAAATGAGCTTCGATTGCATTTTCCGTAGTTAGGGAAGGCACATTTTTAGCGTTTCATTTTGTGACACAATGATGCAGGGTTTTTTTTTTTTTCTGTATAATGAAAGTTCTGCAGATTCAGCCCTGGTCGACATTATTCAGCAAGCCTAAAGCATGTGGCAAACATCTCATGAAGCTTCTGATGAGGAGCCCGTCACGTCCTGTTTAACCTCAGGTAACCCCGGTTACAGTTACTGTACTGTTACAGTCACCTCAGAGCAGTTGTAAATCCCAAAGTCAGTTACTTGTTTTTTTAAATTATTTGGCTTTTTGTTTTTTTTATTAATTTTTTTGACCTTCTGGTCTGTCCTTTTTCCTCTTCTTTCAACTTTTTAATAGCAACTTTGATTTAATTTAATAGGACTCTCTAACTTTCTCAAACCACTGATTTTTGAAATGTTGTTTCACTTCCTAATCGTGCGTCCACAATTCATCTTCGAAGTTTTTCAAAAAGAGTACACTTTTCGAGTTTTTACTAAAGTTCATGCTCAATTAGTTCAAATGGAGTCTCTCAGAGCCACGTTTATCAACTTTTTTGCCATTTCTTTGTTTCTATGAGTGTCTACTTTTATCTTATATTTTTTTAACTGCTATACACATAGAAACATAGGAAAATGTGTTTTCTTTCCGGAAACAAGTTTTGCTTATGGTTTCAGACTAGGGTGAGCAGCTCTCAAATTTCTTCAAACATCGTATCATCTGATGAGCAATGCCATTTTGTTGGGGAAATTATTCAATCACAATATTTCTATGAAGTGATTTGTGTTTGAACTGTGAAGACCAATTCTTCAGTGGGATCTGGTTCCACACACACACACACACGCACACACACACACACACACACACACACACACACACACACACACACATATACATCAATCATGATGTTCTATTTTTCCAATTTTATTTTTTGACCACAAGGTTATTCAAGGCATGCTAAATGTAGAAAACACATATTTGTATTATTATTATTGGTATTATGAAAAATAAGTACGTATATTACTCTTAACATTAAACATTTACCGGTGCGCTCACATGTTTTTAGTAGTAAGCTCAGCGATTTCTTTACAACTGTGGCATTTACAGCTTGCACTCTATCTTCCCGAAAACAAATCCTTCCTCCCCTGCTGCATTAAGTCAACCACTTTCTCTGTCTGCAACACAACAATCAATACCGTACCTCAGAGAAGCACTAAGGATGAGAAGGTAACACCGCATTACTCCCTAAAACAGCACATTTGTTGTCTTGCACTGTCTTTAAACACGCATTGAATTGATTCTTCAGGCTGTAAACTCTTTAGAAAAGTAAACTGGAACAATAACTGTGCCAACATGATTGCACAATAATACCAATTGACTCATTAAAATGTATATTTTTGTTTCCAGCAAAGAGTAAATGTGACTCCACCCACAACTCCTCCCCCGACTCCTCCCACAAACTCACTCACATCCCAATTAGTGGAATTCTAAGCATCAGAGCACTCGTTCTATTCATTCCACTTACATACAAACCCATCACACACACCTCAGAAAGTGCGTAAAAGGTGTTTGTGCCAGTAACATGATTTTATTTCCTGCAGATATATAATCAAAGCCACTCATATGCATGAAACAACATATACACTTTCAGCTGAAACTAACACCCAATTGCTGTTACTTGCTGTTTCACAATCCCTTGGCTATTTTTACGGTTTCTGTAAAGTATTGATCGGAAGATCAATATACCTGTCATTAAAATGGACTGGTTAAACCACACATAGGCAAGATCAATAAACCTTCTGGACCCTAATCTCCTGACATTCTACATCCTGCAACATAATGATGCATTGCGCATTAGCTGCCGTCAAATGTCTATGTTTGTTGTAACGGCCGACGGAGTTAATTTTTCGGTTGACAGCAGGAAACCAATTCGACGATTCATAGAGTTGAAACTATTGTTGACGCGGAGCAAGAGATCAGACGCCAGGAAATTGAAGGAAAGTGAGTGGGTTTGGTAATATGACCACTAGGGACCGTATCAAAATTACGCTCTGCATTAAACCATCCAGTGAAGCAACACACACAAACCCGGAGCAGTGGGCAGCTTTAAGCCATTTCACCCATGTGGGGGGTCAATGACTTCCCCAATAGCATTTGTGCGAGATTCGAAATTGCAATGCCTGTGTGAAATGTTCAACTTTCTATCCATAAAACCACTGGTGAGCAGATGGCGAGCAGTCGCTTGATTTATTTGACTTTAATAGAGTGTTTTCTCATAAGAGTTTGTCCTTCATTTGACAAAATTGCCAGTTGCGTCGAGATGATAAGCTGTCAAGTGTTAATATAAACTATAATCAAGTAAAAATGAATTTGCTGGGGAGAAACGCTCTTTTTGCTGCAAATATCTATGAGTGTGGATATATTTTTTTTATATTTCTATATAATTAATCAATGTCTTTCTTTTTTCCATTTTGGTTTTATTACAAAAATCAATATTTACATATTAGGGACAATTGGAACTTTATAATATCCATCCTATTTTCTTTCTGGGTCAGAAGGCAGGAGAAACACCCTGGATTAGTGTCCGAGCAATCACAGAGTGGGACACAAATTCACACTCTCACTCACACCAATGGACAATTTTCCAAACTCCAAATCTGTTTTCCTTCCGGATCATGAACAGAATTCTGTCCAATTCTTCAACCACAGACCCAGAGTTGCTGAGGAAGGCTATAGAAAATTAATGGAATGGATTCCAAATTTCTCAGTTTCCCAATGTCTAAAACCATGGGTTTAATTCTCCAAAAACCTCTAATAGAAGGCCACCATGACAGAAGCGTTGAAAAATAGATCGCTATGGCCTTCTATTATTAGAGGTTTTATCAGGTGTAGATAAAAAAGAAGCACTTATAGATGCTTACCATGGTTTTACCTCAAAAATGTTTGTGCTAGTCAAGGAAAGTAGACCAATCACTTGCAAAAATGCTTTCTGGCCATAGCAATAAAAGCAACACTAGAACTCCCTCAGACATTGCCTTCTGAAAACATGTCCTCAGCGAGGGGAAACCTTTCCCAGTGCGGACTTCTACAGTCCCATCCAACAGATGATGCTCTGAAACGGACCAAGACAAACACAGACGAGAAAGCAAAATGGTCCTGCTGGTGAGGCGGGTAAAAACCTTCAGAAACCTCAGGAGTGAAGAGGTTCCCAGGACTGATACGTCCTGCAGTAAAGCTCTGATGAAGTTTACCGGTGCGATTATGCCCTGAGAGGAGCATTCACATGACTGATCGGCGCCGTGAAGTCCTGATGTGCACAGCATGAGGTTCCTTACTCAGCAGACATCATATAACTTTCCCCTGAAAGCATTACAACGCTGCTGCTCATATTCCAATAAACTACACTCATAAGTGTGTCGGCTTTGGAATAGTGTGTGTGTGTGTGTGTATGTGCGTGTGTGTGTGTTTGTGCGTGTTCTGTTACATAATGTCACTATGTTTTATTAATCATTTCACGTGGGTCTAAAATAGGAAAAAGCAGCAGGTTCAACTCAACCTACAAAACTCAATCAGTTCCTCGCCTTCATCTGATTTTAATGCAGTGATTTAAACCGTTTTGACAAATTTTTATTGCATAATTGTTTGAAAATAACACTTAACAAAATTGCAATATTAGTTGAAACCTATTTAGTTTAATTCTACAGTAATAGATAATTTAGCTGTAATTTACAGACAAGTTTTCCATCAGAGGTCATCCATCCATTTTCTACCACTTACCCCATTTCTGGGTCACAGGGAGCAGGAGCTCAACAACTCGGGCTCTGAAGGCGGGACATACACTCTGGATAGGTGACCAACCAATCACAGAGCGGGACACACACCATCACACTCTAACTCACACCTATGATCAATTTTCCATACTAAAATTCCAGACCAGAGGATTTCTATATTTTCACTGAGTTTACGAAAATGATGTAAGTTGGTTTTTGTTCAAATATATCTTTTTGGTTTTCTGGTATGACAAAATCAACATTATGACACATTTCTCCACTGAGGGATGCTTAATGGTTTAATTTTTACTCTCTTTATATCTTTCCAAAAACGTATATTTTAAAGGTTACATTTACACAATAAAGCAATAGAAATTATGTGTTTCAATGGGACTATGACTCTTAATAGACACCACGACTAACTTAGGCTCATAAAAATCCACTTCAACAGAAGAGAAATTGCTCACAAAGTGGTTTATAGAACAATGGTTTCTTGACAAAAGTTAGTGGGACTGTATGTCAAAATACTGTAAAAATGGAAACCTTATTGTAATCAATGGCACTGTTAGAATACATAGACTCTAGCGAGATACCTGTCACATTCATAATAAAAAATAAAACTATTATAATTCTAAAAGAAAATGGAATCAACCTAATTACTTATATTAACCTGCAATTAATTATCCTGAAACAAATCCAATTAGAAAAGAACGAGCATAACAAAAACATCATTACAAATAGTTACAAGTTTTAAACTAAATGTTCTCTTAGTCAAACCACAATTTGAATAAGTTGTAAGTTGTCTCTGCAATTTTACCCTTAACGCTACAATGTACACGTGTTTATAAAGCAAACAATGAATCAACTGGTTTAAACACAGCAAAAGCAAATTGTGTTTAAAATTCAGATCATTGATGAAGTGACAAGTTTACAATGAGCCTCATAATTCTTTACGAATCAGCATTCTAAAAACGTAAAAAAAATTCACCACGCTTCCCCCTATCGAAAAAGTGAAATGTTTCACAACTCAACAAGAGATAGTTGGATATCACATTTTATCGCTAACTGTTAGCCAAGCGCTAGGAACTGCTTAGTCACTTCCCGAATCTCCAGAGGATTGGTGATAAACTCAGGTCAAACGAAAACGACACGGTGTTGCCATCTCACAACAAGAAGCGCCCTGAAGATATCACCAAGTGTCTGGGTCGCCTAATGTAGTCACGTATGAATAATTCAACCGCTCTTTTCAGCAGGGATACGTTGGAAAGACGCAAGCATCTATGAATCAGACAAGCTAAAGCTACTTACAGCCAACCATCATCATGGCCACCGAGAAGATCTTCTCCCCGTCTGTAGTAGGTGCGATATTTCCAAAGCCAATGGTGGTGAGACTGGTCATGGTGAAGTAAAGGGAAGAAATGTAGAGCGTGTGCTTGCTCGGACCACCTTCCCACTGGCCGGATCCACTGGCGTTGTATCGGTATGGCGTGCCAATGCTGATGGCCAACTGATAAAGCCAACTGTCTGTTTTGAGGCTGTTGGTGGCTTCATCGATGACCTCGTAGTCACCAATGCTGTACCAGATGCAGGCCAGCCAATGGGCCACCAGGCCAAATACACACACCAGTAGAACTAACACAGCAGCGCCGTATTCCAGGTAGTGGTCCAGTTTGCGGGCCACTCGACCCAGCCGGAGCAAACGTACCACTTTCAAGGAGCTGAACAGGCTGCTGAGACCCTGGAGAGCAAAGGAACATATTATATGCAGAAAAATACAAGTACCGTTTTACAGTTAACTGACTATTAAGTGCATTTAAAATACAAATTATTTGCTTTTATATAGCTTTTATTCATATATATATATATATATATATATATATATATATATATATATATATATATATATATATATGTGTGTGTGTGTGTGTGTGTGTGTGTGTATATACTGTGTGTGTGTGCGCGCGCGCACATATTACATTGAAAACAGATTTTTTTATATATCATATATTATTAGATTTTTTTATATACTGTATAAAAAAAGATTAGGAAATGTTTTAGGAAATGTATTAGTTGCGCGCCTTTAATTTAGACATTACAGTAGTATTATTGGTGCACCTTTGATTTGCTTATAACAGGACATTATTGGCGCGCAAAAAAAGAAAAACTGCATCATTCGCAAAACTAGCAATTTGTGAAAAACAATATTTTGTAAAATTCTTATTGCATATTTTAGAACAAAAACATTTAATAATGGTAATTCATTAGAAAAGAGTCCTTGTAGCAATTTGTTGGAACTTTTATTTTTATAGCTATAATTCATTTATTTAAAATATACAGCTATAATAAAAAAAAATCTAAATCACTGCAATAATTTCACTTAAAATATTTAATTTTGCACATACTGTATCTACAGTTTTTTTCTTGATCTAGATTTCTCTTTTTTTTCAGTGTAAAAGTTTTTCTCATTAGCTGAATATTCTTGAATAGCTCAGTAAAGCACATGCAGAAATGAAATTCAGGAAATGCATTAGGCATTAAGGGAAACAAAAATGACAATATATTTTCAGTATATCAAAAATAATATTTTTACTTGTAACAAAATATTTTAAAGTCACAGTATCATGAGTTATCAACAATATTACACCAATTGAAAACATCTTACATGCGCCTTGACTTTTTCCCACAAAAGACATGAGTGCAAGAGTCAAATATAAGTGAACAAGTATAAAATCTTGAAAACAATGATTAGGGACGTTTTGACGAGCCAAGCATAAGATGAGTGAAAGACGAGCATGGATAAAGACTTCTGCCAAGACTGAATTTCAAAGCAGAGATCTTCCATGTTCATTCCTACATGAATAATTCCGGGTTGATGGTTGTCGTGTGAGGCTGTATAGACCTGGGATCTCGACCTATAGCAGCTTTGATCTGAAATCTTTCATGTCAGCAGAGAACAGGACGCACTGCTGAAATTCCTTGACGGATGCCTGTAGACGACTACACAGGACATCCAAGGTGAGATTCAATCCTCAGAGAGCAAATCCAAGCTCATTAGCAGCACTATCTACAGGATTTCACTTTTTTTAATCAAAATTTTACATAAAATTGAGTAATTTACAAAATTTATGTGTGAGTAATTTACAAAATGTATATATATTTTTTTTTTTTTTTGGACTTCAAATTTGTACTTCAACCTGCAGAACTGCTCCCAACATCGTAAAAAAATGTTCATCTTTATACTTATTCTCTGTGAACCAGTTGCTGAAATGACAATGATACGTGAAGCGCACATGATTCGACAATACAACCTCAAACCTTTATTTTACAGTTAAAAGTCACACTGTTACTTCCTGAAACTATCTTGTCATTTTTCATTCCCTTCAGCTGATGGATTTGATGGAGATGCTGCTCAAGCTTGAATAGTGGTTTTTCATAATGTCACAATGTGTATCACATCAAAGGATTGATTTTAAAATGGAAAGTTTTTACTGGGAAATCGTTTACTTTCATATTCAGAATTTAGTGTTTTAAATGTATTTATCTGTGATTTACTTGCTTCATAAATGACAAACTTTGCATTATTAACACGCTATTTTGTTGTTTTTACGGTCTAATTGGCGAAAAAATAAAGCTCACAAACTGACATGTAGTAGTTAGGTGAAGGTTGCAAAGTCTGTATTACTATGTATTTATATGAATAAAACGCCTTTTATTCAGAGCAAAAATAAGACTCCTCTGCACACTTGCACTTTACCGTATGTCTTTATAAAATAAAGTGCATCACACATCAACTTCCACCCAGTGCAGATTATACCTTTTGAAAGATTCAACCCACCGTAATTAACATATTTGTGTCTTAGATCAAAACAAGCATTTACTGTATAAAGAGCAACAATCCAATTTGCCATTTTCAGTCTATGACACATTAATCCGAAATGTTTTACAGTAGATTATCCGTATCTCTTACGCACTGTCAAGGGAGCTGAAGCTTGAGCAACGCTTTCATTTGTAAAGTCAGGGAGTTAAAAGCAACGGCATCTAGTTGTTGCGCAGTCAACAGAAGCATCACTGGCCAATCAGATCTGTGATAAATAGTGTCCGTGGACCTCGCGGGTTTAATTAGAATTTCCTTCAAAGAGGATTTCGACTTTTTTGTTCCAGGAGCCACCGAATCAAAAGGCTAATTTCTTCTACATGCTATATGTTCCTGAAAGGAGCAATTTCCTCTAGACACTGACACAGAGGAAAGGAGTTAAAAATAGATGTGTTCATTCTGCAATACTGCAAGTACAGCTAAGGTTTTTATTAGGCTAGTAAAAAAAAAACCCTGATGCTAATTTTGCCAGCACATTCAACTCGCCTGAAAAAGCAGATCTTAATGGAAACGTTCCATATAATTTATCACTCGAGCATCCAATATCTAATTTGTATATTTGCTTGTTTAGCAAATCAGGAAGCTGCTTTGGACTTTTGAGCCAAGTAAGAATACTGGCTGTTGGATCTTCATGGTTATGATTAGCGATGCTAATCATTAGAAATGATTAGGGTCGAATGAAATGATTGTATATTAAAAATACTTCTTGTATTTTTCTTGTAAAAAGATACTTGTCTTTTTCATTGATTATGAAAAGTTGTGAAGTTTGTGCTTTGAAAAAGTTACTTAATTATGAACTAACCTGAACTAAACTACTCAAATTTTATAAGCATTTATTATATATATATAGCTTATTGAACAATTAAGGACTAGATAATATTTTATAAATAATCGTATTCAGACATACAATAACTTATCGAGTGTGTAAATAAACGCTTTATTCAAACAAATTCCTGTTATACGTAAAATAAACTACTAAAATAAACTATTTCCGGTAACAGAAAAACATTTACAGGCCATTTTCGTTAAAGTGAAAACTAGTGTGCTGCGTAAAGCATTTATAAATGACATTTAAAGAATTGGTCGTCTACTAAACAGAAAGAGATAGAAACTAACAACAAACTACTTTTATATAGCGGTTATAAACAGTATTATCATAATATATTACAAAACAAGTACGTAGCTTTGATTGCCGAGCCATTTGTGCCTCTCTGATTATTATGGAATGAGGGAACGATTGCGGAATTGATGGGAAAATGGAGAAAAGATGTTGGGAAAGGAACTTACAGGCAGCACAGAGTCTTCGGCACGTGTGGCGTTGCGTGGCGAATGGGCCGCGGATGGCAAGTGGCCCACCGCAGAGGAATCTACGATGGGATCCTAAGCCAGAGAAGCAGACGTTTCACTTCACGCCAAACAGAACAAGAACCAACGTACAAGAACCTCCAATATGAACATTAGGAGTCTGGAGATCCATTTACGTAAAATGACAGAGATCAGAAGCATTTAAAAAAGAAAAATTATACAAATTTAAAATTATATATATTTCTATCGGCTTTTATAGATTAAAATTAGTCATGCATACAGCATACATTTGCATATAACAATATTTCAGTAGCCATTGAAATGAAAACTGCTTACATTTCCCCCCTCCACGACCATCACAACCTCCATTTTCATTTATATACATCCATATTTATTCATATATTTTATTTCTCTGTAATTTATACTCCGGTATTATTAAATAAAGACGTGCATTATGCCAACACATCCGTTTTTACAACTGGAATATGAAACTCTAATAGCGTATACGTTAGTTATGAAGACGTGCAACATATGTTGACATGCCAAGTTTGAACAAGCAATATTTGAGACGCATTAGGATATGTTTTATATTAAGTCATACATTTAAAGTCATATTTCATTAAATGTTTTTCCTTGCTAACGCGGAAGAATGTCTAGTCCCTTTGTGCTTTAACAGAAAAAAGACACTGCAGTAATTATAAAAGACAAGACCAGAACAGCCATTGGACAAACACATGGCGTAAAGAGAGAAGAGGCTTCACTTCATGAAAACATATGACAGATGCACATCAATGCGAGACAGCTGCACTCTTGCCAACTGTCAGATTCTTCAAATTGGACCAGGATATGCCTTCCAAGGATTCATATTTAATGTAGAAAAAAAAGAGTGCACAAGCTTAATACAGCGTGGGTTCGAGTCTAATAAAAAGCAAGGAGCCGTTTCAATGTGGAACTGATGAGAATAGAACATTTCAATTGTATTAGTTTCTCTTTGGCAAGATCCGAAAAAAAAGGAGTCTCTGCTGAACAATTAAAATATGTCTAATTTTATAGGCAAAAATGTTCGGTGTAATTAAATAAAGAAACATTTGAGACTAGTTAAGTTGTAAAAAAAAAAAACGTGTACGAAAAAGTTTTTTTTTTCTGAATTTATCATAGCATCCGGGTTAAATATATATATAGACATAGATATACATATATAGATAACATAAGATAGACTTAATTAGTCCCATTAGGGGAAATGTTTGTGTTTTACAGCAGCAAAAACAAAGAAAGCAAAAAAAGAAAAAGAAAGCAGTTGTGACAGAAAAAAAAAAATTAACTGACGACAGTGAAGGCAACATTTGTAAAAATGCAAACGATAAATAAATGGTGCAAAAATACAAAAGTGTTTTACTTTAACATAATGTACATTAAATGTTAGATGTACTTCGATTGTATTTTAAATTCACATTCATTTTCTCTACAATTCTGTATTCAGTATTTTTTAGTTAAACACAATTTACACAAACTATTCAAACAATCGTTCTTGGGTCGCTTCAGGATTCAAACCCAGAATGGCTGGAAATGTCTCCATCTCCCCAAGACCCAGAAATGAAAAAGCTGTTCAGAACAAGGATGAACGGTTCCTTTATATTTTCAAACAATCTTTAGAATCCTCAAGAATTAATAATGGGTTCAAAGTCAAATTGTCATACGCATTAACAGCTGTCACGCAAACATGTGTCACTTGATGTTGAGAGAATGTAAAATCTCTGGAGTCCAACTTAGAAAGCAGAGTATAATATTTCAGCAGCAGGTGTGTGAAAGCCTCCACAGGCAACATTAACAGTATATAAACACACGTCTCAATCCTCACAGGCCTGGACCAGCCGAGTCTACACCACATTTGTCGGGAAATGGTTTATTGTGGCAGTTTTGGGACTTCATTGTTTCAATGACGCAGAGAGCAATGTCTTCCAACAACAGCACAATGGGAGAAGATTCCTGTTGTCTTGGCAACCATGAACTTACAGGCGCTTGTAGGACGAGTGTTTATTGGATAAATATATCAGCCAGTGAATATGGAGATTAATAATGTAAAAAACCTTAAAGCAGTTTTTATCCTGAATGATGCCTTCACCCATCCAATATTAAACCAACTATGGATGCAATGGTTTTCAGATTGACAATTCTTGCTCAGTTTTTAGCATTTTAAGCTAAAAAAATCTTTATTTAAAACTACACACAAACAATATTATTTATCAAACCAATTGTCAACAAAGGAAGTGAATTTAGCGGACATTTTAAACCAGAAACCTATTTGGAGGCAATGAAGCCATTCACTTACACCCTTGTGCAAATTAATTGAAACAAGGAACTTGTTTATAATGTAATTTACATTATGTTTAATAATGTATTATACATAAAACCTCACATACAAACACATAAGTAGCACTCTATTTTTAAGCAGCTTTTGAACACGTTTTCTTTTTACAACCACACTTTACTCTGTCAAGATGGCCACTTGGGACCATATCAAAATCATCCATGTAACCATCCAGTGAAGTTACACAGTGGGCTGGCGTAAATCGGGGGTCCAGGGGGAATGTTGGGGTTAGTATCTTACTCAAGAACACTCAACTGTAGAAGCCAACAGACCGGGAGTAGAACCTGCAACGTCTAGGTGGAAGGTCTTACTCCAATGGGCAAATACTTTGATTAGCGGGCCACACTGGAGAAAAATACACATTTTGGGATATGGAGGACATTGGAAAACATTGTTTGTGACTGACAGTGTAAAAAGGTTTTGCTTTTTAAAATGTGCTCATATAGAAAATAAAATAAGCCTTCACAACGAATTAATCTGATTTACGATGACTTTCCTTTCATTTTTACAAGTTCGGCGAGCCGGATTAAAACGTTTAACGGGCCGTATATGCCCCCCGGGCCATAGTTTGCCCAGGTCTGCATTAGACCGTTGTGTAAAGTTGTGATCTTGGTGAGTTTCCAGCAATAGCGATTGACGTAATAACTGGATCAGCCATTGACGTCATAACACATTTATTCTTCATAACGGCCTAGATTTAGAAACCAGATTTGGAATTTTTATTGAAAAAAATGTATAACACACTATTTAAGTTAATTTTCGCAATTGGACAAAATGCAGCCCCCTATGGCTTTCTGGAAATTGCCATCACGGATCTCAGAAAATGAAGACGTCAGTCTTTCCTAGGCTCAACTTTCAACATAGATCTATACCGACTCCAGAGTTCAACCAGCCCACTTTTTATTGAACTGTCTGGCCGGGTTGAAATCATTTAGTCTAATGCCTAGTGCTGTGAGCAGCCAGTGATATGGAAAGAGATGGCAATAATGGATATAGTTTTCACATCCGAGTTTCTTTTCAGCTAGTTGATCTGATTTCAAAATGGGGGAGGGTGAGTGTCATCAAAAGTTCCACTTTATTTCTGTTGATAAATATAAAATCTTGATGACACACACACACACACACACACACACACACACACACACACACACAAACACACACACGGCTGCGGCAGCATTGGCATCAATTCTAAGGTTTTGCTGCTTTCTGAATTTGAGTCTTTGTGTCGAAAAATTTCTCTGAAAACTGTAATTATGACAGAAGAAGATCCATTGATGAGGATCAATTACGGATAAAATTAGATTCAGATGCTTCAAAGAACACTAGATGTATACAAAGAAAGGGAAATAAAGGTGATTTATATGAAAAGTGCTATGAAATTAAAGTGTGTGCAATTAAATACTAAAACATTGTTATGAATTGCAGAAAGCTGTTTAAGTATTTTTTGCAGTATTTGTTGTGAAGTGTGTGTGAAGTGTGACTTTATGGGCTAAACTTGACTTTGCTGTGGGTTTATCGGCCACAACATTAAGAAAATTAAGTATGGGCAGGTACATTTATCTAGTTTGCAATAAGTGAAAGCAGAAAAATCAGTAATAGACTCACCATTCAACGCACAATTTGTCAGTGTAGGTCTACAGTTGTTTCTCAGAAACCAGTCAGTAACTTGGAAAATTCACAGGACAGTTCCGAAAAAGTAAGATGAATTTCTGAATATGGCCACTAGGGACTGTATAAACATTGTACGGTACTCTGCATTCAACCATTTCAGTGTTACGCACACAAACCCGGAGCAGTGGGGCGTTTTCGGGTCAGGATCTTGATCAAGGACACAGTTTTAGAACCCACCATATTTTTTGATATATATATTTTGAACCTGCAATGCCTGGTGGTAGTTCCAGCTCTCTATCACTGGACCACAACTGCCTAAAACTCTAGCAGAGATTTTTCTCGAAATGAAAAAGAAAGCCAAATCTATTTGTGCTATTCATATATTAGTGTACAGTCATTTCACCTGCATCGAAACAAACTAAAATCACAACTTAAAATATGTATAAGGACATAAAAAAGAGTTGCCACATGTTAAAACCATCATGGGCCAAATAAGGCTGAGGATCATTGTTTAAAGTGATTGAAGCATAAAAGCAAATATAGAAATAAAATACAGAATCTCTTACCTCATCTACGTTCTCAAACGCGTTGATGATGTCATAGGGCAAGCAAGACAGCAAGTCTATGACAAACCAGGTCTTCAAGTAGTTCATGCGTATTAGCTTGGGGTCTGAAATGACCTCTCCGCCAGGTCCCACAAAAGTCGTATGAAAGTTCAACACAATATCCACCAGAAAGATGACATCCACCACGCTGTCCAGGACCAACCACACTAGGTTGTTCTGTTTGGTCTTAAAGGAGACATTATAAGGAACCATGATGGCCGTGTAGAAGGTAAGGATGAGAATGACCCAGTCCCAAGTGGTTTTAAAGGTGCAGTAGTGCAATATAATGTGCGGTGGAGTCTTAGGAGCTTCTTGCTTGTATTGGGGAAGGATGTCGGAGCCGAGCTGAAGAGCCTTCGAAAAAGTAAAAAAAAAAAATTAATAATTATATGATTATATCTCTTTATTAGCATTTGTATCCATATAATTTTTGCTATTTTACAGTAAAACAACTCTGCTTTACGAATGTAACTCCTAAACATTACTTATTTAGAAACCAAAAAACATTTTTATTAAAAATATTTTTTTTAAATGTATTTTTTAAAGTGTTATTTAGCCACTGCAAAGTGTTGCTGCGTCGATAAGGTCTTTTTGTTTCTGATCAGAAATAACCACTACAGACTGACTTGAAAAATAGAAAAATGGGCACTTATTAAATTTTCGCACATATTTAAAATGCGCATTTAAGCACCATCCAAGATTTTTAGCGTCTAAAATATATATAAAAAAGAGTTGCTTATATTTGTGTAAATACAGTACGTTATATAATAACTTTAATAGTAAAGCATATATGGAGCTTTACAAATCAAACCAAAAGGATGTTCCAGTTCATTTTCTTTCTAAAGAGCTTTTTGCAGTCACAAACCTCAAAGCACCTGAACAAGACAAGCAGAGGAGTCATTAAAATAAAATTTAAAAATCGCTATGAAAATTGTCCATGAACAGTAAATAGGAAGAAAGACGACAGGGTCTAGGAAAGCAAATCTCTCTGACGGACAAAAAGAGAACAAAACCTAATGGAGAGCCAGCTCACAGCAGCCAGTCTCATCTGGAATTCACCATTAAAATTCCAAAAATATCAGCTAAAAAAATTAAATCAGTAATATAATTTTGTAAATTTTAACCAGCACTGCACAAAGCCAAACAGAGTCATCAAAGTAAGACTTGTATCTAAACAGACATATTGCGATGTGCGGAGCGGGGGGTTGGGGGGCTGACATCCAAATGTCAACAACAGCATGTAAACACACGCACCTCTGCCAGTCGCGAATGCTTGTGGTTCACCTCGGTGGTCTTGTTCATGGGCGCCAGTTGCTGCACTGTGCCCCGGCTGTTGGTCAGTGCCCTGGTCAGCCTGGCGAACTTAGTCCATCCTGTCCATCACAGAGGAAACACAAAAGCATTATTTACTCATTCCAATTCCTTTTATTAGTGTTTTTTTGATCCATTCCACTTTTAACGTCACACCTTTGAGCGCTTTTCACCGTCAAAGCATTGTACGAAACTGTTTGTATAAAGCAACTATGAAGCTTTCACATCCAAGAAACAATTCATAACATGACAGAAAAGTGACAAAGGCTAGGAAACAAAACTCCGAAAGAGAAGAAAAATGACAAAACACCCCCAAAAATGGCACTTTAGAGGTCTTTATGAAAAGCAACGTAATCCACTTACCGTAAAACCTCTAATAGAAGGCCAACTCTAGTAGAAGGCCACCTCTAATAGAAGGCCACTATGACGGAAGAGTTAAAAAAAAAAGGTTTTACGGTAAGTTGAACTTCTTGCTCTCTTGGTTATTTTTAACCGTCTTTTCTTCGTCTTCCAAAAATATGTAGACACTGCTCTATATCCGTTTTTTTTTTGCTTTTTTGCCTTCATGACAGGATTGCAAGAAGCGAACGAGGTAAAACGTTGCCAACATTGCAGTTTTCCCATTTAAGTCACATCTCATTATTGTTCAAGCACAACAACACAGCAACGCGGTAGGTCTGAGCGTGTTGGGACACGGCGGTACAGCAGGGACACGGAGGAGAAGTCTTTCCGCATGGCCACATGAAGAATGAACTCAATGAAGGGATAAGGAGGGGAAATCAGCCGTGTGCACTTATTGTGAGAATGTATGAAAATAGCACGCTGGTCTGTTTGAAACCATTGAGTGGGGTACAATTTATTGTCAGGAATGGGCAAACTGGTTATATGTGATACGCATACTGGTAGAACTAAACGATAAGGTGGAGAAAGAGGTATCAGTGGGATTTAGTTGGGATAGTGGGATAGAACATTGGCCCGTGTTTTATATCGCGCCAGACAATGACGCAAGACGCACAAAACATATTTTTCTATGACAATCACTTTAAAAATTGTGTAAAAGTGTGTCAACCCCTGACCAAAATGTTTTGACACTCTTTGATCAAACGTAATTTTTTAGTCATCAAAGTGACTGTATGGTCTAAATGGAAGTCTTTGATGAAACTTTTTTCTTTTTATGGATGACTGTAATTATTTAAACTTCATTAATGTGAATGACTAAACTTCATTGTTGTTTTTATGAATGGCTGTCAATGATAACATTTTTTTTTCATTGACTACGAACAAATTTCTTGCAAAGCAATGTCTTGATAAATGACAAGATACCTAAGATAATATAAAATAAGATAAGATATGACTTTGTTAATCCACAAGGGAGAAATTCCTGTGTTAACAGCAGCAAGAAATAACTAAACAAACAGTAAAAGCCGGAAGAAACACCAACATAAAAAGTAACAATATTAAAAAAAAATGTGCACAAAATAAATAAATGAATATGGAACGATAAATAAATGCAGTGGAAATAAGTGCAAAACTAAAGACAGTAAATAGCGCAACTTACACAAAAAAGAGCTGCTGTCTTAATACAAATTTTAATTTTTGAGAAGGGCTGTGTATGATAAAACAGAGCTACAAAACGCTTTGTGAATGATTGTCTATGTTGAAACTTCGTTATTTGTCAGTTGCTGTCTATAATAGACCTTGTTAATTGTACATGATGGTTTTAGTAAAACTATATTTTTTGGGAACAACTATGATTAAACTAATGTTTTTCACTCTTGCCTGATTGCGGGAGACACACCCTGGGATTGTGACCAACCAATCACAGAGCTGAACACACATGCTCACATTCCCACTCTCACTCACACCTACAGCCAATCTTCCAGACTCCAATTCCCTCCAAAAACAACCTGTGTTTTTCGCACACAGGAACCATCAGTACTAAAACAGTGGATGGACGAGGCCATCTGGCTTCCTCGGGGCAAAAAGTCGGCACACTGCACCGGACCCTTGAGATTTCTTCCCAGAATAGTAATTCCTTCGGGATTAGGCACTGGGTCGTCAGCTGTACCTTGAGACCACAAAGCAATGCTGCAGATGAGACCGAGTCTAAGATTCTTAGACCTGAGCTTCAATACAGCATTTCCCAAAAGAATCGTATCAGGAAATAGATGGCCGTTCCTGATCTATTACAACCGGCTGTTTGGACAACATAAAGACAACACTAAGAACGGGTCATCGCACAACCAACAGGTCCAATCGAAAAATAAAAAATAAATTATAAAAAATATAATTGACATTAATCTAATGTACATTAGATACAAACTTTCTACTCTGAACTTTCTAAACTGACTCAGAACTTAATATAAAAAAACACCTAGTGTTTAACTAACGATTCCTCAAAACCACAACTTAAGATTAACTAACATGAACTAATTATTTAACTGGCAAACAAACAACTTCATTATGACAAGGACCAATTTGAGATTCAAATTCAAGGCCCGGAAAAGGTCTTTCTATTTGAAGTTTTTGTGTTCTCCCCATGTTTGTGTGGGTTTCTTTCAGGCTTCTCTCTACAGTCTAAAAACATGCAAGAGTCTGAAAAATTGACAATACAGTACTGCTGTAGGTGTGATTTAGTACTCAAGTAGAAGTATAGGTACTATAAAGTACAGCATAGAGTTAAAATAGACTCTGAACTTATGAAGACGTATGAGAAAAAAGTATCAGTATACTGAAGTAAATGTACTGGTTTGATAACTACTTAAAGTATAGAAGTAAAAGTAATGCAAGGGAAAAATTCCATTTAAAAATGATGTTTTTGATGTGAATTTTTTTATGTCGATGACATGGAACCAAACACGAAAACAAACCTAAACGAAATGAAACAGAAGAAACGCAACCATTTTTTTGTAATGAGTAGAAAGTACAGATATTTGAATGAAAATTTAAGGAAAATGTAGGTGAATTTATTATTATTATATACTTTATCAATTATTATTATTAAAGTATAAATGATCCATAATTCTACTTAAGTAACAAATAATTTTTTACTTTGTTACTTGACACCTATGTGAGCGAGAGTGTGAACGTATGTGTCAGTGTGTCCCGCTCTGTGATTGGCTGACCATCATTCCAGGGGGTGTGTCCACGCCTTCAGGCCCAGAGCTGCTTACAATTCAAGTTCAAGTTCTGAGCATTTGTAAGGCGCTTTTCACAGTTTTAACTGTCTGTAAGCCCTGCAGCTTCCTGTGACCAAGAAGTGGAAAAAACGGATGAACAGGAAGAACACTGAAAAAGTGCTTAGAACTGAGGCGCATATTTGAATTTCAAAAAGTTATCTAATAACCATGGATGTGTGAACTTTTAAAAATAAACTTGCAAGAATAAGTAGCACTTGATTTTGCAGAGCACCTTCTGAAACCCAACTTCTCCATTAAGCGCGGGCGCAGTCACCTGTATTAAAAAACCTTCTCATTACGCATTTAAATGAAAGCGGCACGGACACGCATGATCAGTGCGGATTGGCCGGTTGACCGCGGAGAAGATAGGCAGTAATTGGCCGATCATAGCCAGACCTCCACATGCCTTCTCACAGCTGTCATCATCCAGGAATACAAAGGTGCTATGAGAGGATTATTTTAGTACTGCCTGTCCATTGCAGGCCAAGCGCCCTGTCTAAAGCGGCTTCTTCCATCTGATTGGTCCTGAGAGTGATGCCAGTGTGACTCTAATGCCACTTCCTGTTGCTCTTTACACACCCACTGACAAGAGTCTCTGCCACACGGCCACAGGTGACAGCAGCTGCCATCAGGTCTCTGAGGGGAAATTTAAAGTGTGTGTGTGTGTGTGTGTGTGGCTATAAAGCTGTGTGACCACTGCTAGCACAGCTATAGACAAAGATTTCAGCTTTCGCGCCAGCACACACTGACGTGATGCAGACTCGGCGCTTTAAAACGCAACGGACAAAAAAAGCGGCAGAAAGAGACAGTAAATGTGGTGAAAAGTGTGATCTGACAACGGCCTTCAATCGTAAGCACTGTACACACACCAGGAATGCTGCAAGCCTCACTGGAGAAGTGTACATGAAGCTCTCAAACAGAAGATGACAGCTTGTCGGTCTCATTATACGGCGGAGTGCTACTGTGCGAACACACACTGCACCACAAAAACACTCTGGGGTTCAAATCCATCCAATTGACCCAGTAATGGCCTTTTCACCAACTGCCCAGAAAATAAAAAAAATGTTTATCTTTGTTTGCTAAAGCTGGAATACATATGAAATAACAACGGTGAAAAAATATATTTTAAAATGGCTCTCGTGAACGTATGTCAAACTCAGAGCCCACTTGAAGTCGGAGGCTGAACAAGATAAACATTTTTTAAACATAAATATTTATACCAGTAAACACAGACAAGGATATTATTTTTTCGATTAAAATAAAATTTAAACGTATTCATTTCAAATATGTGGATAATAAAAATATATCCTATCAACAGTATATATGAATTATAAATATGAACATTCTATAAATATGTTCGATAAAATAATGAAAATTCCACATTTTTGTGGAATTTTTGTGGTTTTCTTAATTTGAATCAACTGTAATAAAATTCAATCCAGAAGGATTAAATATGCCCTAATCCTATTGAATTTTTTAATCTAGGAATGAGGTGCAATAAACCACTGTAGTATTTATGACCTCGTTTTGTTAATACTCCTTTTGCTTTTTAATTGATGCTTTTGTTTTTCTTTTTAAATTGTTATATGAATGAATAAATTAACCTTCATTTTTCCCATAAAGGGTACATTTCTGCACACAGACGGTTCACTAAATGTACACATTGTGATGCAAATTAAGTCTTTATCTTATTACTAAATATTGTTATCTTTAAGACTACAGTTATAATTATCTACAAGCTGAATTAAATCCCATTATCCATTAATTAAAAAAATGTTCTTCCTCGCTCTTTGAGATATTCTACAGATCAGTTGTCCATCCATTCATAACCCACTAAAAGAGCCCATTCTTACCTCTGGTGGTCTCATCTTCAATGGGCTGCTTGAAGACTGTGATATCCTTAAAGGTACAGAGGAACAAGACCACCTTGTCATTCTCGTTCCTGATGGGGGCGACCTGCATGTAGAGCCATACAGGGGTTCCTGACAGTGACCAGAGGAGAGCAGAAGCAGGGCAGATGAAACCAAGGCAAAGTATGAAACAGTAATGTGAAAAGAAGCAAGGTTTAAAAGGAGACAAAAGATGACCATGATTCATAAAGAGAAAAGAAAGGCGGCCAGGGGTGAAGTAAAGATCATACTGAACCATAAAGATAAAAAAAGACAAGATTTCATTTAATGAAAAATACAATAGCCTTAAAGTACACATCTATAAAGTGCAGAACTTTCAGTAGGTTGTATGCTACTTTAAATTATAATTGTGTATAGCCAAAATTACAATTGTGAATTACAAATAAAATGACTAAGGATATGTTTATAATTACCATAGTGGAAAAAAACTATAGTGTTCTAATGGTCTAATTGCTCACATTAACAGATTGGCACTGAACAAAAAATACCCAATAAACAAAAAAATAATGCTTTCTGAAAGCTTGCCTTTCAGGTCTTAAAACATGAATTGTTGGTGTCTCAAAATTAAAATTGAATGAGATTTTACAGTCGCAACTCTGAAACTAAATTAATACGCAATAATTTCATTGTCCATATATTTTTTGTATAAGAATACATACATACAAATATAATGCATTTAATAACAATTTTAATACTCACTGTTCTTCTTATAAAGCAGTATTTCAAAACAATTTGACTCATAGCTTTCAAAGGCCTGTCGGACTTTGTCTATAGTCTTCTTGTCTGTCAGTTCGCCGTACATGAAACTAGAAAAGGAAGCAAAACACACAAAAAAGGTTCATGGTGAATGAAAAGAGAGGGAATGAGAGAATCAGGTGATGAAAAGCAGAGAGACAAAGAGAGCAGAAAAACACAGTTAGAACGCATACACACACACACACACACACACACACACACACACACACACACACGTGGCAAACATCTGCTCAGCAAACTCTGTCTGTCCCTGTCGAATAATTCAGCGAGTGGCTGATGACATGAATTGTCACTTGCTGCAGATATTTAACTTGCAAACAGAGGGAGCAAACAGAAACGGTCGGACAGTCGCTTTGTTTAAGATAAATATACAAAGATGATTTGATGCTCGTTTCCCCATTTTATTTAGTTTGGTTTCATTTATTTGTTTGCTACAATCGTCGACAGTAAAGACAGAAATATCAGGCGTTTATTCAAAGCAACTTACACTGCATTACTATTTCTAGAATTAACTTGTTTTTATGTGATAATAAACCCAGTTGCTGTGATCTTTCAAATACACTGCTGAACTATTTGAGCTAGCAGGAAAGCTAAGCTAATTTATCTGTGAAAAATGTTCTCAAGTGTTTAGCTCAAGTATAATGATTTGAGGTCAATTTCATTGCTTTTAATTACGTTTGTCACCAATTTAAAATATGTGTTTGCTTCAAATCATCTACTGTAAAGACAGAAATGCAAAGTTAAATTAAGCCATTATCCAATCATCTAAAGCAGCATTATAATATCCGCCATAAAACAGCTTTTTGCTTTCCTTGAGAGTTGAACCCATGACCCTTGTTTTTTCAAACACACTGCTGACGTGACTGAGCTAGCAGCTAAGCTAATTGTTCTCTGATGGTAGAAACGTGTTTTTGACGTGTTCAGCTTTGTATTACTTGCTAACAATTACTATTATTTTAGGCTTATTGTTTCATGTTTGTTGTGGTTGTTTAAATGTATTGTTTGCTACAATCATCTACGGTAAAGACAATAAATGTTGCTAAATGCTAATGCTAAAATAAGCGTTTAGCAAACAACTTCCCCTGAGAGAATAACGTACAGTATTTAAGCTGATTGAGCCATCTTGAATGCTAATTGTATTAGCTACGCTAATGCATGTTGTCTCGAAACTTTAGCTTTGTTTAGTCTGCCAATAAACACTCCGGAACGATCCCTGAATCTCAACTCACTCGAATCCCAAAGTGTAGAAGAATTTCACGGCAGCTAGAGTCAAAACACTAAAGTCGGGTTTTTCTCTTTCTACCCAAATGATTGGCACCTTACTGAGCGTATTTAGTGCTAACAAGATGTTCTGTGGCGCTCGGGCTACGCTCTAGAGATTATGGACAGTTTACACGATGAGCTGACAAGAAACATGCTTAAGGAAGCAACACTAACACCACGAGAGCACTAGAGGAACATTCTGACTCCAGAAACTCTGTGTTTTTGTCACCGTCACCTTCTGCTTTACTTTAAAACCGTCCCTGTGTTAGAGGCTTAACATGTCAGGCTCCATCAGGGTCCGTACTTGAGCGTGGACGTATCTTCTCACCTGCAGGTGCTGCTCTTCTGCATGACCTCTGCCCTGTGGTAACCAGAGAGCTTGCAGAATCCGTCATTACTGTAAACTATAGGCCACTCCACAATCTGGGCGTTTCCAAGCAAGAAACTCGTCTCTGCGAATATAAAAACAACAAGAAAACAGGTGAGATTATGACATTTCTTTCATTAAGCCATTTTGAACAAATGTATGTAAAAAAATAAAAATAAAAAGTTTAAAGGCACTATAGGCAAAACAAAACATTTTAATACAGTGAAATAGTGTTGTATTTTATATTCATTAGTATGTGTGTGTGTTTGTGTGTGTGTGTGTGTGTGTGTGTGTGTGTGTGTGTGTGTGTGTGTGTGTGTGTGTGTGTGTGTGTGTGTAAGCAGCCTTAGTACAAGGTGTGAGATTGAGGTCTTTCTGTGTGTTTGCATGTTCACCCCATGCTTTTGTGTGTTTTCTCTGGATCTCCCATTTCCTCAGTGACGCAAAAATGCAATAAGCGAGAGAAAATGAAAAGACTCTATTTTATTTTTACAAATTGTTGTGAACAATAATTACATTCCACTTCTTTTAATTTTTTTCAAACCTGGCATGAATATTTTCTCTCATACACTTTCACTGACTCACTCATCACTCACTCACTCACTCACTCACTCACTCACGTTTTCCCACACACACACACGCACGCACGCACGCACGCACGCACACACACACACACACACACACACACACAAACTCTCACTCAATCTGTCTGTCTATCTATCATAAAGACACTCTCTTCTCTCTCTCTCTCTCTCTCTCTCTCACTCTCACTCACTCACACACACACACACAAACTCATTTTTTGAGTTTCTTTCTTTCTTGTCGAAAAACATAAACTCTTTCCAACACACACACACACACACACACACACACACATCGCGTTCTCAGGTTAATGTCTTGCATTTTTCACCACTGAAGATCTTGTTGAACTTCACTGGCAGCAAGTGTCTTAACCTGTTCATTCTTTATTTTGACAAATTGAATTGCAATGCAGTCTAGACATCAATATAATTGATACACTGGTCTGGCCAGAGCGAGAGGGTTAAAGACCTGACCTGTGTTGCCCGCGAAACTACGCTATTAAAGAAGCCGAGTCATCCTGATTCAATGGTTCATTACGGTTTTAGTCAAGCTAAAACCCGCTGACTCCAGCATCCCAAAGTCCAGGTAAAAATAGCCCAGCATCACAGCGACTGAAACCGAACAGAGCACAATTTGTATCTGCCATGTCTGTGGGAATATGAATCCAAGGACGTTCATGCTAAGCTTCTCCCAAGACTCATCCAGTCAGATGTTCCAGAATAAAACCCATAAAGACATGAAAGTGGCATTTGACACCATTAATCTCCAATCTTCGGAGAACGGACAGGAAAAGCGAGTGAATAAAGCGAAGTCCCTCGGAGGAAAGAGAGCAGAGACTCATTACGGCGGTCTCCGTGCTGTGGCCCCTGCCCCCAGATCAGGGGCCAATCGTGAGGAAGTTCTCCCCGAGGACCAAAGAGACCTAGATCCTGTTTGCACATCAGGCCTTGGTGATATGATAATTGTGTAATGTTCTGTCACTGATGATTTATTGCATTCTCAGTGAGGAATGCACATTCAGACTAATAAAGTCCCTGCCAAGAAGTCAAGCATTAATAACTAATGGAGAAGGAGTTCAAACGAGAAGAACGGCCACGTACGGACCACAGCGCAGTGATGTCCATATCTGCTCCGCTGTTGTTTCAGTGCGTATAAACCAACTATAATATTTTACATTAGGCTGTTTAGCATAACCGCAAAGCTTTACAGTATTATACTTGTGTTATTAATATATTTTATATGAATGTATGTCAATGTATTCATTGCATTCGGTTGTTCCTATAAAAATCTATCCATCCACTAGTCCGTCGATCAATTCATCAATCTGTTCGTCTGTCTGTCCGTCTATCTATCTATCTATCTATCTATCTATCTATCTATCTATCTATCTATCTATCTATCTATCTGTCTGTCTCTCTGTCTGTCTGTCTGTCTGTCTGTCTGTCTGTCCGTCTGTCTATTTATCACATTCAGTTGTTCCTATAAAAATTTCCCCAAGTGGAATGGAAACAGTCCTTTCTATCTTTCTGTCTGTCTGTCTGTCTGTCTGTCTGTCAATCTATCTGTATGTCCAACTATCTGTCTATCTATCTGTCTGCCTGTCTGTCTGTCTGTCTGTCTGTCCGTCTGTCAATCTATCTGTATGTCCAGCTATCTGTCTATCTATCTGTCTGCCTGTCTGTCTGTCTACACATTTTATATTGAGACTCTTTTAGATTTTAAAGATTTGATGAGCTGCCAGAGAATATCTGGCCTCTGTAGGATCTGTGCGTTTAGATCCATCACAGGCCAGAATTTGTCCTTTAACTTATCAAATCTTTATAATCTTTAGTGAAGCGTATAATTGCTGGCGCTTACCTGTGTCTCTTATGAATTAGCCTGGCTGCTTTCAAAAGCATCTCGTGTCATGAAGTAAACCTCAAACGACCCAAGTGGTTTGTAAGTTACACATTGATCAGACTTCAGATCCACGTGAGGCCTGAGGCGCCCTGTCAGCGCTTTATGTGTATTATGGGATGCTGCCGAAAGCTTATCGTGGTGCGGCTGAATAAGAGGCATATTGACAGCGATGAAAGACTTAGCGATGTTGCGTGCCAACCCCACGTGGGAGGCCAACAGACAGCTGCGAGGCTGCCCGCCGCCGCGTGTTTACTGGAAAACACATCTCACATTTACATACATCACACACCCTTGCTCGTCTTTTTTTAGCCAGCGTAGAACACAATTTTCATTGCGCATGAGAGAAGTTTTCACAAATTGGCATTTTTTCGAAGTTACTTTTTGCAAAAATTCACTTTGGGATTTAGGATTTGCAGGAAATAGATGTATCTGGATTGTTAACTTGCAGAGTGAAACAGTATGTTACACATTTTTAGAATTTTTTATAGAAAACAACCCCTTCTTTGATTGTTTTGGTATAAGTAACTAAGTAATAATTACTAAAAGTATAATATAATATAAATAATATAAATATAATATAATATAATTAATATATATATAATATAATATAATATATATATATAATGTATCAATGTATTATATTATTTTTATTACATTACATTACATTACATTACTACATTACTCATAACATAACATAACATAACATAACAATACAATGCAATGCAATGCAATGCAAGCAACTCAATACAATACAATATAAATTACTAGTAATATAATATAATATAATATAATATAATATAATATAATATATTGTAATTTAATAACAGCTTAAAATCGTGCTTAATGTAAAATACATTTAAAAAAAAAACTATTCACATTTATACATTTTTTGCAACCAAATAAAAGAACCTTTGTTTTTTTTAGCCAGAATAATAAAATAATCGGTAAATTGCTCAATTCAGGTTGTTTTATTCGAAATGTCACTATGGGATTTAAAATTTGCTGACGCAAGCTACATAAAAATTGTTCTATTGCTAATACCTTTTTTTATTAAATTATGGCATATTATTTATATATATATTTTATAAATAACATGACGTGAAAAGCCATTAGTGCACAAAGAACAATTAACGGCGGTGATAAATAGCAGCCATAGGTCAGCAAAAAGCCAAACAATGCACCTATAAAACTATCCGCACAATTTATTCATGTTGCAAAGTCAGCAACATTATTCAGACTCTTTATATGTTCAGGAGTCTTTCGGAGACCAGTTTCAAATAAACAATGTTACTTTAAATAGGTCCTGGTGCATTTATTTGTTAGATTTTAAGAAGCACAATTAGACCCCAAAATATGACAGGGGTAGATTTATAATTTGCTTAACTCTTGTCTTTTTAACTTTTTCTCCATCTTTAGTTTCTCCGTCTCTATACGCATTTCTCTTCTCAATTAGTGCGGAACTTGTGTGTGTGTCAGCGTTTGACTCCATTACTCGGAGCCCGAGAAGATGTCCAGAGCATGTGCATTAGGAAATAACCACTGCCAATCTTCCGCCTAAAACAAACGACTTTAGGCAGAGTGGTCGATTCTGATTCAAACCTTTGCATTTATGTCCGAATTAAGTTATTTGTATCGTGCTTTCTCTTTCTCTAAGACGCAAATTGTAATGGTTCACCTGGATATGTGCTGAAAAACATAAAAGCATCCAGGAAATAGGTTCTTTTAAGATAAAGGCTATATCATTTTTACTGTTTGTGATCTCTGGAAAAACTGATTGCTTTGCAATTATGGATAGTTGTTATCTATATTCTAGACAAATAAGATACACATCGAAGTTTGCATCTTTTGTGCTTTGCCGAACGCTTATTTACTTCCTGGCTTTGAACATTCTTGCATTTATTGCCATTCTGTAATGTTCTTTTTGAGTGTGTTTGTCTCTGCTTGTTTAAATTTTCGGATTCTGTAGGTCTTGTACTGGAGAGTGTAGGATGCACAATTGTGACGATTGTTAGAGGGAGAAAGATGAGGATGGCCAGGAGCAACCACGGCTTATGAGCCAGGGTTCATTGCATAAGCCTTACACACAAACACTTCTAACAAGGTGTGGGAATTGTGAGAGATAGAAAGAAAGAATGAGTGATTGGGAAATATATAGAATAGGCAGAGGTGCTAGAGATACGAGGAGAAGGAGAGGAAAGATAGCCGAGGAAGAGAGATGGAAGGATGAAAAATAGATTTGATGAAAAAGAAAATGTTGGAGATATGGAGAGAGGGAGGAAGAGAGAGAGAGAGAGAGAGAGAGAGAGGGATGGTGTGGTGCGTGCGTGCGTGTGTGTGTGGGTGTGTGTGTGTGTGTGTGTGTGTGTTGTCTGAGAGAAAGAAAGGGAAAAAAAGAAAATGTTGATGAAAAAGGTTGAGTAGAGAGAGAGGCTGAGAGGGAGAGACGAAGAGAGAGAGAGAGAGAGAGAGAGAGAGAGAGAAAAGTGGATGAAAAGGGTGAGGTGGAGAAAGAGAGTGAGAGAGGAGAGAGAGAGGGGAAAAGTTGATGAAAAGGAGACAGGGAAAAAGGGGGGGGGGTGATGAAAAAGGGAGAAAGGATATATGAAACATATTTTGGACTTTTTTTATCATCTCGATTATGTTTTTCTATCTATTTATGTTTTTATTTGTGAATTAAAAATGACTCAAAATACAGTATAATAATTCAGCATAAATTGCATTATGTGATTAAGTTTAACACTCTAACAAACCTATAACGTAACCATATGATGTTTATTAATAATAATATAACATTTAACCTTTTATTATGATAAAAATGTAAAACCTTTCCCAAAAACAACTCAAATTGGGAAATTCTTATATGTGTCAAGCCGTTTACCCCAAACCAGACTTAAACAGGCTTTTAATGTATAAACTTTTTGGAAGTTTTTGAAACTTCCAAGAAAAAATACTCTATTTCACTGACTAAACTCGAACTGAAGAACAAAAGACTCATCTGTAACATAAAACATATCCAGTTGCTTAAAAAGGCAAATTAAAAAGAAAACAAAAGAGCACAACTGTCCCACAAATTATGCAAAATGAATTAAAGTGCCTTAAAAAGCAGTTTAACAACTGGGGTCTTGTAAGGGTCTTGGCCAGACTCAAATCAGTCAACAATCAACTGAATTAAGAGTTATCTTAGTTTATTATTCATTTATTGTACTTAGTGGAGTGTTTTGCATGAATTAATGGTACCAAAGTAATAGACAGATGCGTTGGTTTTCAAAATATATTCTCTTGATCTTCTTTACCTGATTTCACAAAATGTTCATTCAATTATTTTCCTGCAAATATTTTCTCACTTTTTACCAGCTCTACATTCTTAAAATATAAAACATTAACCTTCAAAAAAGAAATCTTCCCAAGGCATTATTGTGACCACTCATTTTCACTGATCATTATGATATTATGATAATTTTCACTGAGAGAAATCTACACATATACTTTTGTAACAGGAATTACAAAAAAGATTCTTTACAGAAATAATTTATATGTAATGAGACGTAATAAGGGTGAAGAAGAAATTATAACAAAAGATAACAACAATGTGACATTTGTCAAGTATCTTCTGAATATAATTTATCAGGAAACAAGCAATCAGAAGAAATGTAAGTGAAGTTGTAAAAGTCCATTTGTTTGTAATGTAATCATTTGTGACCTCTGCTGGTGAGCGTTTTTTCCCCCACGAATACATATTTACGAAAAATGCGCTTTAAGCTAAAATACTCTGCAGTTCTTACAGTACATGAAACATCCACACACACACACGACAAAACAATGAGCAAAACACACCAAAACTAACAAAAACGTCATTAAATCTTGGGGTATGTTGCATTGCTTTGTGCTAATAAGTTATTGGATTCTTAAAGGTTTGGAAGATATTATCCTAAACGGATTCTTTAAATGTTTAATGAAGTTTTGCAAAAATAATAGAAATAAAATATTGGTAGTATGAAACGTCATAAAACCTACACTCGTTTAAAAGCACAGATAAAACAGAAAAATGCCTAGCAAATTACAAGCCAAAATTGTAAAAACGAAATAATTTTATATTCAGCACAATCTGTAAAAATCGAATTGCTTTAAAGCACTTTCCGCCAACCGTTATGTATCATAGCTGAATGTTTTCATTCGGAAACGTGTGCTATACACATACAGTATTTAAATAAAACAAAACCGAGGGTTTTCATCATAAAATCATCAGTTTTAATGTATGCGCTTTACTTTTCAGAGCATCACCCACTCCTGCCAAATGAATATAATAAGATAAAATTGAAAAACTAGGTTGTGCCAGCAAAAGTTAAAAACTCATATTCTTTTAAAAATAAATAATTCAACATTACGAAACACACCATGCCTGTTTACATGATACTGTACAGCAATCTGAAGAAATTTCCGCTTACCACTTGAGCGGCGGACAATATTCTCCAAAAAAGTGTTTTGTGGTGCCACCAGTCCTCTTTTGCCCCCATGCATTCTGCGGCCGGGCAGAGTCGGTCAGGCTCGCTGACTAGGTGGAAGCTGGTCTTTGAAGTGATGAGACAGGCGGGATGGGAATCTATCGGTGGGATGGAGAAGCTCATGGTAACGCTGCGCCGAGCCTGGCTGGTATGGGTCCTTTGTACCATAGAGCGCTCGCGGTTCTGCAGGCTCGCGCTCCTGCCGTCTGCGCATGCGCATTAGTGCGCTGTAAGAATAAAAAAAAAACGGCCTGTCAAGGAATTTTCGTGCGTTATTCCCTGTGCAGTCTAAACAATCGCACGAGTTTTCAAGTCAGCGTTGCATAACCCATTGAAATAAAGCTCATTTACTGATTAAAACGCAATTTTTAAACTTCTCAATGCACTCACCAGCGGGCTTATAAATAAACACTGCACACACACGTGATACGAAAACGACCAGGAACAAACAAACAAACAAACAAACAAACAAACGCATTAGATGTTCGAGGTACAGTTATTCCCAAGCATATGGCGCCATGTTTTGGGAACTACGGTTATTTGGGATAACGCCACCTCCCATCATCCCTCCTGAGGGTCTGAAGTTCCCTGCTGGAGTGGTTTTGTGGACAGAGCCCCCATTGTTCCCAGCCCACTCCTTCCTAATATGGAATTAGCCAGGAAACCAAAGATTTCCTGACACTGACGATGGGCTGCGCGTAAGGCGAATGTGGAAAGGTATTCGTTGTGAAGACGGATTAAGCCGCGTTCACACACAAAGCGTTGAACCGGATCAGGGAAGTGCCAAACAACGGAATGCCAAGAGTAGGAGTTAGCGTAAGTTTTCCAGAAACTGCTGTCGATGGCGTCGGGATGTTTCTTTGATCGCGGCTCGTCTACTTGACGGATTTGTCCGGAGCGCGACGATAAATAGGAAGTTTGAACCAACTCGACGCGATAAAGTTCTCGAAACTGGTTTTCGGGGGAGTTGGTACTAGTTGGTCAAAAGTTAACGACTTTTCCAAGGATGTTACCTGCTGTGAAACTGACCGCGGTGGAGGTTGACGCAGACGGCAAAAACGACACTTTAAACGCCGCCGCTAAGAAGATGTTGAAATGCGTCGTGGTCGGCGATGGAGCGGTTGGGAAAACCTGTTTGCTGATGAGCTACGCCAACGACGCGTTTCCTGAGGAATACGTGCCAACTGTTTTTGACCATTATGCGGGTAAGATGGCTTCCAAAGTGTTTCAATGAAATTCCTTTTTAGTAAGTACAGTTTATGTCCACCTAATCCCTGTCTACCTCCCCCACTACAAGAGGACGATCCCAAGAATAGCCGACTGAAAGAGGAGATGTGTTTTACTGCTAGAACGTGGACTGAGGCCCGACGGCTTTAAATTGTGACAAATAGCAACCTTTCTAAACATGATGTCTTCATTTAAGTCTGCAAACAGCGTTTGTTTAGATGTTGATCACCTGAACCAAGGTAAGGAACCAAACTCTGTGAAGTAGAATCAAAGTGTTTGCATTCATTGCATCTGAGTGCATCTTACTCTACTACACACTGAATCGTTCACCCAATGCATTTCCAGTGGTTTTTATCAGTACTGTGAGAATTGACTTCTTGGCTCGACTCGTAACTGTGGAGTTGCAAGCAGATCAGTCGCGGTATCCTCAGAGAACAAGAGCATTGCGGGACCACCAGCTTCTTCTTTTTTCTGTTTAATCCATCAGTGCCAATAAAAACGTGAAAGTTAGGACTATTTTAAACTTGTGAAATTTAGTAGCCATATTAATATTGACGTTTATTTCAGGGCTGCACATTTTTGTAGGGCCAAAAACTTATAGTACTGCCTATGGTTCAACCAAGATGGATGGATGACATCACAGGACTCCTGCAGTTTCAGCAGTGAAGTTATCATCTTTATTTACAACGTATTGGTCTTCTCTACAACGATACTAGCTTGGAAAATTATTCAATAATGACAAAACGAGTTAAAGTAGTTTTTTTGTAAGTAAAAAAAATCTCACAGAGAAATTACAATTTCTAAAGCAACCGTTCACAGATATTTTCCATTCACAGGATTAGGTTTCATCCTAATCCGACTAGCCAAAAACGTCTGAAAACTGTTAAACGCATCATAAATAAGGAAAGATAAACTAATGTGATGAAACATTTACTGCTTTTAACCAGGTTCTACTATTGCCATATTAGGACTGTTGTCAAAGCTTTTCTCTGGTACTACACTTGATGAAAAAAGGCACGTTTGCTTTCATGTTTGTTTTCTGCTATTTAAAATGGTAAATTTGGGAATTGGTTGAAAGGAGATTGAAAGCGCACAAGGAATGTCATAATTGCTCCAAATGATAGCAAGTGTTGGTGAGAGACGAGTATTGACTTCCAGACAACCCCAAAAAGATCTTGATGATATTGGATACATTATTAAACTACTCTGACTTGATATGGATACATTCTAGTTTGTAAGTAGTTATTCAGATTAAATTCAGGCTGCTTTGCATGTAAATCCATTATCTCTGTTGTCTGGGATCAGTTTAACTACATAGACTGTACATGTTAACTACATAGTGGGAATGTTTCAGTGTAGTGCACTACTGTCCTTGCATGAAGAGGGCCTTGACATTGCATCATAATAATGTAGTGAATTGTCACATACTGGCTTAATGTCGAAGCTATAGTGCACAGAGCTGCCATTGTAGAATGCTGAAAGCCGTACTGTGCTGAAATGTTGCAATTGGTTTTCAATGAAAAACACATTTATTCCATTCATGCTCTGGCAGTGAGCTGGAAAAACACTGGGAATATTGTAGTATTCAAAGATCATGGACTGTTAAACGTATCCTGACACAATACTTGATAATTTATTAATAAATTATCCCATTAGTATGCTGCAAAATGCTAAGAAATCTAGCATTTAGTTCCCCATTAAAAGTGTCTACTGATCATGTACAAATTAATATAAAGGTTTAAGCTGTAGATATGAACTATTTCTTCTTGCTGCTTTTAAACCTAATCACTCTTGAATTATTTGGGACTATTACAACTGGAACTATTGGAATTCCTGCTCTCTATTCGAGTCAGTGACATTCCCATTCCATGACATCATGTCAACATTTCTGCCAATTAATATTTCCACATTAAAACATATTAATGCTTATTTGCTTATGTTGATTATATGCACTCACCGCCCATTTTATTAAGGTTTTGCCTTCAGAACTGCTTTAATTTTCCCAAATTTACCCTTTTGGGATTGAGTCTAATCTAATCTTTCATGTCTTAGATTTATCAAGGTACCAGAAACCTTCAGAAAAATCTTCAGAAACGTTTGTCCACATTGTCATTCTAGCATAGCGCAGTTGCTGCAGGTTTGTCGAAAGAACCTTTGATTCAGGGCTGGGTAGATCTTTGCATTCTTGTTGTTGATGCCAAATTCTGACCCTACCATCCTAATGTTACAGCTGAAAGACTCATCAGACTAAGCACTATGTTTTTCTAAATCTAAGAACAGCGAACTGTATCATCAGTTTCCTGTTGTTAGCCCGACAGGGTCTTCTGCTCGAGGTTTGTGTGTTCAGAGATGTTTTTCTGCAGACCTCAGCTGTAATCGAGTGGTTTTTTGAGTTACTGTTGCCATTCCATCAGCTCAATCCAGTCTGGTCATTCTCCTCTGACCCTTGACCTCGGGCATCATCAAGGCATTTGCTTTCACTGAAATGCCGCTCACTGGATATTTTCATGATACCTCCAACGTCACTTATCACCTTTCTTCTTCATTCTGATGTACTACTGCAGCAGATTGTCTTGACCATGTCCACACTTCTACGTGCATTGAGTTGCTGCCATGGTATTGGCTGATTAGAAATGTGCAAATTTTGCAAAAATTGCAAGTTATTGTAAATTGAAAAAACAGAAAATACATATTGACTAGCAAAGTCTTTATGTAAGACTGAGACTTATTCTGGATCAATAATTAAGAGTCTTGCTTAGTTTAATTATGGGCGGTGTAAACCAGATAAGAGACTAATTGAAGTTGTGACCACAGTGAAAGATAGCATTGTGCGGACAGTCACTAAGAGCAAGCTATCTGAAGAAAATTGGAAAAAAAAAATCAACTTTAATGGACTGAAGGTGATATTGGGACATATAGTTTAGTTTGTTCCTGATCATAGAATCAGAATTGTTAAAAAAAAAAAAAAAAAAAAAAAAGTAAAGAGCTTTTAAGCAATTGTATGAAATAATCAGAACAATTAGCATAGTTTAACAATGACTATGATAAGTATGAGTGTGAGCAGGTAGAACAACGACAAAATCTCTAAGGGGGTAAGAGAGAAAGGACAGAAAGTTTTTTTTTATTCTGGACTAATATTCCTGTCTGGTTCAATTCGTATTGGTTAAAAAAATGTTTTAGCCCCCCCATGCTAATGAGATCCAGCAACGTATCAAAATTCCTTTTACAATGGTAATTTTTTAGCACCGGTCTGAATATTACAATTAACAAATCACACAATTTTTGAAGAAATTGCGTGTGACAGTTAGTCATGCTACTCTAAAACTGTATCGCGATGCTAAGCTTGTTTACGAAAGTTGACAAAACAAGAAAATATCAAAGTTAGCAAATATTAAAACTAGCATTTTAAAACACAAGATGGATTTCATGTTTATGAAAATAAGTATATTGTCTTTATCATAGCTTAAAGGACCAGCCCCAATGTGGAGAAGGAACTGTTTACTGACCCCTGGCTCACAACCAAAAACCCAGTAAGAAAATCAGCATACGGGAGAAAAGATAACACTTGTGAGTGTTTGTGCAAAGCTTTCGTCTCCTTATTTAGCCAGGCCTCGGGAATTATGCAGTAAAAGGCCTGTCAGGAGGGGCTAACGTGCAGCGACAGACCCGAGGCCACGGTTTCAGCTTCGCCGTCGTGCTCTACAGCAAAAGAACTTCTAAGCCAATCTATTCAAAATATGGCTAGCCTGGTTTCCCACAGCTGTATCACATCACCTTTCCTTACAGAAAAACACATGACTCTTCGCTGACCCCTGCTTCTCCGCAAGGAACAGCTCGGAGCATCTGAGCTGCTTTGAATTTGTCTCTTGTCCTTAGCGTTGACCGCATGATTGCTAAAATTAGCATTGAGATGGTGCGGAGAATGGAGCGTCTTCTTTATTTTTTCTGGAATTTCCATTAGCATTATGAAGTTTTAAATTCGTACGTAGATTTTCAAAAAGATTTTGGAAAATGAGATCATTCAGATGTTTTATCCTAGAAAACCGATGCCGATCAAAATGTTCCAAACGGAGAAAGTTAGATAAATAGTGTAAATGCAAACAGTATTTAAGGCTTAAATACTGTTTGCATTTAAATATTGCATGTTTCATTTATGAAGTTTACAAATGTGACTTTCTTCATTGCACATTTAATATCACTCTCCTTAGTTTGTAAGGTGTATGCAGGGATTTAATTTATATTTTATATAAGTGGTTTAAAATTCAGTTCTTTAAAAGCCTCAAGTGCAATACTATATTTTTCATTACCAATTTAAGTTGTGTGCCTTTGTACAATCAGTGGGATAAGTTGCAATGCCTAAATGTGAATGATAAAGGTAAATTGCACATTTGTAAGGAATTATGAGGTAATTCTTGGAATGTTTTGTAAAAACATAGTTCATTAAAATTCAATATGTTCCTAATGTTCTTGTGCTTCTTTACACCAAAACAAAGGAAATACATGATATTTTTGATATTTAATGCAGAGTATGGTATAATTTTAATGGTCCGGCCCGTCTGACATCTCCTTAGGTCGTATGTGGCCCGCTATGCGACATTAGTTTGACACCCCTGCCATACACCATACGTAGCTGAACTTGCCTATGATTATTTAATCACCCTGAGGATTTACAAACCTGTTTGACTTTTCTAACAAAGGGGAAAATGTGCACGGGATGTTCTTTGAGGCTTATGTGTTATTCCAAGATATCTGCAGCTATCCGTTTGTGTGGGAAAGTTGTGGATTCGTTTTCTTTCTTCTCAAGTAAGAATGAATTCACGCCGTTGAATTCAGTACGTATTTGTTAAAGCTAATGGCGATTCCTTGACCAGACACAATAAATGTGTGAAGTTAGTTCAAGGGAACTTTTGAGCCACGTGGGTTTCCTCAAAGTCTCCGGTTTCTATGGAATCAGATTAGTGCCAAAAAATGTCACCAACCAATCAGAGTAAGTGCCGTCCCCATGTGAAATTAGTGCCAAAAGTGGAAAGGCAAAAAACTGGAACGCATAAAAAATCTGAAACAAAAACAGTGTGAATGTGCATGTCCTGTTCTGTGATTGGTTGGCCCCATTCTAGGGTGTGTCCCACCTTCAGACCCTGACATGCTGTGATTGGGTCCAGAAAATGGAAGGATTGTGCTTTCACTTCTTTATAAGTAAAGTTTTGATCAATAACAATGATTTAAATCCCAATTTGCTTATTTTTAACGCAACTTTAACAAATCAGGCCGCACACATTTTTTGTGAACATTTGTATATCTGGTACAGTCATATATTAAAGATCCAGCTGTTCTTCTCCTCACAGCAGTGGCCGTTCTGAAGTGTCAAGTGATGATATAAAACAGACTTGGGGTCCGAGTCGGGGGCTATTTGTTCTAGCTGTGTCAACACAGCCGCTATCTTCCCATCATCATCCACAACAACATGAAATATGCGCACACACTGCAGCTGTCCTGCTCCGAACGGACCCCCAATATAAGCAGCAGGACCAGACTCCTGGATGGATGGATGGATGGATGGATGGATGGATGGATGGATGGATGGATGGATGGATAGATAGATAGATAGATAGATAGATAGATAGATAGATCTTTATTAATTTTTCTTTATAAGACTTTATTAATCCCACTAGGGGAAATTTTTGTGTTCAGCAGCAGCAAAAAAAAAGTTTTTTTTAACAGAAATGAAAGGGACAAGTTAAATGACAGCAGGGAAGGCAAAAATGCAAACAGCAAAGGAGAACAAAAGAAAGAAACGACAATAAATAGGTCGTGCAAAAATACAACTGTGCAAAAACAATGGTGCAATTGTGATGATGCAACAGCAGGCCACCGTGTCACGCAGAGACACGTTTTGCTAGTAATAAGACACAATGTAATGTTTAGTTAATGTTTCTGTGTTTTGCAGTGAATGTGACTGTATCCGGGAGGCAACACCTGCTGGGATTGTATGATACTGCTGGACAGGTAAGGGGATGTCGTGTAGTGGTTTTATGGTGGAGATACGCTTCACGAACAGGAAATGAACCATTGCCATCTTTTTTTCTTGACATCAAGTTCATCTCTATTGTTGTTTTCACATGGGAGTGTCACAAAGCGGCGGCACGGAACTATACAACTTTATATCACTGCACTGCTTTATGTCACGTACAAAATATATCACCGCAACAAATAATTCAGGTAAATAAAGTAGTAAGTATAGCTACAAGCAGCAATGTTGGGGTTCAAGTTTTCTTTAGAGTTTGTCCGTTTAGGAGTTATAGTGAGAAAAGCAACTTGCATTTAGAAAATGGGTCATAAACAACAGCTAACTGGCTAAACATGCAAATTAGACGTCAAAATCTGATAGATTTTATATTACAGATCAATGGAAACACATTTTTATGAATGAATGTAAATGTATGATATTGGAAAAATTAATTGATCTAATGTAAACAATTAGTGTATTTTATGTTAATATCAGGAGATCTAATGTAAAAATAATTTGTCTATTTTATAGCATGACGTATACTTATTTACAATTAAAATCTGAGTGATGGTTATTTAAAAGTACTTTGTTTTTCATTAAAATTGCATATTTGTTTGTAATGTGTCTTGTTGATCAAAGACAACACATGTTTAGATAACATGAATGTTTCAATATAATAATGCATTAAAATATTTCATGCTAACCCCTAACCCTAACTCTTTATATTACAAAGAAATACATATTTATTTATAGAAAGAACCAAAAAAAATAAATTATATTTATTTTGATGGTTATTCAAGTATTTAATGTTTAATGTTACAGTTTGTTTAAAACAGTAAAAATTTTTTGACTTGTTTTATGATTTAAAACAAAACCTCTGGGTTTGTTAGTGAATGAAACTGTATAATAGTACCAGTGTGAGAACGTAGTGAAGAACAACAGTTTCCTCGTCCGTCCAGCTCATTCCCTTCCAGATCCACACACAATGGTCAGTTTGCTTCAGGCCTGGTTTAAGGCCCAGTGCGTGACTCGTCTCAGGCTTTCTGATGTTGCTCTTGTCTACAGGAAGTCTCAAATGTGCCTGCTCAAACAACACAAGTGTGAAATGTTCATAAGCCGAAGTGGAATTACAAACTTTTTTTTTGCGAAATATTCGGATTAAACTCAATAGTACGCTAACATTGAAGTAATAATAATAATAATAATCATAATCATAATCATATTTTAATAATAATAATTGAAACTTTATTAATTATTAATATTATTGCGCAATAAAATTATCGGCGTTACTTTATTCTTGGGTTGGGAGCTGGTGTACACCATCCACGGAATATCACGTTGTTTTTTTTTTATGCAGAATTATAGTAATATTGAGAGGATAAAGAGATTTGAGACTTGAGATTATTTTAAAGGAAATAAAACAAACAGAAGCCACACAGGAAAAAGAAATTGTAGCAGGCATGAACTCAAAACACAATGATAAAATGGGGAAACACTGTCGCAACCGGCCAATGTGTGGAAGTTCAATACCCAAAAATATAAAGTTTTATACCTATAAAGTTTTATATATAAAGTCGGAATGAACTCGCAATTTGTTACTCACAATTCTGTGATATAAAGTCAGAATTTTGAGAAAATGACTCACAATTCTGTCTTCATTTGCTAGTAAATAAGTGAGTAAACTATTTATATAGAACTTTTCACAGATAAAATCTCAGTGTGCTTTACAAGGTGCAACCACAGATTAAAAAAAGTATTAAAATCAATATTCTATTTTTCTATTCAATTGCTATTTTAAGAGAGAAAAAGTATTTTTTGGAGGCAATACCACTTACAAAGGCATCCATACAAATGTGCTCAATAAATAATATTCAGAGCTACCATACTCATAATTAGTTTTTAAGAAGAACCCCAATGCGAAACTAATGCGAAAAAAAAAAAGCTACAGAGACTTTTAGAGGTGAATCTAGATACGTTTTTTTACGCTAGATTAATCTTAAATAACCAATGCCCACCTCGTATTTTTTATATACAAAATAGATGCATATGTTGCAAATGCTGCATTGTGCTAAAGAGTCTTTTTTCAAAAGCTGTCTGCTTTTAACTAAAGTCATGAAGTCAGCTTAAGTTTGGGCTTGATGTAATTACCTAAATGATTCCGGGGCGGCACATAGCAGCGGAAAGCTCCGTTTGAGCCGTGTTGAGGAATTTTTGCTGTGTTTCAGAATCTTCCGCGACTTGAGTGATGTGCTCGGGACGTTGTGGCATAAATTCTTGTTATATATTCAGGACATCTGCTCCTGTAAGCAGTTCACTTGTGCAGATGAGTGTCTGGTCTATTGATCACTGACGGTGAGATCAATGACACTCCAGATGAAGTGCGCTTTATTATAAGATCATGGCGTCTGTTTGAGGTTGACACTCGGTACTCACAATTTTGCCAGTCTGATGTCTTTTTATCTTCATTTATATTATCAAATAGGGGCTTAATGACTATAAACCGTATTCACACAAATATAAGCACCCCACAAATATAAGCACCCCCCCACACACCCCTGATTTTTAGATTATAATGCAAACAAACACCTTCTTTCTTTCTTGGTGTTCTGACTTTCCAGAAAACCTAAGATTCTGGCTAAATATGGATTTTATCAAACCTAACTTGAATTTTAGATAAAAAAATAGAACGTTAAATATTACGTAGGTATTTCTTAGCAAGTGATTAGCACCCCCTACTGGATATGAACTCTACCGTTATGTCCATATATGGGCGTATTCTGGTTTTCGCACAGTTCAGACAGAAAGAGAACAAAGATCCCAATCTTATTGTATTTAATTAAAATGTATTTTCATTTCTTCCAGTGTTATTTAGACACTGCTAAGTGTTGATACGATTTACTATATTTCTGTAAATTTGTTATTTATCCATTTTAAATTTGTTTGCTTATATTTACGTGCGTATTTGAAATGTGCTCATTAAATCAGCCCCCATGTTTTTGAGCTTCTAAATTCAGAAAATAAAAATATGGGGACTTTTATTTGCGTTAATACAGTAATAGAAAGACGATTGACTTCCAATAGTTTTACGTGAGTTTTTATTTTTAGTTTAAATGTACAATTTTTTGGATTAGATTTAGCCTCAGATACAAACACCATATGGAAACATTAATCATTAACCTAAATCAAAAAAACCACATTGCGCTGATGGTACATGAATCTGGTACAAACGTTTTGCGGATTTGTTGATGCAAATGTTTCACATTTCAGTTCTAGTTTATAATTATTGTCTTGGTTTTAAAACGTGTTTTATTAATATTTATTTAGTTAGACTTTGTGCGTTTTCTTTTAAAAACCAAGTCTGATCTTAGCCTTTTTTACTGCGCGACAGAGAACTAGATCGATCTTGATGGCGAACTGAAGCATCTAATGAAATTTTCATTTCCTAAACGGAATTATTTGTGAATGCAGAGTTTGAGTTTCGTTCTCTCACAACCCTCCTGCAGGAGGACTACAACCAGCTGAGACCCCTCTCCTACCCCAACACAGACGTCTTCCTCATCTGCTTCTCTGTGGTCAATCCGGCTTCTTACCACAATGTGCAGGAAGAGTGGGTTCCGGAACTGAAGTCCTGCATGCCCCACATCCCCTACATCCTCATCGGAACTCAGGTGCCAAACCACAACTGTCTCACTCCACACGCTGCTGTTATTCATCTACACAAGATGGAACAAGGACCACTCAAGTGGGATAAATAACATTCTGTCTGTCCGTCCATCCATCCAGCCATCCATCTATCTATATCTATTCTTTCTTTTTTCAATTCTTTCTTTCTTTAATTTTTATTTTTTCATTTCAATTGTTTCTTTCTTTCAGTTCTTTCTATCCATTGTTTCTTTCTTTAATTTTTCTACCCTTTCTTTCCATCATTTTTTTTTCTTTCTTTCTTTCTTAATGTCATCCTGTCTTTGTATCCATACTTACTGTCATTTCTTTCTTAATGTTCTTTAATGCTTTTTATCCATCCTTTGTTTTTACCTTTTTATTCTTTCCATTTTTCTTTGTTTCTTTCTATCAAATCTTTATTTTTATTCATCCATTTTATCTTTCTTTTATCCATTTTTTTATTTTATTTAATTATTTATTTCTATCCATTGTTCCTTTCATTTCTTTCTAGCCATTCTTTCATCCATCTGTGTGTCTATCTATTATCATTTCTCTGTGCCTCCATCCATGGTTCCTTTTGAACAATAATTCATAATTCAATAATTAAGAATATTAAAAAATGGGCATCTGTGTAGATATAAAATGGGCATCTACTTATTTACCTGTAGATGTTGTAATAATTCACTCTTCACTGTCATTTTCCTCTTCACTTAATGCAGATTGATTTGCGAGACGACCCAAAGACACTGGCACGCTTGCTCCAGATGAAAGAAAAGCCTCTGACTTATGAACAAGGCCTGAAACTCGCCAGAGAGGTGAAGAAACGTTCACACGTTCTCCGTTTTACACAACAGTAATTTTAAACTAGTGGTGTCCAACAATTTGTAATATTTATACCAACTTTTTTGAGAGTTTTTCAAACCACAAGATAAACAATAATGAACTATGAATATTTATTGAAAAAGTGAGAAACAAATAAAAAGAAAGTCTAAATTTGGTAATCTCTGTCATTCTATTAGTTGCGTACAGTCATAAATCTTCTCCAGATTAACTACAATCGCTACATCAATCTGTGAATATAGAACACACCGAGCGGTCACATGTGATGCTTCAAGGGCCATATATGGCCCGCGGGCCGCAGGTTAACCATCACCGCTTTATAAATAAAAACTTTGCTTTTACACCTCACCTCATCTAATACATGATAAAAGTCCTTCTTCGTTGCTGTCCACAGATCGGCGCACAATGCTATCTGGAGTGCTCCGCTCTTACCCAGAAAGGACTAAAGACGGTTTTTGACGAGGCCATACTGACAATCTTCAGTCCAAAGAAGCCGAAGCGCGGCTGTGCGTCCTGCAGGAGGTGCTGTGTTCTGATCTGAGGAACTTCCTGTCTCAGAAAGAGTCTGTTGGACATCCTTCCTCCCTCCATCCACCCGTTGTCTCCATGGACTAACCGTCTGTGTGTCAGCGCGACGGCCTTTGGATCCAACTACTACATCGTAGGGTTATAACAAATGAAAATCCATTCCTCCTTCCAAACCGGTTTTCCCTCCGTCACCTTGGATCAATACGGGACTCTTTCTATAGTCGATGCTTCAGCAGTCGCGGCCGGTTAATGAGAGAAACTCTCTGGAGGAACGCCAACTCATCAATTCCGAGGAGCGCGGGAGGAAGTGCAGCTTTAACGCCGTTTATTAGTATTCTGGGGCAAAATTAGCATCTCCAAAAAACACATTTCAGATAAAGCGCTAAGTAACTACACATCCAAGACGACAATCAACACGCTAAACCAAGAGCGCCGCTGTCGGGATAAAGGGAAGCGCGTCCTGTGACGGGATTACGCTCGGGATTATTTCCAAATCGTACTTGGTTTGTGCTTTATCCGTGTGGAATGTAGGTGACGTCTTTGTTGTTGGTAAATGTAGGGCTAGGAATTCCAACACTGGTGCAATGATTATGTTTCCATGCATTTGGAATTTTAGTCCCAAGAAAAGTGCCTGTTTTCTGAGGAGAAAATCGTCTTTAAGATATGAATCTATGCAGAAAAAAAGCTCGAGACGAGTGGAAAAATGATGAAATACTGTAGTTATGTAGAAATGGTAGATATATCACTGCAACATGTCTCAAATTAAATAATTATATATTCATAAATCAAATAACAAGTCAAAAAAAAAGTATATACTATATACGGGATATCGTGCCTTAAAAAACTAGTGGTACTTTTACTGCATTTACTTTTAAACTTAAACTTTTATTCCTTAAAGTTTAGAAGCAGATAAGTGCTGATAGAATGAAATAACATTTTTACATTTGGTTTTATCTTGCTCTTTGACCGGAAAGTGCATTGAATTCTCACTAGCCAATCAAAGTGGAGTGCTGTAAGCCCCGCCCACATGTGAGAATTCTGGAAATGAAATGCACAGCAAATTCAGACTTTGATTTTAGAAAGCTGGTGTTTTAAATTTCCCTAGTTTTTTTTTCTTTCTTTTCCGTTGGTTCTGAGTAAACGTAATGTTTTTGTTTTTTAACACCAATCGGATTCCAAAGATAAGAGAATTAGTTAGTTTTGATGTTCCCGACCACCTTCTGCATCCAGAGCTCTTCATCTGCCAAAGCTTCATCTCTGGGACACTTGATTATCACTTTATATTCTCAGATGGACTGATTTGGTACCGATTTCACGCGTGCGTATGTTGTTTTAGTTTAGATCCAGTGATTTGTACGTTTTACGTTTTTTGTGTGTGTTTACTTACACTGTTTGTTTCCTCCGTCGGTTTGTGCACTTATCACACTGTGCCTTGCATTGTCCAATGGAAACGTTTATATACTGTTAAAGAAAATGATCAGATTTTAATCTGATGACAAGAGCTGTAACTTGAATACAACTGTAAACTTTTTATTTTATTTTTATGTTAAAACTGTTATTGGTTTGTATGCTTTAGACTTTTTTGGCTGAAACTAAGTGATGTAAATATACATGATTAAATCTTGGGATTATTTCTGTGAAAAGTGTATTGTAAGAAAATTTAAGACTGAATGGTTTCTTAGGTGCTGATTGGCTGCCTAAGAGTGGGCGTGTCACTGACATTGGCTAAGTGACGCTGTGATTGGCTCTAGCGACTCATGAATCAATAGTTCTGGGATGTAACTAACTGTATAATTTCAGATTTTCCTCCATCTAAATGTTTCTGTACATACAATTTTCTCCAATTTTACCGCCATCATGAGAACAAAGCAGCTCACAATAATATACAACATATGGCTTTTTCATATCTACAAATTGAGAATAATCTTGTATTCACTACATTTTTGGTTGAAGTATGACAAAAAGAAAAAATATTCCCAACAGCATCAGAGAAAGCCGGAGCAGCTCCAGAAAGAAGCTTCTGCCATCTGCTGGAACTACTAGTTCCAAAAAATTTTATTAAATTGAAAAATAAATGTAATTATTCAATTTAAAAGTGTTTGCAACAATTTGCTAAAAATATATTTCTTTAGTGATAGAAAAAAAAAAGTCAAGAAATAAAGATTGTATCACAAAAAAACTGTTTTATTTCATATCTCTTAAAATAATTTGATTTATTCTATTCATCAAAGGCTTTCTCTTGATTGACTTTTTTTTCTCTACATATCAAACTTGGGCCATCGGAAAACAATGATCGTGGGGAAGATGAAAAGGAACAGAATAAAAGATGATTGAGCGACAAATCTCTTCGTCGAACCAAAACACAACTTTGATCCACAAGAAAGTCGAAAGACAAGAAAAGCCAGATGAAGGCTGACGAGGACGAACAAGAGCGTCACTTTGGAGTTCAGAAGTGCTTAGTCCCAGCGTCCTCTGCTTGCCGAAATGTCCATTTGTACAGAAGCTTGACGTCAGGCGATCCCAAAACTCCAAATTAAAAGCCATTGGCATCAGGAACTGCTCCGGTAAGGTGGAAAACAACATGAAATGAAAACCTCATCTAGTTCTGCCACACAAAGACATCCGCGCAAATCAGGTTGACCTGTGACCTTCCATTATTGATATATAATATTTAAGTTTTTTTCTTTTTAAAAATATATGTGTATGAGTTAACACTTGAGAAACACTGGATGAGCTGTGGACACTGATCTTCAAATCCTACGGGAGAGAAAGAGAAGCTCAGCTCGTCTGAACAGGATGTGCTACCGCTCTCTGCCACTGGTGGGCGCCAGCGAGGCCTCCACAGCAGGAATACAGACACCAGGAGATAAAAAAATAAAAGTCCTCTGAGAGGTCAGTCCACGCTGAGCAGGATTCCCGGTCCATACTGTACAAGAAAAGTACTGGGCCCGTCCATTTCCGGATCACTTTAATAAAAAAAAAAAAACTCCAAGATGGCGTGATGAGCACATCACAAAGCAGACGTCGAGTTCTTCCACATTTTGAGGAACCTCGTGTCATGACATCATTCAATGTGGTGGCGCGATGAGGGGACGCGGGGCATTCCTGTATCACAAGGCCCTCAAGGTCCACATGGAGACACAGAACAACCTCAGAACCAAAAAGATCTTTCGTGGAATCCTTAGATCAGAGTTGATTATCATTTTAGATATATACACATATATACTGTACATATATGCGCATGTGTGCATATATATATACACATACTGTAGATATATATATGTCGACTCTGCTTAATTAGGACAAAGCCTAACGTCCAAATCATATCTCATAACGCAACTTTATGCCTCTTTATTAAGGCAAGGGTCCCGATGTGTCACAATTAACAGGAGTCGACTGTAAAAACGTATATATTTTTATATTATATATCCAGTATTTATATATATATATATATATATATATATAT
>CM051505.1:2085537-2104225 GCA_028031935.1 Paedocypris micromegethes
TATATATATATATATATATATACACGCACACAGGTATGTACATACACACACACGTATACACATACAAAATATCTACACAAATATATATATATATATAGATATACGTACATATTTAAATGTCTATCTGTGTGTGTATACATACATACACATTTATTATATATATATAAACATACACATTATAAATATATATATATAATAATAACAAGGAGTGCAGAAGAAGCCTCGTTTCCCCCAAAGCTTGTTTTTTCCTTCCTTTCTGTGACACAGGAAAGAGAGAGGAGTATTTACAGTGGCATTAAAGGGAGGAAATGATCGCGGGAGTGTGCGGTCAAGAGGTGGAGGTGGGCGGGGCCTGTGGCAGAGGAGTAGAAAAGGATTGGCTGACGGAGTTAAGTGGGAATGACGCCGTCACTGTTCTGGACGCCCCGTCTGAGCTCCAAATCCTCCAGCTTCCGCCACAGGTCTTCCCGCTCCTTGTCCTTCTTTCTTTCTCTGTGGGAAACAGGCAGGTAAGCACGGAGGTCTGGTTACCTCTCGTAAGCACACGGGAGCGCGGCTTTACCTTTGCCGGTCTGATTTGTAGCTAGCGGCGAGTTCATCAAACAGGGCGCTGTTCATCTCCATGAACGCCTTCAGGACGTTGTAGATCAGCGCTGATATTGCTCTGATGGAGACGAGGAAAAAAAACGATTCAGATCAACACAAAAGTCACACGATTATCGTCAGAACGTCAGAATCACTAGAGGAGGGGTCTCACAAAATATCTTCAGTCTCACACACACACACACACACACACACACACTTTCATTGGTTTGTTATTGTCATTTGATGCTCATTACAATTCGTTGGGAAAAGTTAAGTTTAAAACAGTATCCAGTAGATGCCAAGACAAATTGTTTTAAAAATACTTTTCATTGATGTTTCCCGCTAAATTTTTATTAATTAAATATTGATTTTGCACTTTGGTGTGTGCCATCGAGTTATTTTCGGAAAGAGTGCCTTTTGACTTTAAAATTAACTTGAATTTTAAAGTCAAATGTTTCAATTTTTACAAATAAACTCCATGTTTTCCTATTTTTTTAGCATTTTAGGTGCGTCCGAAACCATAATAAAACTATGGTTTATAAAGGCTAAATGTTGCTCAAATATAGAGCTCGGCTTGTTCCATTTTCAATTTAAGCAGAACTTTTTTTTGGTCGCTAATGAAAAGAAAACAATATTTCTCCATAACAAAGTTGGCACGTGACTTTTTCCTGTTCCAGTTTTTTATTTTTCAGTTCTACACAACACATGGTGTCATTGTGAAAGATGGAGAAAGGACAGACGTACGGGTTCCAGTGCTCCTTGGAAATCCTGTAGAGACTGGCAAACATGATGGGCAGAATGACGCTGGAGTTCTCCTCGATCAGACTCATGATGTACTCGTTGTTCCAGTAGTAAAGCGCCCGCTCGGCCACCTGCAACAAAAGGACACCTTCATTGCTCTGCTTACGGCTGTAGACATCATAGAAAAAGGTGGCAGTGTGTGCGTAATAATCGGCACATGCCAATGGAGTTCTGCCCAACAGGATCATGGAATTCCACAGTAGTCTGAGCTTCAGAACAAAATGTTAAAAAAAAAAAAAAAGATAAATGCAGATAAATGAGTTGACGTTGTGGCCAATATATGGTCTTGCTGTGGTTCACCATTGGAATTTTAAATTTGAAATATTTACAATTTTAAAACGATTATAATCAATCCCCCGTTATTGTAACAATTAGTAACGGGGGATTTATTGCGAGCAGAAAAGTCCCTGTCGAATTATTATTATTAAACACGTAAAAAGATTCTGATTTTGATTGGTCGGCAAAAACAATGGAATCTTCATAGCGGAGGAACCCTACATTCCAATTAGTTGCTGCGGTCAAAGATTGCCAACTAGAGCTCAGGCACTTTCCTTTAGATGCTCCTCAACACAATTTAAGAAAATCTGATATGATAATCTATTGAATTGGTACGGTACAAGGGACATGATTGGAAATAATGGTGATTTTTCTTAAGACACCAAACCCAACTGTCGTTGTCTTCCTACCTGAAAATGTGGACTGGACACACATCTGGATATCTGCTTGAAGAGAGGCTCCTGGATCTTGACGAACTGGGTGGGCTCAATCACATCTAGAATTTCCTCCAACTCTCCAAGAAACATAACCTTTGTGGAAAACACATTCAACAAGGTCCATTATTTTCACATTTCCTCTTCTGGAGATCCTTCTGCGGCAGTTGTGGTTCGTCGTGTCGTGACAGGACATACATTTCAGACTAGTGGAACCAGCTCTCATGTCCTTGAAATGTCACCATCTAGATACTAGGACTTCGCGATTAACCTTTAAATCGCATCGATATCGAGGTTTTAACTCCCACAATAACCAAACATCAGAAGGCTGAGGATTTTTCAATTTTTTTTTATTTCGTTTTGTAATTCCAAGTCTAATAAGAGGTTGGATTAAGTATTATTTATTTTTTTTAAGTTTAATTATAATTGTTCACTTTTTCCTTCAACTAAATGTACCATTTGTCAAGATCATTCCCAGCTCGTCTCATTCAATGCTACAGAGTACAGACACACATATTTTCAGCACCAGTGACAAGTTTGTCACATGCGAGCGTGTCTGTATTCATTTAAAATAAGAATACATTTTCTACTTCTCTGTATTTAAGATTAAATTTAACAACAAATGACCAAGTGGTTAAGTTAATTTCCATTTGTATTCATTGGTACCTGAATTATTTAATAATTCTGAAGCATCAAACAATCTCATTACCTCAAACAATATATATGCACGTACGTATAATACAACCCTCTGTGTCGTAAAAGTAACAACATATTTACACTCACACACATTATACGTAAAAGTTAATAAAATTAGTACAATTATTCATAATTTTATGCACTTAAAATTATCATTGGTCTTTTTATCTTTACTCAAAATCGTGCAGCCCCATGTCATACTACTTTGAGACGGTTTGTGACTGAGCTTTATAGATAAATCAAAGTTTTCCAAGGCCTAAAAATGTTCGGCTCAGAGACACCATCGTGTGAAACCTCACCTCTTTTTGACTGCACGTTTTCGGCCAGAACTTCAGCAGGCCTCGGATCACCTGCAACAAGCCGAGAGTCTGATGAACATGCCCGGACACGATGAAGAATGAGGAAGAAGGTGATGACACAAAATACTCACAGGTTCTGTTAGCGTGGGGTCTTTCTCTAGGAACTGTACGATGCAGTACGCCAGCTGAAAGAGAAGATGGTGTCAGACAGATGTTTAGACGTTGCTTCTGTCAAGGAATTCATGTCTTGAGCATGAGCAGACATGCGAATGCGGGAAGCCGTACCTGAGCATGGAAGAGGGACAAACTCCGCACCGTGTGAAGAGGCAACAACACTTTCACCAAAAACTGCTTGTGCTCTGCTTTGAGCGGGAGGGCGAAACCATTGATGATGCTGGAAAACCAAAGCAATCTGCTTTTAATGCAAATCTCACAATGAGGAAAAACTGCCACAACACATTCAAATACCAATTTGTCTTGTGGCCAAGCGATTTTATTAGTCCACAACCAATAAAAATCATCGACAAAGTGACAAACCTTCCCAGAATCTCCAGCAGTTCAGCCACGCCGTTGAAGTGTTCGGTCTCGTAGACAAAGCTAAATACAGAAGGACGTTAGTCGTTCACGTGACATTAAACAAGTGGCAGAGATGTCAGGATCTTACCAAAGGAAGATGTTGTTGATCTGTTTGCGGATGAAAGCCCTGAGGCCGAGGAATTTGCCGTAGATTCTGTGCAGAACCGTTTTCAGACAGTCTCTCTCTCGAGGATCCTCGCTGTCAAACAGCTCCAACAGCTGGACACCACAACCAACCAACCACAATCTCCATTAGTGAATGGTCGACATAATGCATTAGTTAATCACGTGATTTTAATGTGGCTAACAAAAGCTACACGTGCTAGAACACAATCATCACGACTCCACTTAAAGGGGACACCAATGTGAATGTAGACATTACACGCCCACCAGCCTCTCTTTTACATGAACGTTGTCAAGTAATCACGGTTTATTTCACGTCACAATGTTTTACTTCTCACACGCATTTTATGAAGACGCCTCCATTCCTACTTTTGATTGGGTGACACGTTCTTTTGCTTTGAATTTTTAACTAGTAGCTCATTTTTTATTTGAACGTGCCCGTTATTGGGGAAAATTGGTCATGTCCTGATGTGTCCCTACTAACCCGAGTCGACTGAACTCAAAATAACTATAACATAATACAGTATAATAAAATAAAGTGCTAAGTGCTTGGGAAAAAAAGCATTGGCTAATTGACTGAAAGCGAAATTGAAAACGCAGAATTTGTAATCAGGTTTCGATAGAATTAAAACATTCTAAATGTAGACTAAATTTTTAAAAGTTAGAATCAAACTCTAAAAGCTGACTCACCTGTAACACAAATTTCTGGTCGATGTATTTTTTGGCAATGCTGGGCTGAAATTCCTGACTTTCCAAGAAGCGGATAAAGAATTCATACACAAGCTGAAAGTGAAAAAGACGGTAAATCAGAAAACTGCTTACAAAATTTTCTATATTTGTGATGGCGTTGTACCTGTAAGTGTGGCCACGAGGCCTCCAGTGTGGGCTCGTCTTCCTCCGGGTCAAATTCATTACTGTCACTGGGTGGAAGCGTCCGAAAAATATTGCAGGACACCTGGGAAAAACAGACAAGAATTATCCTCACATTCTTCTGTGTTAGCAAAGCCAAAGTTGTGAGTTTGATTCCCACCAATTCAAAAGAAAGAATTTGGTTGAATCTGTGACTAAATGTTGATTAGAGTCTGATAAATTTAGTATGTGCCATGGACTCTCACCATTTTGACAACTTCGGGATAGGTCTGTTCAGTCAGGTAGCCGCGGCTGACCGTGACGTAGTCCACTAGCTCGTTCAGCGTCGAGCGTTTGTACTCCTTCATTTTCAGGTCGGACAGTGTGTCCATAAAGTCGAAGAGAGTGCAGCACTGCTGAAGCTTCTTGAGGAACAGCTCAGGTTGCTCCTGGGCAGAAACATCTACAGAACAAGAGTTGGACTTTAATGGAATTCCACTAATCATGATAAAATACAGATTTGTAATGATACTGGTCTCAATAACATTTCTATGGACAATTTTACAAACAATAGGCAGAAAAACTAAACATATTTATGTAAATCAAATATGTAAAGAAATAATAAGTAAAATAAATAAGTAAATCAAATATGACCTTTGGAGGTAAATAGGAACCAGAAAAAGTTTAGCGGTTACAGAATGATCGTTTTAGACGGACATATATTAAACGACATGAACTCTTATTAAAGAAGATTTCTGTGTTAAAACTACATATTTCACTACCTGTCATACCACGCATGAATACGACGAAAAAAATATATTTGAATTGGACACTGCCTTTTCCAGAAATCTTATAACATTTCAGCATTCTAAATCAAAAGTATAATTTATTATCAAGTATCGAAATATACTTGAACTGTTGCACGACCTTTCTCATTCTCGTTCTTTTTTTTTTTAATCGTTCCAATATCCTTTTCAGGCCTATGAAACAGCAGACAGTGTGAACATCTCCTTCACCTTTCAGCAGAGGCAGCTGAACCAGCTCGATGGGCTTGTCCTGAGAGCGGAACTGAGAGGAGCTCTGTGCTCGCTTCTGCCGGGCTTTCCTCACAGACTTCCTGGAGAAGCCGTCCACCTTGTCCACGGATGGAGCTGTGGTGGCCGCCGAAGACATGGTCCTGCGTCAGAGAAAGGCAAAGACTCAGACGGCAGAAAATATGGAAACAATCAAACAAACTAAATATTCATTAATAATCACATTGCATCCAAAATATTTTTATTGCACGCGATAATCATGTACTATTAATAAAACTATACAAGCTGAAGGCGAGCAGTGAAACTTAGCTGGGGTCGACAATATAAATGGCCCGGTGGCCCGGACGCACTTTTAAAACCAACCGGGCCACCAGATCAGTCCAACTGCTGGCCCGGTGGGCCAGTAGAAATGACTCGATAAAAAATTTCTCATTATTTATCTGCATTTCTGTTTAATCGTACCGCGAATTGTGTAAAGCGTTATGTGATCCCGACAGTCTTAGACTAATGTGCAGTGCACCGAGTTTTTGGTGCTCCGCCTCCAAACGCCGCGCTCAGTGCTGCTCACTTTTGCGGAAGTGCGCGCAGGTGTATACACAAGTAGCAAATTCCTCGCGAATAATCTCGTTGAGTCTTAGCATCAAGAATGAAAAACGAGATTAAATAAAGCAGCGTGGGTGAAAAAAGCGGAAACCGCTTGGCGATAATTTGTTAAAAGATATACGTTTGTTAAATCACGAAATGCTAACCCGGCTTTCTTTACGCTTTTCACAACTGTGCAATAACGGCACACTTTATTATTAAACCATAATACAATACTGCTACAGATATAATACAATACTACAGATACGGCTATCATGAATATTACACGAAGAACAGAGTATCTGACGCGTGATGTCCGTCACATTGAGACGCAAGACTACATGTTACATCATTTGCACTTGGACAATAAATGTTCTTTTATTACTGATGTTTTTCAACTGATACTGATTCATTCTGAACAGAGCAAACCAGACACTGCAGGGGAATTATATGACAAAACCGCACAAAACACTTAAAAATTGCAAACTTTTTAAGATTGGTTGCAGAATAGTTTGTGCAGCAGCAGCTCAGTCAGTAGAGCTGGGGTTGGAAACACCAGATCATGGGTTCGATTTCCAGTAAGAACTGTACAATTAGTACAAATTTTAACACATTTTTAATGACATGAAAGTTGCTTTGGATAGAAGCATCTAACTGACAGTGTGAAGTAAAAAAAACAAAACAAAAAAGTGCGGTATTGGGCCCAAGACCCAGAAATGATTTCTAATGGGCGCCACTGAGCTAAGTGACATATTTCAGAAAAGAAGAAAATAAAATCACGAGAGGTTTAGAGGGAAAGCAAAAGAAAATACGAAAAGAATAGGCAGAAAATTGCACTTGTTCTGTTTTTGTTTAGTTTTTCTGCACTTTGCACTAAACCTACATTAAACAAATGATTTTCATGTTGTTCAAGCAAACAGTTATTTATTTATTTTGTGATTATAAAATAATGTGGTTTTGATAGTCGGGCCAGTGAACTTCAAAAGTTACTGGCCCGGAGGGCCAGTGGAAAATTTCCCTTATTGTCTACCCCTGCTTAGTAATGTAAAGCTTCTGAGAATTTGGAAAGAAATATTTTTTCGAAAAAAACATTTTGTAAAAATGACTTAATTAAAATGTATTGTGTAACAGAGTTTAAAAACAGCGAGATCCTTTAATATGGAGGTGTTAATATAGGTATATAAAGCGCTGACAACAAACTAAGTACAGATCCCAGAATGCACTGCATTAGATGCATTGCTTCAAAACAACAATTGTAAAATAGTATGCTTGAATCTCTATCTTGTATAATTCTGAGTAGATATATTTTAATTGGACACTATTTAACGTTTTAATTTGTTTAGTATTTTTAAAGTTTAGGTATATTTACTTTGTTATAATATTCCTGTTTGTTTATTTATTTTTATCCAAATTGAAAAAAAAAAAACGTTTTTTATGTTTACATCCTTTTTGGCCACCACGACAGGTCCTACAACTAAAATAAGTGGAAAGATTTTGCAGACATAAAACAGGTTACAAAAGATTTAAAGAATTTTTTTCTTTACATCACTTTTACATTACTTTATTTTTCCTTACATTTATTTAAATTTAAAGTAAAGTAATACGTGCTATTCTATTGCTGTTTGGCAAATTAATGTTCGGGGTCAAATCTTTAAAAAAAAAAATCTTCAGATTTTTCTTTTTGAAGAAAAGAGTCTTCAAAGATAAAAAAAATCGTGATTACCATTTTTCCAGAATCATGCAGCTCTATTAGCAGCCATATTGACAAACTTTACACACTCACTTTTCTTTACTTTGTTGTCTACGACTGGGAAAGGGGCTTTATAAATAAGATAAACGTAACTAAAACACAATAATTTGACAAGTATGATAAAACTGTTAAATAGGCAGATAGTTGAGATACAGAAAGTGCAAAGTAAGTCCATGAGGCTTCTTGGCCTTACGTAAGCACTGAGAACACCCCCTCACACACACACACACACACACACACACACGGAGCAGCCATGCACAGGGATTACCATGCAGAAGGTGGAACAGGAAGTGATCAGGCATTAGGACAAGTACGCGGTGGAGACCTTACACTGTACACAAACATTTAGCAATCTGGGCCATTTCAACTCCATTTGAGGGAAGGAGGGGGGGGGGGGAGAGAGAAAGAGAGGGGGGGGGTTGTGCAATGTTGAAATAATCATTTAACTTTTAACTTGTCAAAATAGTTATTCATACAAAAAAGTCCAGTGTTTCGGCCTGTTCTAGCAATGTTTTTGCTTTTAACAATAAAGTCTTGCTGAAAATATAAATTTCAAGACAAACTTCTGAATTGAACACAAATTTAGAAAATTTAAAAATAGATAATTCTCCATTAAATTCCGACCACATACCACATACATTGCACAAATGGATATTTTCAAGTTTCTGAAATTTGTGTTTGTGTTCAAGTGATATATATATATATATATATATATATATATATATATATGTGTGTGTGTGTGGTGTGTGTGTGTGTGTGTGTGTGTGTGTGTGTGTGTATATAAATTATTTTTTTTTAACTAGTTAATCACACTTCCCTGACCAAATTAATCGTGATTAAAAGACTGAAGCTTGTAATATTGGATATTGAGGTGTATAAAGTAAATTCAACAAAATGTAAACTCAACAATAAATAAACACTCGTTTAAATACTGTTAAATAATTTAGTATAATTTTTGTTCAATTTGCAATGTATTGTCTACAATGTAGAGTCGCACTTTTTTTTTTAAGATAAAACACAAAAAAGTCAATTTTGGTCTTACACATAAGTGTTATCCATCAACTGAAAGTTTGAAGTACATGGTTTTTTTTTTGGTTACACTCTTAATAAAAACAGGAAGTTGTAAACTAAAACGTTTTACCTTCTCTTTGTCAGCTGAAAACGAACTGTAACTTAACGGCTCTCTTGGTTCTATTCATTGCACGTTGCCAAACCGAAAGTAAAAAAAAAATGCAACTGTGATTAATGGCGTTAAAAAATTGACGCGTGTGTGCGTGTGTGTGTGTGTGTATATATATATACACATAAAATGGGACTATTTTTATTGACAAACCATATTATCTTCACATTATCTCTGAATGGCTAGCAATCATTGAGAATTGTTGTAAATACTTTAAAATGCGTAAATTGAGCAAAAAAACTTTTTACAGTGTTATTTTTCCCTCTATCAGTATGCAAGAGAGTGGCCATGACAGGAAAACGTTTTGGAGAAAACAAAACCCATCAGCATCAAATAACATGCTGCTAAAAACATAAAGGTGTAAACACACAGAAGACAAAAACAAAAAACACACAACTACTCAAGCAAAAGGAGAGTTAAAATAATTCCACAGGGAAAAGAAAGCTACGAAGAAAGGGTATTCAGGCAAAGGGTGAAACACAAAGTCATTAAACTCCAACTTGATTTCTTTCCGTATAAATGCTCCATGCTTTTAAATCCCAAAGCCAACTAAGAGCATGTAACCTACAACTATCTGGCTGATAAATCCAACGCTGCCATAAACCACCATAAACAGGCCGGGCCGCACCAAGTAGGGAAGTGTTCCTGCCATCGCTGAAGCTGCTTGTGTAATTTTACAGTTACTACTGCTGTCACCCATAACAGTGATGCAAAGGTCACCAATCCCAATCAGAGAACAGCACAGTCATAATATTCCTCCATCATAGCTCTGCAGAACCTTGATAACGTGGAGATCTGTCCGACCGGTGGTGAATGTGATGGATTCCTCCACAAACCGAGCTTTGATGAAGCTGTGAAATTAATGTCGTTTACAACGAGACCATTGGATTTAAAGCAGTAAAGCACCGCACACTTCACAACAGCGCCAGATCTGTTCGTTTAACAGTAGTAAATCAAGGTACCGTGGTGTTTATAATGGGTTTGTTATGTGAACATTCATCTACATGACACTTCATCTACACTTTACATTTTCGTGGATACTTGAGTCACTTTACTTTTTACCTTTCAACCTACAGTTTTTGTATTTGTACTGTCTAGTATTTTATTAGACACCCACCCACACACACACATACATACACAAAGCTGTTGTACTTTGTACTCTGCATTTGTACTTTTTCTGTATTTTAGTTATATTTATAGGACACTTTAAACCCTTACACTTGAGATACTTTACCCGCCACTACAGATTTTGTATAGTTCATTCTATTTTATTTTATTGCCTAAATGTTGCACTACCCCCGCCCCCTTTTTATAGCTTCATCCCTTGCCCCCCTCTTCTTTAAATGCTGGACATTTGACATCAATATCTGCTGGAACTTCTTGGTTATATGTTTGCATTAAGGATCGCGGTTGTGAAGCATGACCCATATTGCACTAAGCTTTGGATCATACACGGACACCTGAATGACAAGACAATAATTATAGGATGAATTATCAAGGAGCTTTATGTTCTGAGCGGATTCAGTGTAGAAACCAACCAAAAACAAGGCCAGAAAACAAGCAATTACATATATTATATTAATATATATATATGTATGCATTCTGGTATGTGCGTGTGTGTATGTATATATTCTATAATACATTATTTTATAACATTTTATAATAACATATTTTTATATTTTATTGACTTTTTATTCATTTATAAACACGTAGTATATACAATTTGTATAGTAAAGTATTTTATTTGCTAGAAAAAGACCTAGCTAACCAACCTATTTGGCAAAAAAAAACAAGCAATCTGATAAATTATTGATAATAAAAACAAAACAAAAGACAAATTGCTGAAAATGCCTGAAAATGTAGAACACTTTCCTTGATCCACAACCATAAATTAGACAAATACAAAAAGTGATTGGCTCTGATGCCGTGTGACTTCCCAACAAACACCACGTCACAATATAACCAACTGGAATCGAATAGCGAGGAAAACAGAAGCGTTTAAAGCGGAAGCCCGATTTGTGAGGATCCGAAACGCACGACTGCAGCAGTGGAACAAACACAGGTGTGGAGTATGTGGCATTTCCGAGAGCCTGAAAGACAAGGCCACGAGGATCTGTGATGCTCAAACATCTCCACAGTAAACATGCTCGCATGCTAACCACTAGGAAGTGTTTTTACTGTACGCATCCACTAATCCATACACTATGAGCAACAAAACACACACACACACACAGACGAGTCGCTTTATCATCTGTTTAAGTTCAGCACACTGTAACTTACACCATTTTTGCACTATTGTACTTTATTTTAAGGTATGATAGACTTTGTTTTTAGGCTCATGTTTTTCTACATTTATGGATATATTTTAATCCAGAGTGGCGGATGTGGTCCAGTAGTAAAGAGTTGGACCTTCCACAAAAAATTCTGGTTCAAATCCTGGTCTATGCGCAAGACACACGACTGCCCACTGCTCCGGGTTTGCATCACTTCATTGTGTATGAGTGTGTGTGTGTGTGTGTGTGTGTGTGTGTGTGTGCGTGTGACTGGATTGTTAAAAGCATTAACATTACTTTGTATTTTAGGTTAGTCTTTTGCACTGGATTTATTTTATTATACAATTTAATGTACATTGATCAGAGAGAAACAATAGCGTAATAAAACAGATTCTCTATTTGCCCTGTACTGACAGAGTTGACAAAGTTGATTTCAACTTAACTTTGATTTTGACAATATGGCAGACTGGAAACTGATTGTTACATTTTGATTTAACTCTATTGAATGTAATATCGCAGGCCGAAACTGTACTTATGTCATAAGTTGTATAAGTTATACAAAATTGATATTTAAAAAAACGGTAATTACACTTTATCATCCAAGGATGGAGCAGCACTTTACGAAACCGGTTTTTGATTCGAACCAATCACGAGGGCGTTTCCGAACCTCCAAATACTAGGCTGAAAACAATAACAACGCACAAAAACATCGCGATTTACAAAATAAAAGTCAACCGACGTCACGTTTCAACCGCTGACATGCATGATCAACTTAAATGTTTTGCTTCGGCACTTTTAATAGAATTGCCCGTCGATCTGGTCAACAGGATGCACATTTCTCCCGCAAGGAAAACAACAATTTTGGTCTTAACATTAGCAAAAGCTTTGAATGCGAGACTTTCTTACCTCTCTCTGCTTGTTTTTGGTGCAGGCGGCTGGTTTGATCAGGCTAACCTTGGCGGTGCGGCTAGCCAGCTAACTCGGGCGCTTCTTTACTGGGCTATTCTAGCCGGTCTGCTTCGGAATAAGATCCACGTGTGAACGGTGGCGAATTTTCCGAAGTAAGACGCGCCAAAATCCCCTTTTATGGGCTAATTAGAAAGCATGTAGGTCTGTCAGCCTTGCACTGCTAGCGAAGCGGCTAATCCCCGTAGCTGCCGTCACAGCCTTCAGCAAAAGCCACATTCATACACATTCACTGACCGACTACATACCCAGACGTTCGGTCATTAAAACTGAATTGTCTTCCCCTTTTATGGTAAACACAGACCGCAACCGCCGACTCGCTAACCTGTTACCTCAAGTTAATGTTAGCAGTCTGTGTTAGTGCTCTGCTCTCTGCTTATTTTTTTTCTGGCTCAAAACAGACCGCTAAACCTAACGTGATGATTTGTTGCTTTAGAACATCTAGTCTGTTATTGGCTGAATTGGTCTGAAAGGATTCGTTTATTGGTGGACTTAACTGTCAATCAAATTGTCCTGTAACCCGCCCCGTAAGTCAAACGTCATTTAAAGTCGAGAGCAACAGAGTTCGGTTGCGGCGTACATGTCTGAGATGGAGATTGGATGGAGAACAAGGGCCAGAAATGCCCGTATGACGAGAAATGTCACTGAGAATCGGTTCTCACCACAACTCTAAAGTAACTGTGTTAGTTACGACAAGATATTTTCTATTTATTCACAACTAGCCAGGCAATCCCGCCCGCTTACTATTATTAGTAAAGGATTTAGAGGATTTTTCCATTCTGCAATTACTGAATCAACACTTGGAACACGATGTTACATAATCTCAGTATGCGATTGTCAATTGCTTTTTTGTTGTTGTTGTTGTTGTTGTTGTTGTTGTTCATAACGATGAATAATTAAACATGTTGAGACGGACCTAAAAAAGGTGTATTATTAAAATTAAATAAAACAATATTTAAAAGAATATTCTTGAGCCATCACAATAACATTTTTAAGATAAAAGTTAAGATAGCACATACAATATTAATTATTGATATGAAATTATAACATCGTGCATCGAGATCGCACATGCAAAATTATTGCTTCAAAACTCAAATGCAAAATCAATGTTCATTTATTAGATAATAAATTATTTATTTATGTATTTATTTATTTACAATTTAATAATAAATCGCCTATTTCATACAAAACCTTTTACAACGATCCTGAAGTTGTCCGGGTAAATATTTATTTTAGCCACTTGGTGACGCTAATGTGTCTTACTCGCATTTTTTAGAATGTTCCTTAACGAAAGATGAACCCAATGACCCGTTTGATAAAAACAAATGACCTCTTTTTCTGCTAAATTACAGTTGGCATTAGTCAGTTATACATTAATCATTTACAATCATTTCTCAACATGTCTTTAAATAAATTAAAAACAAAGTTCTAAATGGCTGTTGAGGCCCCATAAATTAATTAATATTGTGTTTTTATGTTTATAAAAAGTAGCTAAACAGAGTCAGTCAAACGCAAATGGGGTTTGAACACTGTTTTAATTGCCAATAATAAGGACAGGAAAAACAGAAGTGTGTTTTCTTACTCGGATACAGTACATGTCATGTTTGTGACCATAAACAGCTCAGTGCACTTCAAATCAACAACTCACAATAGATCACAAATTATTACACAAAAGATCTTGATATTAGTGCGTCACACCAGAGCAGTTTACTGGGAAACAACAATTTAAAGAACCATGTGTAAAAAGATGGACTTCACCAGCCAAAAAACGTCACCAAATGATTAACGGTGTGTTTATATGTATTGTGTGTACTTATATATGTGTGTGTACACTGAAAAAAGCAGCTCATAAATGTACTTTGTAAAAGCCTCTATAAATCTGCACAAACTTTTTTTCAAGCTAAATTTACTGCAATTTAATTACACGTTTCATTCTATTCTATTATATTTATATTTCTAACAGTAATTTTAACTTAAAATTCAACAATTTGCACAGACCTTTTTAAGGTAAATATTTATGAGTTGTTTTTTTTACTGTGTGTACATAATCACATATATACATATAACATTTACACACACATCTGTGTGTGTAAGTTTATAGTATGTATGTGTGTGTATATTTAGTATGTGTGGATATATAGTTATATATAATATGTATTTACAAGCATACACATGCAGACTAATTATGCTCAGTCACTAAAATATTTGCTTACTAATTAAAACAAATATTTAAAACAAATGCGCGCGCACACACAAACACACAGACACAGTATATGCTTATATACACACACATGCACACGTGAAACAAAACTTGAACTGAATTGTGATTATTTATAAAAAAATAGTTTTGTGCCTGTAGTGGGAGAATAATGTTTCTCAAGGCACTGGGTTTACTCTTCTGTAACTGGCCAATATTTTACAGGTTGTTTCATGCTCAGGATGAAATTGGGTATTTACCAAAACAGTTTTTTCCTTTTTTTTTTAGCTAACAGACATCAGATCAACAAAGTTAATACTGACAGCTACATTGAGTATGAAAATACACCCGTTGACTTTGGCCATGTTCCTATGAATCCTACTTGAATCCTCAGAATCCTACTTGATCAAAACTGCGGCAACTTTATACAAGCGAATAAAGCAAATGTTTTTCACTGATGCTTTTAAATCAGACTAGCGTCCTCGGGCCAACGTTTGCCCACCAACCCAGGATTTAATCAAACCCCATCCTGGCGCTCCGTTCACAAACCTAGTGGCCTTGGTCCTAAATCAAGGTTAATTTCCTGAAGTTGTTTGGTTGTCGTTTTTTTCCAGAACGGCAACTTCCAATGTTAAAAACCAAAAAAATGAAGATGAAAGTGATGAAAATTTGTCCTGAGAGGAAGAGAACGAAACGCTCACAGTCTCTCTCACACACAGACAGACACACACACACACACACACACACACACACACACACACACAAGTGCTATCATTGAACAATTTGATTGTTTTAGATAAATCAAAAAAAATTACTCCGGACTGAAGAATTGCATCAAAGTATAACATGTCTTTCCTCTGCCAATACCTAATAATAAACTACAAAAAATAAAACAATTTCTTGCTTATGTAGTTACTTTCGTAAAAAACAAAATCACCTTTGGTCTTGATTGCGCAGTAAAGATTTGAATTAAGCTGGATGTAAATCAGAAAACAAATCTATGCATTATCTCAGTGGCAGAACGCTTTTGAGCAATGAGCGCATTTATGTTCATTACATTAATAACATCGCAAACAATTATAAAAAAAGCAGTACAGTTTAACTTTAGTTCTGAAGTAAATGTTGGAACTTGTAAAATAAGGCTATAAAATGTAACTGTAAATGGTGGAATTTATCAAATAAATCGGTACAGATTACTGCAATTCCGCAATAAATTATGCAATTTACCAAATAAAGCGGTAAAGTTTTACTGTAATTCCTTGATAAATGGTGGAATTTACCAATAAAGTAGTAAATTACTTTAAATCCTTAATAAATTGTAAAATTTACAAGCGCTGAAAATGTTTTACTGTAACTGCAAAATGCGTTTTACCTTAATTTTGAGATAAATGGCAGAATTTACAAAACCTAGTGATAACTGCGCAGACAAGACCAAACACTAAAACCATAAGATTTTAATTGTTTTGTTTTGCTAAATTGAGCTCAATCTAAATCAAAGAATAGCTGCATTATCATTAAACATCCAATAATACAGAGTTGAAATTTCGTGAGCAACATTTACTCTCAACTCCTCTTATTTCTGATCTAAGTTACGATAAGCTTTGGCCATTTTTAAAAGCTTGAGCACCTCATCCTTGTGATTATTCCTAGAGAATTTTAGATAAAAAAATACTTTTTTTTGTTCACCGCATTCATGAATCAGAACTGAATCTAAGTGCCTGTGTCACAAAAGTCAGTAAAACGTATCAGACTTGGGAATAACGCGCCAAACAACTGGCTTTCGATTCAGATCTAATCCAGACTCTGCTTTAAATCCAAATATCCACAGCAAGGATTCGAAATATAAACAGGAAGTCGATGTATACAGCTTTTGTGCTGACAGGAAGTTCCCTCCCCTCATTCTCTCGACCACTTTTTTTGTGACGAGCTGTTTTGAACAGAATGAAACGCTCTGCGCCTCTTGACTTCGGCTCAGAAAATGGTGGAAAAAAAACCCTAAAGGAACGAACAGACGCTGACGAACAGTGGCATGGGAATGTCGGATAAGAGAGGGAAGTTAGTCAACCGGCCACTTATTCCATTCAAGGATCAAATAACCAGAGGGAATTCTTTCCTAATGTTTAAATTCCTCCTTAGAGTATTGGAATTCCATCTTAAATTACTGAAATTCCATTTAAAACTTTTTCGAAAATAAAAAAAAAAAATCCAATAAATTTGCATAATTTAGTTCTCTAAGAAGAACAGCAACCAGCACTGCTGAAATCGCCTGGTTAAAATATCACCAGATGAGAACACGGGTTTGATAGGCATCGCTTTTCCGTGCGGAAAGAAGCGCAGGAAGCTTCGTCTCGGGGTGAGCGTTCAGAAAAAGCTCTTCCGTGACATTCCCAACCTTTGGAAACAGCGGGAAGTGACAACCTTGTGACATCGTGCTGCCGACGAACAAATGGCGGAACAAGACATTTAAAAAAAAGCCACAGGGCGAATGTGAAAAGTGACTCCCAACTTCAGGACAAGCCGAAAATCCCGAAGATCACGGGGACCAGGAAAACACAGCTGTAGGCCACCGTGCCATAAACCAAAAAGCGGTAGGAGAGTTCGATGTGTGCGTGCTGTCTGGCCTTCCGCACGTCATCCGACGGGACCCCGAAGACCCTGCACGCCAGGGGGATCGCCACAGCCTTCATGGCGGCCCTCACTGCCAGGAGCACGGCCACGCCCACCAGCAGGCGCATGACCGAGCGGCCCACCAGGGCTCCGTTAATCAGCGGCATGGCGAGGGGCAGAGCTTCTTCAGCGGGATCCTGATGGAGACCCAACTGGTGGTTCAGACGACACGCCAGGGCCGCACCAGCCGCGGTGGCCAGAGCTTGAGCCGTGTCGCCTCGGGACGTGCTCCACGTGTCCAGGGAGAAGGCCACCAGACTGAAGCCCACGTGAAGGAGCAAGATGACCAGAGGAGCATAGCTGTGGGTCAGGTAGAAGGAGTCGATGGCACCCAACATGGGCTGAAGCACCGCGAGGATGAGGACGCTGTAGAGGAAGCCTGTAATCACCTCCTGCGAAATACAAGTTATTATTGTAAGGTTGTACATTTAATCTTCATTATTTAATTAGCAGTAGATGGTGGCGGGCGAGGACATTCCGCATGACTCGACTGTTTTTTGCACCATCTTGCTTCATCTCAGGGTCTGACGGTAATTTTGAAATGAATTATAAAGTTTAACAGAAAATGTGCTGAAGACAATTGTAAAATGTACTAAATAAAGTGTTATGGTTTAACAGTAAGTTTGAAATAAATGGTGAAGTTGACAAAACGAAACGGCTAAGCTTAACTGTGTTTCTGTGATAAACGATAGATTTTGCAAAATAAAGATGCAAAGCTGAATGTAATTCTACAATAAATGCTTTTTAAATAAATCAGTGAAGTTTAACTGTAATTTTACATTAAATGCTGTTTTTTATACAAAGCGGAAATGTTCAACTGTGATTAAATAATAAATGCATTTTTTTAAAAATAAAGCGGTATAGTTTAACTGAAATTCCACAACAAATGCAGTTAAAAAAAAAAAAAAGCGGTAAAGTTTAACTGTAAATGCTGTTTTTTTTTTAATGTTGCAGTGAATTTCAACAGAATTTCAACTGCAATAAAACTTAGCTTTACGAAAACTAATCTGTAAAATTTAAATAATTATTCCAAAAATGGTTGATTTTATAAAATAAAGCGGTAACAGTTATCTGCACTTCTGCAATAAATGCTGGCCACTTTTCTGGAAAATAAATCAGTAAAGAAAAGCAATTTTAAGAACTACCATTTATTATTCCATTGATAAAAATAGGAATCCACCAAATAAAACGGTAACGTTCGACAAAGCAAAATTTGTCAAGTGAAACGAAATGTAATCAGTCTTTCTCAGGCTGCCGCACGTAAAAAACAAAGCAAAGTACGCTGAATATTCACACTAAAACTCAAATCCAAAAATTTCAAACTGCCGTAAAACGAGGCTCTACTGTATTCCAATATAGCATAGCTTAATGATTAAAATGCTAACCAAACACACACACAC
>CM051505.1:2104249-2135185 GCA_028031935.1 Paedocypris micromegethes
CACACACACACAGCTGACATCCCTTTATCAGTAAATGCATCGTCGAGCTTTGCAAACAGGTTTTATGGAAACAGAACAGGGCTTATTGTCTATAGACAGTGGAGTTTATATGGAACATTCTGGACATTTTTTTTCCAGAGTAACAAAAGTCAGAAGATCAATGGCAGATCTCAGACTCGGCGCTAACAATGAATGCCGTCTTTTTAAGTTTCCTAGAGCGTGACAGGCTCAGTCTGGGTCATTCAGGTCGTTCTTCAAGCTCGTTCCCTCATATATAAAAGTTTGAGATGACATGAGTAAATCATCTATTTCTTGTCGACTGATCTGACATTCGAGGTTACAGAAGATTAGCGGTTGACCTTGGACACCTCGCGATAAAGCCGGTCCTGTGGCGGACGTCTTGATGCAACACACACATGCTGATGTGGACTTAAAACGTGTAAAAGGGCAAAAGAACCACACAAATCCGCAGAATGAAATGGCTGATGTGGAGGTTTTCACAATCGCTAAACGTCTGAAGAGATTGCACAGACGTTCAACCGGTTCATCTAGTTCACACTCGTGTGCAAATGTAAACTTTCCTACATGATTTTTGTGCTTTATATGGTGGACATTATTTGGACTGTCTATTTATGTGGACATATTGTATTTCACTTTATTCACGTTTAAAAATTATATTTTCTTTATTTTTGAGTTTTTACTGTATGTTGTTTTTTGTAACAATTTTGTTACAACTATAATTATACACACACACACACACACACACACACACACTCACTCACACTCAACTGACTTTATTATTATGATATTTTAAGGAACTTTAAAAGGAACAAATGAATAACTTCCCTAATGCAAATTTTTACTCAGCCAATCACATCAGTGAATTTAGAAATTCTTTGAGAAAAAATGTGTATTGTTTGCAAATAATTTTTCAGTTTAAATATATTAATTAAATATATCATATTTTATAAAAATCTTACAAAAAAGTAGACACTTTATGCTTCATATTACAGCGCAGTCATCGAGAGCATTAAAAACGACACTGTCCCATCACCTAGGCAACAAGCATCTGCGTTCTATAATTGGGCGCTTTTAAAGGATTCACCCATGAGTGTTTGTAAAATGAACGGCTCTCAAAAAACATATGGATCTGATTCCTAACCCGTGTCAGACGGAGCTAATATCTCACACTGGAGTTGTTCAAACCAACAGTGAGATTGTCAAACGGCGGGTTTCTTCCTTTTAAGATGGAGGTGAAATCAGAGAAACACGGGAAAACTTTTACTCACCAGAACCGAGTGCATGCCCATATAAACCCGGCTGACGCAGACAAGCACACTCCAGCACAGCGCCATGCTCAGGCCAAACATAAACGGGTACTGTAGGGAAACAAACACCAGAAACCAGTTTAGAAAAGTTATTCAACCCTAACCTAACCTTCCTTAACCCTTCATATGTTTGTTTTCCTAGCCACTCTTTTCTATTGGCTTGCCCACTGCTCGTAGTTAATTACACTCTTTGTTCTGATTGGTTTGTCCAAAATACCAAATAAACGAAACATGATCTGAAATCAGGAATGCCAGTCAGCCAATGTGGTATTGATTTTACCAGCCAGTAAAATGTACATCAATATATTATACAGTTATACTTAAACTGTAAAATATACATATTTAAATACACTTTATTCTATATTTGTTTGTGTTCCACTTAAGACGTGCGTTACGCAATCAGGTGGAACCAGGATTCCAAGAAAACTTACTGGAATGCCCATTTCCATTCCTATCAGGCATTTTACTTTTTTCTGACTTTATCTACATTATAAATCAGTATTTTTCATTACCAAGTATTAAATGATTAATCAATGAATAACATAAATAGATGAGTTTTACATTTCTGAGTGGTGATTTCGTAACATTTCGAAATATCAACACAGGAAATGTTATTGTCTTGAGCTTCCTGCATTATTCTGAAAGGGAGATGTGAAATCAAGAAAAAAAGTCACATGGACTTTGTTTCACTTAGTGGTTTAACCATCAGATAAGACTGTCAGTCTTCAATAGGTCAGTCGCTTTTCCCTGACGCCCGTGGAAACTGAGAAAAGTGGCTGACTGGAAACTATAGCAAGAACAGAATCAATACCAAAATATCCATTTAATTATGGAAAAGCATTTTGTGCTTAAAATATACAGTGTCACTTAAATATTCAAATTATGCTAATAAATATATAGGTTTGGTTTAATAAAACTGTGCATTCTCTCTTAAGTAATGAACTAAAAGAGCTCAAACGATACAAGAAAAGGTGTGTTTCTAAAACAGAGGCTTTTGAGAAGCAGACATACACCCGGCTGAACATCAGATCAAAGTTTCTTTGAAGAATTGCAAGAACAGAACTAGAGAGACTAGGCCGCAAACCACAATACACACTGGAGCTCCACAGGGCTGTGTGCTCAGCCCAGTGTTGTTTACTATTCAAATTACTGTGTTTCAAATTTACTGTATTATTTACCGTGTTTGTGTAACTTCATTGTTGGGATAAATGCAGAGTTAAATTGAACAGTTCCTAATGGCCACATTGACTATTTTAAACGCTCAGTGGGTCATTGTTCCAGGCTACAATTTTAAATCTTTTATCTAAAAGATTTTAATCTTTAGCATCGTTTCCAATTCAATAAAACTGGGATCAGGCTCTTGATGTCAGATGTTGCGGTCTTGAGTAATACGCAGCATATCTTTGGAGAAATACCTTCCCTATAAATGTCATTCATCAGCACAGTAGATTCAGTCGTATGAGTGATAAGAGAAACGCTCGCAGAAGGTGGGCTGTTTTGATAAGGCCAAGGGAAGAGCAGAAAGAATTGTGTCAGCAAATCTAATAAACGACGACAAGCAATTTCAACCTTACGCCTTAAACTGGAGATCTATTGTTCTTACATCATTGTAGTCAAAGATTTTAGTGTAATTTGTGTAATTATTAGGCATCAAATAGAATATGAATTAGAGCTGCACAATTAATCGTTAAAATACTGCGATCTCGATTCTACCCCTTCACTATCTAATTTCGCATTCATACAAAGCTGCCAAACTCTCTGATCTATGACCAGCAGTTTCGGTCAGAAACCCAGCTGTGCGCAATCATTTAAATATTATAAATGACCGATGATCTTGCATTACTTCCGTCTTACTTTGGGGCCACGCATGATAATTACCTGCACTACAGACAGAAGATGACACTCAGCAAACCACATACAGCAAACATGTACATTTGAGGACAAAATTATTAGACCCCTACAAAATAATCATTGTTTATGGTGATTTGTTTTTTTTTCTTTACAACATTACTTTTACATTACATTATATTGTATGTTTCCATACTCAATGCATTCCATTTATTTACATTTAAAGTATTAATGCAATATGCTATTATATTGCTGTTTGACAACCCAATTTTCAGGGTTGAATATTTAAATGATTAAATATCCAGAAAGAATCGTGAAAATAATCGTGATCTATATTCTAAGAAAAAAAAATTGTGATTCTCATTTCATAATAACCGTATTCTGTAGAGGTGGCCAACTATATGGTGCGTGTCTCTGAACCAGAGATGCAAGAATTCAGAAACAGATGAAGCAGATCTGAGATCTGAACTGATTTTAGAATCTTAACTTAGAATAACGAAATGTCCAGTAGTGGCTCAGGACTGTAAAGGGCACAATTTACTTAAAATGTACAACGCCATTACAGTATAGTCAAAGATTGAATGTAATTTGTGTATAATTATTAGGCTTCAAATATAATATGAATGTGACTATATTATTACAACAACAACAGTATGCAGCCCAAGTCGTGACTGCCAACTGTATGATGCGTGTTGCTGGACCAGGGATGCAAGGACTCAGAAATAAACGATGGTTAGTGAAGTACAGTATCTTAATTAAAAAAGAAAAAAAGTACAGTAGTTGTATTAACACAAAATACAAAAATATCATAAGTCTTATATTCCAAATTATAACCCCATCATCTGACTAAAACCTGAACATCCCGATGGCACCGATCATTCAGGTCTGTGTTGTTGTGAGGACAGTAAGTGGTACTGTACCTGCCAGCGGCTGTTTGTGAGCATGAAGAGGCAGAAGGGCAGCGCAGTGCCGGACATGGCGTGTGTGGAGGGCATGCTGTACTCCGTGTTGTAGAAGACCTCGACCTTCACCACTGGAGGAGAAGCGGGACGGGTCCAGCGGATGAGATCTTTGGTGGACTGTCCGAGGAACAACACCCAGGCCCACACCACAATGAGCTGGCGGCTCACGAAGGGGTCCACGTTCCACATTAGAAAGGGGAAGAACACGATGAAGAACATCTCATTGCCCAACTCGGTTCCTAAGGAGAAGAGATAGAATAGAAACTTGTTCTCGATGATGAACTCCTGCCCGACATCCCCAGTCAACGAGTTCCTCCGAAAGGGCTTGACTCTTCCCGTCGTCTCCCCTTCTCCTCCATCCAGCGAACATCTGTCGTGTTCATCACCACCAACGTTTGAACTTTTCTTCTGTCTTGGGCCCGGAAGACCCTGGCCGGGGTGAGCTCCATTGACTGAGAGCTTCGGGTCCCTGTCGGGTGCTTTTTTAGAAAATGTCCCCCGAACGCCGCACAGTTGCTGGAAGCGAGCGACATGACAAGGGTCCTGGAGATAGCGACAAAAGCAGACGAATCTTCTGACGGCGTCCATTGCGAAAGCGAAAGGTCTCTAAACCGAAGCGAGACGAGATGCTGCGAGCACGAGCCCGAACATGTGATGGCGGAACGTTAAATTACAACGCACGACACATCGCTACAACAACACGGCGCGTCTTGCTCCGGCGGGAAATCGTTGAATATCGCGACTGAAGTCCGAGTTCCAGTCCGTTATAGGAAGGCATGGACACCGTCAGGGCGGACAACAGCTGAGGCATCTACGTAGTGGAAGGCGGGCACGGGCTCTGGCGATGACGTAGTATATATCGCTGTCATTCTCGGTTCGGATCCGCACATGTAACGTTCGATAATAAATATAACAAGATAGAACGGCAACCAAGACACGGATCGTGGGCGGAGCCTGTGCGATACGGAACCATGGGTATGTGAAAAGAAATATTATTTTGATTACTTTTCATTGTGATTAACTATATCAACGGATGTTATTACTATTAATATTCGTTTTGAAAGATAAAAGAAACGCAAAAGCTTTCGGAAAAAATTGTCGACGACGTCACGTGACACGTTATCGCGTCGAGGACCATCTTAACCAATTGTATGGCTTGCTAGGTTTTGCGTCACATTTCTGGATTTAAGCGGACGCTATCAAAATAAATAAATAATACACCAACTATACGTTCTAACGTTACTTATCGGTATGTTTCATCCAATGGACATTAAAACATGTTATTTACATACAGAAGCAACTGCAAAGAAAAACTAATTTATTTCGATAAAAAACAACAAAAATGACGTTAATAAACTGAGACAAATGTAGATAAACGTTTATATTATACACAATAATCAATAACTTGGGAATGTAGTAGGCCAGTCCTCAACACCACTTAAATCTTCTTGAGAATTTGCGTTTTACTGAAATGAAACACATTCCAATTAAAATAAATAAATAAATAAATCCAAGTACAGATTCCATTTGAATTCCCGTATAGAATCGGACACTCACGTGCGGTCTTGTCTTCCTCCATCATACTCAGAAGCCATTCGTGTGTCAGCTCTGGCTGCATCATTTCTTTAAGAGAAATAGAATAAAAGTCCCATTAGGGAATTTCAGCAACAGTAAGAGCCCAAGGCTGACATTACCTGGCTCTAAGAGCAAAGTTCTGGCTCTAAGAGAAACAGGTCCCTTCTTGCGGTCAGATGAGTCGGTTTCAGGCTCGGTTTTAACCAGCTGCGTCGCTCTGTGACGTCTGGATTTTTTGACCTTTAAAGCACATGCTAGCATCATGCCTTTGTTTATCACTACTTTTAACCTTTTAACTTTTAAACAAAAGCATAATCCAACAACAAATTAAATGTTCAAACCGTTCCGAGGTGGTTGTATGATTTGGCTTTGATGCTGGCAAGCAGAGTTGCTCTGTCAGGCTTGAGAAAAACCAGAGATATGGATTTCATAGTGAGTATTACATCAAAACGGTTGTTAAGATATGAAATGAATAATGGCGAGGGGGGAAAAAAAGCACTCACTTCGTAATTTTCAGTATTCTTCACGCTTTTTTCCTTCCACAAATGGATTAATTTGATATTAATATTAATTTGATATTTTACCTTGAGAATAAGAATATTCTATGAGGAGCATGAAACGAGCAGTGAAACTCACGGAGCGTTTGCTCAGCCACTGCTGGTACTCAGCAGAACTTTTCTGAAGCAGCTCTGGAAGCTCCAGTAGTGTCACTCCAGATGTGGGCATGGAGGATTTCATCAGTCTTTCATAGTGACTGTGAACATTTGCAATCTCCTGCACAAACACAGCAAGATGACAAGGGAGAAATAAAAGATAGAGTGGGAGAGAAGTAACATAGTGTGTGACAATAGAGAGACTGAGAGAGACAAACATGGATAAATAGTGCAAATCAGATCAAAATAAAGGGAGAGAGATGGAAGATCAAAATAAAGGGAGAGAAATGGAAGAAAAAAATAGAAAAACAGTGTGAGAAAAAATGAAGATCGCAGAAGCAGCAAGAGTGTTAAAAGAAAAAAGAAAAAAGTGAGGGGGAAAAAATAAAATATTTTTCATCAAGAGAGATAGTTGAAAGAAGAAAGAAGTTGAAAGAGTAAAAGAAAGCAAGAGCAAGAGAAAGCAAAGGAAAGAAAGAGCAAAACGGAAAGAGAAAGAGCACAAGGGAAAGGTGAGAAAATTAAGGAAGAGCGAGAGAAAGAGAATGAGACAAAAATAAGGTGGAACGAAAGAAAGCAAGAGTGCGACAGATGAAAAGGAAAAGAGTAAGAGAAAAGGGATGGGGTAAGAAAAAGAGAGAAAGAGTAATAGAAAGTAAATGTGTAAGAAAAAAGGGGATGGTGTAGAACAGATGATGTTTACAAAAATAAGTACATAATAAAAGCCCTCACTGCAAGCATTTCCTCAGAACAAAGCTCAGCCATTCTGTTCTTGTGATCGCGGAACCCTTCATTCACGTTGTGCTTAATTCTCGTGTTTGCTTCAAATGTCAGCTGAAAAACATGTGCAGACAGTTTTGACAATGTAAGAAAGCCAAAATCAGATAAGCAGCACAGACATGGACCTTCTTGGGCATGGCTGTGAAGTGGAAGGCCTTATCAGACATTAGTTTTTTAAAGACATAAACGACATCAGCATGATGGAACGCCTTGGCATCCTCCAGCAGCCTCTCTATATGGTACCAGTCTTTAAGAGCCAGTCGAATCTGGAACAATAATACATGTGCCATTAAAACAAATGCTTACCTACATAAACATCTTTTCACAATCTAAATGCATAAGCTCACCTTTTGTCTAGGCAAAACGACCTGTGTGTTATAAATGCCATACAACATATACAGGGCCCCCACTCGTATCTGAAAGCTGTACGGGGGTAAAAGATAATGGTAGACCACCGAGAAAGCAAGCTGGGTGAAGAACTTTTTTTCACGACATGAAAGCGATGCACTGTTTAAAACAAAAAGAGAAATAAGGTTCAATATTATAGATTGAACATACAGAGAGAGTGAGAGAGAGAGAGAGAGTGTGAGTGTGTGAGTGTGTGTGTGAGTGTGTGTGTGTGTGTGTGTGTGTGTGTGTGTGTGTGTGTGTGTGTGTGTGTGTCTCAATTATAGGAGGTTCTGCTTTCATAATACATACTAATAAGTAACTTATAATAAGTAAAACTAATTAACGTATCATAAGTAACAAATAACTTATAAGAAACTAATATAAAACTATAATGGTTTATTATAATACAACTTATTATAAGTAAATAAAAAAATAGTTTTATGTCACCTTCATGAACTATAAGAAATTATTTCCCCGTTTAACACCTTACAACTATTGCCATACACACTAGTGCTTACGTAAAGATGCTGGAGAATTCCATCTCCCTCCAGATGGCTGAAAACCTCTCGAAGCGAACCGACTCGGTGACCTGGAAGCGGCCTAGAAGGTCTTCAACGTCCGTTTTGAAGGGAAGTTTGTGACTCTCAAACGCTTTATCTGTTCACAACACGAACGTCAAAGAAACGCACGTGCGCGCCACGCGGTGTGTCTATTACTTACTTTGGCCCAATGTAACCATGGCGTCACTGCTTTGAAGTTTGTTGGGTTATCGGTATTTTTGTTATGAGTACGTGATATAAAACGTGTAGTGTTTAATGAAAGTAACGGACTAATAAGAACTGCATAAATGACAGGTAAAGTGGTACAGGAAGCGGAAATTAAAAAGTAAACCACGCCCACGCAGACGACGCCGATTAGAACAGCCGTTGACATATTAGCATATCTGTGGAATTAGCATGCTGCTGAGGCGAACGTTAGCAAAGAAATTGCAAAAAAGCGCAGCATAGTGGCGCTTTACACTGAACAAAAGTTTATTTTGACACTGAACGTTGAGTAACTTTGAGCAATTGTTTTTTTTTTCTTTTTTTTAAAGGTCGTAGCATTATAAATATATTTTTGTTTTGTTAAAACGTAAAATACATTTGCAAACCTTTTTTAATAATGAATAATTTTCCTCCGCTCTCCACTACACAGAATTAACAGGGAACAATTTCTGACGTTGCACACAAATATTTTTTTTTCCTTTTTGGGAATTCAAATTCTAGATTTGACACCCAAAAATGAAAATGAGAACACGTGACATCAGGTTTATGAGGTGCATTGTAAGAAAAGTTCACTGTAACTAAATATAAACAACGAAGTTTTAATGCAGTTAAAATTGCTTTTGGTTACAAATATTTTAGTATCACTTGTGACAAATAAAACAAAAACAATAAAGACAAAATAAAGAAACAAAAACTATATTGACAACTATATAAAAATAAATTATAAAAAAATACATAGGAACAAAAATAATAAATATAACAAAAATGAATTAGACCTTGCATGCATACATTTTTAAAAATAGAATCAAGAATTTAAATTTGAGTGTAAAAGATGTGTAAACATAAAAAAAAGCCACACAATTCTGGTCCACAATTGTCTTTACTGATGTTTTTGTAATAAACAATACATTTAGAGTTTGGAAAAAAAAAACGTTAATGACTGAAGACTGCAGCACAGAATGAAAGTATTGCAATGACATCAATGTCTTCCAAGCAAAAAGTGTTGAAATCTGCAATTTGAAGCAACAAAAAATACAAACGTCGTCTCAGTTAAACAATACGTTCATGTTCTAATGCCATCATAAATACGTGAGGATTTTTGATGAACGTTAGATTAACTTTGAATGTTCCGAAACTACTCACAAAGCCAAAATCTCTGAAATTTCACAAGCATAACTAAAACTAAACGGTCAAGAATTAAATCTTTTTTTAACTCTAAAAAAGACAGTAAAAAGAATCTGAATTCCCTTTTTTTGCACATTCTCATACAGTTCTTTCCATGGCTTTTCTTTTTACATATTGCCTATGCTGAAAGTGATGCGAGCGAAAAAAAAATGCGTTGAAAAGCGACACTTACGAACATCCCGGTGAAAACCATGATCTTCTGACAAAACTTAGAAGAGAGGAACAAAGAGCGAGAAAAAATAAAAATTTCAATCTGTCATTAAAAGTACATCGTAAAAATGGTTTTGTATATTGCATGGACTGCTGGTTGTTTGCCTTACGAAAATAGATTATTGTGCGACTGTAGCTACAATACACACGCTTTCAAGGAGGAGGAGCACAATGGGAGGTTTTTGGAAGAAGATCTAGAGGGAATGCAGCCAATAGGTGTCCACAATTCAATCTTTGTGTGCGTTTCACATTAAGGCTCTTAACGCTTCTTTGCTCGAGGTCACTCCTCCGTCTCCACGCTCCTCTTTCAATCCCTGTGGGACGGACGCTGACAGTTGAAGGTGCTGGTCGTCTAGTACATTTTAAAAACTCTGGAGTTCATTGGGGGACGTGGAATTGGGAAATTTGGTGACACTGGCAGAAGTCCCACTTTAAAGGGACGGGGTTGACTGGCTAGGCAGGGATAGAGTGTCTGGAATGGCCAGGGCAGCGTGGCTCAGATGACTTGGTCCAGAGCGCGCAGGAGATCCTCTCCCTGGAGCAGATGATGGCGGTCCTGCACGGGGGCGTTGACCTCGCAGTCGTAGCGTGTTAGCTGCGGCAGACCCCCGCTCGTCTCGAAGGAGCTGCACAGGAGACGACTGGCCACTTCTGGAGAGCAGAACAGACAGGTCAACCTCAATAGAGTTCACAGCAAAACAGATATTATCATTATTATATTTTTTTAAATTAATATTTACTACTAAAGTATAGTGATACAACATGAAGTTACTGCAGTCACTCACCAGAGGGCAGTATAAGAATGGTTTTGTTTCCTCCGAGAACGCTTGATCCTTTAACCTCCAGAACTTTCGCCCTCTTTCCTGGTTCTAGTGCACTATCCAGTGAACTCTGGATTAAAGCGCCCTAGAAAGATGTGGAACAGTAGACATTAACCTTTACTTGCATGTTACAACATAATGAGTAGAAACAAGGCAATTATTTCGGTAACGGGTCTGTGGCTCATTCACAGTGGGAAAGCAAAACAAAAAAAGAGTATCCATATTATTACATTTTGTATTTATTTTACATTTTAATTTATTTGTATTTGATTTATGATCTAGTCCCAATGAAAAAAATGGAATCAATAATTTTTTTTACAAATCCGTAACTGTATTTTCATAAAATAGCAACTCTATTTAATATATTTTTTACCATTTAATAGCTACCAACATGTGTAGTTTTTCATTAATGGCAATGATTTTCATGAATGACAACCTAAACTGACCAGTCCAACAGCTTCAGAGAGTGATGTCACTTCCTCCAGCTTCCGTTTTCGTTGAGCGTTCTGAATGGCTATCATCTTTGGAGACAGTTCTCTCTCGGCAACGGACATTCTGAAGAAAAACAAAGACGCAGAAACATCAGCTGGAGAAAAGAAGGTTATAAAGTCTGATAAACTACAATCTGATGCATCAAACGGTAACAAACATTTCAGATTTTGTTTATTACTGACATGAGAACGTTAGGAACATGCTGTTGTGACGTGAAATTTCCCCGCTGTGGGACTAATAAAGGATTTTTCAATTCAATTCAATTCAATTCAATTATTGGGATCATTGTTTCGCTCTTTAAAGTAATGCCATTAACCAGCATCTTAAACTCCTAGTTTGAAGTGATTCCGGTGTGGATTTTACCTGCTGCTGATCAGATCGCTTCCTTTCGATGCGGGCGACCTGGCTGGAGAAGAGTCACGACTGCTGCTGAAGGGTGAGACTGGAGTGTTGCAGACTTCCTGCAGCAGGTGCAGCGGTGAAGGAGCTCGTGACGTTGACTCCTGCTTCCCTGAGCTGCTGGTGGAAGAGGCTGGAGATGCAGGAGCCGGTAAAGGCTGGAAGAGGGAATTCATGGCCAACACAGAATGACATCCACTGGAAAGCGGGTCCAGCGGAGAAGGGACGCGGAGCTGAAAGTCATCATCCATTGGGATGTAAGGTGCCAGCATCTCTAAATCAAGATCCTCCATATCCTGGAAGCCATAAAGATGGTGAAAAATAGCAGTAAAAATAACAGTAGGTGAAGAATAGCAACTTGATTTCAAATTTACCTTGGTGGTAAAAGGCGTCTTGGCCTCGGTGTCGATGGCAAACAACTTCTCAACCAGATCTAGCTTAAACTCGGGGCTGATGTCAGATTCCACTTGGAAGCAGTAATCAATAGGGCTGTTTGGCTGAAACAAACAGAAAAGCACAATGCATTCAAACATTCAGAGCTGTGAAATGCACAACGCACACGAGTCTTCACCTCGGAACTGAGTCCAGAGGAGGAAGGAGTGTTACTGGAGTCCGCCAGGTGATCGGAAGTGGAGCTGAAGGGGAAGTCCTCGGCTCCGGCCTCGAGTTTAGTCAGAGCGGGGATCTTCTCACTCGGAGTCAGAGGAGAGAGGCTCATGGGAAGCTTCTCGCTGCTCGCGGGCAGCATGACGTCATTGTAGAGCGCTTCCTTGGGCAGCTTGATCTCAGAATCTAATTATGGTATCAAATTATGGATCTTATGGAATCAAATTATGGACTCTTTTTAATATTATGGTTTATAATCTTTCAGCTCCCCACCTGAGTTGCTGAAGTCTAGAGAGATGATGGTGTCTCCAGCAGCCGGTGCGAGGACGGTGAGGGCCTCGGGCTCCTCTTTCAGCCGGTCGTACAGGTCTCCATTGAGCGAGCTTTCCATGGCACACTTGGCTCCGTCTGGTTTGAAGAGTTTCAGCATGTCCACTTCAGACGCCTCCTCCATCTCCTGGCTCTCTTCAGCCTTGTCCTCATCCTTTAGCTCGACAGTGGTCTGCTGTAGTGACAGCACAACCTCGCCTTCCACAATGCCACTACATAAGACGTAAAAATGATGTTTAATACCATTTGTGTGAGTTCACACTTCCCACTAAATCGCGCGAGTACCTGAGGACGTAGTTGACGCACACGATGCACTGCGGCTGGGAATTCTTGGGGTTGTAGATGACGGTGGCTTGAGTCTCTACCCACACGTAACCACCTTTCTTAGCCAGCATTCGATACTGCCCTGTGGTTGCCTGACCTTTTGCAAACACTAGGTGAAAAAAAAAAAGAAAGAAAAAGAAATATAAAAGGTAGCAATAATTACAACAGCACGAGAATAATTAGCGCTTGTCATTATGTAGGCACTCACAGTTGTGATGCGTCTTTGTGAGGTGATCTGAATCCAGAGCGTGATAGAACTCATACACAGATTTGTCCATCAGGTCGTCTGGTTCGTATCCCATCAGCTCTGTTATCCTGTGCGGAAACAATTGTTCAAAATATGTAGCACAGATACTCCAATTCACAATCTGGCCACTAGGTGGTGCTCATATCAGGCATTAAGATAAGAAACCCTAAAGACTAGATAAATAAAAGCCATTTACGAATAAAAAAAAAAAGTCATTTGACAGCCTTACCTCTCATCACAGTATGAGAACTTCATGTTCATAGTATGACGGCTGAGGAAGGTCTTGCTGTCCAGTGGAACCTCGATGTTGGACGGATGAGGAATGGGTTCACAGATGAGCACGAGGTTGGTCAGTGGAGGCTCTTTAAAGCCAGAATCAGAGGAACCATCACTGCTTTCCTTCACTCGGATGTGACCAGTGCAGTGAAGAACCTGTGAAACATGAAATTAGTGAGTAAAAGTTCCTCTATGCAAAGTGATTACAACAATAATTTCTGGATTTATTCATGGACAAAAAAAATCTATTTGGAATGCCGCTGCATAGTTTGGAATAAAACAGCGTTCCCAACATTATTGTAAATGTAAAATGTACAATGGCAATTTGTAAAATGGGTAAACGGAGAACATGCTACCAAATCAATGTAACCCATTGCGAAACAAAAATGTATGTCTGGCTAAATGAAAAAAAAAGGTATGTCCGGCTAATGAAAAAAACATGAATCTTCATGAAAATCTTTAAGGTATTTTACTGTATTCATATGGTGAATTCATAAGGACTAGCCAAGTGTTTGTCAAGGTCTGGAGAATTGCTTACACATACAGAGAGCATCTCACCTTCCATGTAGAAGACTTGATATTGACTGTGCGTCCTCTGCTAGTCAGTGTGCATTTCATCCGAAGGAAGAAGCTTCGTGCCGTGTTTTGCTCCTTGGATTTTTTCGGTCCTGTGCATTAAATGAATGAGACTAAGAACAAAACCAGCTCTGCCGAATACACAAGTGTGTCCAGAACGTACCGATCCTGTGAACCAGCATTTCTCTCAGCTCTTCGTGGTCACATGGGTGTGAAAACTCAAAAATGCTGTGGCCTGTCAAGTCAAACTGAGAAAATGGGAACAATCCTTTAGATTTAGCCAACAAAAAAAAAAACAAACATTTTAACTCCCAAGGCACCTGTGTGAGTCCCATGCTCTTGCTAACATTCTCGGAGAGATAAACCATGTCTCCATCCTCTGACAGGACCATGAGGAATCCATCCAGGGCCTTTAGGTAGAAGCCGTTCAGCTGACTCTCCATCTCATTCTCTTTCTCGGCTTCATCTGCAAATGAAAAGCATCCTTTAACGTCATCTCACTTACAATGAACAGAACAGAGGCGCGTTAGTCTAAAATCTCGTTGTCACAAGTCACTTGTTTAATGACAGACTTGATTGTTATCTATATTTATGGACTAAATGCCATATTTTTGGATAGAAATAGATTCTGATCAATAGTTATGAACATATTTAAACGCAACATTTTAATGACAGACAGATTCTGATCAATAGGTATGAACATATTGAAATGCCGTACTTTAACGACAGAAATTGTCAATATTTATGAACATTAAAAAGCTGTATTTTTCATACAGTAAGGCGCACCAGATGTCAAAACATGATATTAATGCAATATAAAACGCTTTAGTTGATCCGAACATTCCGATTCTATTCTAATGTGATGTCGAGATGCAATCAAACAAAAACTAAGGATACAGATTTATTGTTATGATGTTTGCATAGTGACCAAAACTATTTGCATACGTACTGGAGCTGAGCAGCTTCCTCATGCGCAGGTAGCTGATGGTCAGCCTCATGATGGAGGCCTTGTCCAGGTGGTTGGTGACATTGTCGGGCAGAGGGAGCTGCTGGGCCAAGTCGTAGAACACCTCAGACTCTTTTCCCCTGCGACATCGAGCCGCATCCCTGGACTTCTCCTTCCTGCGCTCCGAGCTCACCCTGGAAAGCCACAAAGGACACGGTGATATCAGCCGGGTTTGGCAAAGAACACGTGTTGCCCTGCTCGGGTGTCGGAGGGCAGTGACAAGGTCATCTTTTTTTGCAAAACATCTAATTTGCATGTCATTAAAGCTAGCAACACCATTGGTCAAAGCTTACAGGCCAACGATCAGTATGTGAGATATAACTGGCTGTTGAAAGAGGCGTGGCATGGTTGGAGATAGAGCTGGTTACAGATCTTGGACCGCAGCCAGTGGCGGAAATTTTACGGTGATGGATTGTTTTTCAACCCTTGCGACATAAAAAGCCCAAAAGGAACCTTCACATGAAAAGCCGTAAAACACGTAATACACAAACAAGATCGACGACTAACACAATGAGCAGTTCAAATAAACACCGTCTTCTTTTCTTCAAGTAGGTCATTGTGAAAAAGGTTAGTGCCGAAATAATCCTCTCTCCGCATGATTTCCAAAGCAACAGATCTATTTCCCCAGGGACCAAAGCCTACTTTATCAGTGACCTAGACGATCTCATGCTTATGGCAAGCGTTTCAGTTCGATGCATGAAATGGAGGGTTAACAGCAAATATAAAAAATATCAAATAAAATGTATTATTGCTGTTGCTCCAAACTTATTTTATTTTTTCACAATATGTTTTTCTTATACATTAAACCGAAGTATAAAATTAACTAGAACATGTCTCTTTATGGTGCATCTAGATAAAAAGTATACTAAAAATAAATTGGAATTACATAGAAAAAGCTGTATACACACTGCATATGTTGTCTAAATAATGTGCTATATCTTTAAAAATCTATAAAAAGCAAGAAATCTAGTATTAAATTATTGTAGAAAATCATATTGTTGATGGCAAAATCAAACATCATTTCTGAACCTCTAATGAGTCTGAATATCACCAGAATATAATACAAACTGCAACAAGCAATAGGAACAATAGGAAGCACCTTATATACTGTATAATAAAAAAAAATGTATCACACATAAACACTGAATTCTGGTCCAAAAACAATTCTGCAGATTACATTCTTGCTCCTTTATTGTCTTAAGGAGAAAACAATCCACTTTTCATTTGGATGAAAGTTTGTATTTTTAACTTGTGTGTTGAAATTTTCTTTAATACTATATAAAGAGTTACAGTCATACAAGTTATATTAAATACTAAGTGATATGTTATTCAGGACACATTGGGATCATTCTGGTCCTTATTTCATCCCAAACATTAGGAATGCCTACTTTTAACATTTCGGGTTAAGTCGTGTGCGTAGTTTGCGCCAAAATGAGATGTGTCTTTATAATGTCATTATGGCCTTTGTTGTTTGAAACACAAACATGTATGACAAACATTCGACTCGTTTTATTTCTAAAACCTTGATTTGTGTGGTGATGAATAAAGTACGCACACAGAAGAGCTTGTGTAGCAGACGCCAGAACGTTTACTAGGCTAGTATTAATGCTGTAGTGTAGACAATGAACAAATGGCTCAAGAGTCACTCAGAAAATGATATCCTTCCTTTTGTTTTGACTGAGAACTTGCATAGTAAACAAAAAAATAAGTCAGATGGAGCTTATTTTCTTGTTCATTTTTATACACAAGTCTGTAGCTCAATTAAGCACAATTTTATTCCAACTTAATGTGGCTTATGTATGTCCCAATTTAGTTGTGTCAATTTAAGGGAACTGTAAAAAAAAAAGTCACAATATGTGCTAAAAATAAAGCATATGCCAAAAAAGTATTGCAGTTAAATATTAAACCAACTTCATTTTTTGCCTGGGACTCAACCACCACAATCTTGATGCTTCAAACACCAACTCTTCGAATTAAGCTTCAGGAAAGCTATGTGCAATATTTTAATGATTCAAATCAAACAAGCGTTTTCCAGTCTTTGTCAAATCTAATTAAACACCTGGATTACAATACATGCAGGGGGTAAAGATTTCAGACTATAACAGGAGTAAATCTAAAAACTCTAAAAACAAGTAACAAAACAAAAGAATCGCAAAATTGCAGTAGTTCATATCAATAATCCGACAGCCCACTTCTGAAGCGACACCATTTTTGCCTCAAATCCTGATATAAACTAAATAACCAGATCCCGTTTCGATATAATCTGCTTGTTTTAATTTGACCACATTCCAAGTACCAACGGATAAACCGCTGCTAAAGATCAAGGTCAGCAGGGCTGAAGCGATAAAAAAAAGGCTTGTGTCAAGAGTCAAAGTCAAGTTGGACAAAAGAAGGAAGATCAACCAGTGCTAAACGACAGGAAAAAAAACAATACGAGCTCCAGAAAGAACGTTTCCCATCAGTTCTCCAAAAAGACGTTCAGATATTATCTGCCCAGACATCTCATTGCAATTTCCAGCTTTTTGTTCTTTGTGATGCTCAAAGTCTTCAAGTTTGAAGTTATTTTTATAAATTCATTTCAGAAGGGTCTGTTTAGAAAAGAGCAAGTTTGGCTAATAATAATAATAATAATAATAATAATTCAACCTTTATTAGTCCCTCTGTGGGGAAATTTTTTTCTCTGCATTTAACCCATCCGACGAACTCGGATAAAAAGAATACAGCTTTTACTTCAAGTTACTGTACTGCCGTTTCTGACAGCCTTTTCAAAACCCACTAAGAGGAGGAAAAACAGTCCCAAGGACAGATTTTATAGTCTTAGTAACAGGAACTAGTAAACTTTGTTGGGAATATATATTTATACCAATCACAGCAGTGTAAAGTGCACTGTACAATATGCACAAGTAGGCCTGATAGAAGAACGCTTCATACATTCATACATTCAAACTTTGCTTCCTTTTTATTTACGTGCCCTGTAAATATAGGACTGGCCAAAATGCATTTCAAATAATGTGATCTAAAAAGTACAAAGTAAAATGACCACAATAAAAAACATCACAAACAAACGACCTAAACTAATAAAACGACAAAGCCAGAATCTCATTCTGGGTGAAAAGCGCAGAGGATTTTTGAGCTAATAACATCACTCCCAAAAGTGAGGATAAAGGAAAGACTTTAAAAGATTGGAGTAATAGATGTCTTGGAGTTGGCTCACCACAAGACAGGACAGGAAACGACGTTGACGTCAATGCCGAGGATGATTGAGATTTGAGAGAAGACGGCAGAAAATCCTAAAACATGTTTCTGCGCGCATCTGGAAGTCGGCCAACAAAACAAATACTGTACTACAAAGATGCAGATCAGAACCCTTACAAAGAGTGGATCAACAACAACCGCTGCTTGGAAACTGATCTAAATGGAAAGTTCATTCCTTAACTTCACGATAACAACACAAACCAGACACTGTTTTTGTCATTATTTTGTGGATTACGGCCATATTTTCCCACGCTGGTGTCAGACCAATGAAAAACACGAAGAATTCAGAGGCTGGGGATCATCAAATCATCCAAATCAGAAGATCATAACTAAAGCCATAAGTTCGGTTTCTATTCTAAATTCTACTGTATAAACTACCGGGGCAAATTATGTTTATTTTTTATGCAGCATATCACTATTTTACTGATGGCACTGTTGACCAAATCCCGTGACACACACACACACTGCAAAAATACACATAAAACGTGTTTATACAGTCAAAATGTTGAAAAGGACTGTCCACATGCCACGGCAATAAACCTGGAGGAGTTTTACCCACACTGCTAGTTAGTTAGTTAGCTAGTTAGCTCACGACTGCGTAGCGGAGTTACGAGGCCAAAATACGCTTCCAAATACGACACGACTATTTGGAAACCACAAACAATGCTATTTTTGTTTCATTGAGCTTTATGACCCACACGCGGACCTCTTATTTCCCCGGTTGCGTTGACTTAACCAACCGGCACAAAATGGCGACATCACCGATGTGACGGGGGACGAAGACGTTTGGTCCGTTTACTGCACCGAGCTCGAATTCCACCAAACTAGCAGCTTTATTTCACATATAAACGAGAATAAATCGACGCAACCCCACCTTTTCTTTTCAGTGACGACTCCAGTATCCATTCCTAGGTGAAACCACTCAATAAGCGTTAGGTTTTCCCAAACCGTCGAGGCCAGAAAATCAAAGACGTGGCCAGAAAAAAAGATCCGTTTGATGGAAGAAACGCGGCAATAAAATGTAATAAAATCCGATGTGACTGTTTTGAAAGCTACTGAATGCCAGGTTCGGTGAAGGTCAAATCATTTGTCTATCACCGGTCGTTCCCGTGTCTGTTCTGTACAAAGAGTTAACCGAGCTTGTGCTCTGCTGCTCCTCACTCTGCGCGCGCCCGCGAGTGTCTGGCCTGGCGCGGTCACGGGGGCGCGCGGCTGATTCTGACGACGGCGCTCGCCTTCACTCACACAATTGATGGAACGTCAATATTTTCTAAATTCGCTCCACACATTGTGATGTAATCACCCATATCGATTTGCCCGCACATAAGCTGTTTGTCCTATAGTAGTCTGATTCTGTACGAGTAATTTCCTTTTCCATTTCCATTTGAGGGTCTACTGTTTATGTTTCGTTGGGTTTCATACATCATACAGCACGTATATAAAACGCTGTTTATAATATTTAAGCATAGCCTTCATACCATTTGAACCAAAATTATATAGCAAGATAATCACAGAGAACTATTTTGAACCTAAACAATTATTTTGGGTAATTGTGTGTGTGTGTGTGTGTGTGTGTGTGTGTGTGTGTGTGTGTGTGTGTGTGTGTGTGTGTGTGTGTTTACCATGTTACACTTTGATTCACCCTCCTTAACGATTAACTTTGTGTAAACTCGTTGTAGTGAAGGAGAGTTTATGATGCAATGTTTATCAAGTCAGTGCAATTTCCTGATGTGTTTCTGTCGGTTTATACTGACGTCATTTTTCTTCCAGTATTTTTGTATTTCAAAACTGTCTTTCTTAAGTCGATTTTATTCCTTAAAAGTCCTTGGTCCCTTTTTTGTTGTTTTTTTTGGTGAGTTGAACAGAATCATAAAATCATTATGGCAAAGTAATTAAAAAAAACATGTTTGATTTTTACAAGCACCTGGCCGTTTTTTTTCCTTTTCCTTAAACCTTTAAAGATGTTTCTTCAGCTGGTGCTGAACTCATTCACCTGTCTGAGTTAGTAAAGGGATTTAGGGATCTATTTATAACAAGTTGCTTTCTCTCTGCCATTCAGGAAAGATTAGTGGAATTACCAGGTTGTTGCTGGGAAAGAATGTGGCTGGAAAACCACTGGTGAACATTGCATTCACTGTATTTGAGAACTGACTTACAATGCAGAACTCAGGCTGTAATTCAGTCTGTAATACAGAATCTTATTTGCTCTTATTTCCTAAAAACAATATGTTGAAACCAAGAGTGACCGAGACCAGGTTTTCATCCAATCTTATTTTACAAGTGATCTTTTGAAAAATTAAACTTAACTAACTGAATTATTGTTTTTAAAGAGAGAGTGGAAACACAAAACAGCCCTTGAATAATAATAATAATAATAATAATGAGTATTTGTAAGGCGCTTTTCACAGTTTTAACTGTCTCAAAGCGCACATGTAAATATGTAAGGGAAATGATGCTTTTTATTCAATTTGTCGTCTGGATTGTTGGTGTTAACTAAGTGGCTGCGGTTATGACAAGACAAAGACAAAGACCTTTTGTCCTTTTGTCCTTGACCTTTTGAAGAAACTAATAACAGCAGAAACCTTTTTCCTAAGCCACTGTGGTCTGCTCACCAACACGCTTTATTTCAATTCAAAACGCTGAAGGAACTCGTTGCACTTCTCAGCCGAGCTGACTCCATGAAGGATCTGTGTCATAAAGCCACCGACCAACTAGACAACGCTGGTTCTTGGCAGTCAAAGCCAGAGAAAAACTCAATGTGGAAAGAATTTAATGAAATGCGTATTCAGTCACAAGCTGAAATGGAGAAAACAATGCGTATTGTGCATCAGAGAAGCTGAAAACCACTTTTATGTCCGGTAGTAAATATCTTTAACTGACCTTTGTCGCGGTCAAAAGAGGAAATACTGTAGAAATTCTTTGTGAACTCATTTTGTCTGTCTAATGCCAAAAACGTGTCAGAGCAGATGATTTTCCAGATGATTTTCAACTGCAGTAAAAAATCCCTTTTGGGTTGTTTTCATCAACACTCTTCAAACTAATTAATGTCAAACGTGCAATACAACGAAAACTGCAGGCAGGGAACGCAATTTTAAATAAATGAATACATGCATAAATCTATAAATAAGTAAATACAAAGTAAAAAATGTGTATGTAATATGCTGTAATAAAATATGCTGTGTGTGTGTATATTCTGTATGTAGACATATATATATGTGTATATATATATATATATATATATATATATATATATATATATATGCATATATATACATACATACATACAGTACATGCATACTGTGTACTTGATGTCACGGTATACATACATGCATACCGTGTACTAAAATGTTTATTTGTATGAGAATAGCATTAAGTGAATTTTATTTTCGTGTTATAATGCCAGTATGTAATAAACCAGTATTATCAAGTATATATCCCTTTGCATATTTGGAATAACATTTGGAATAACATATTTTATCTTTTAAACTTGTTTTATCGTACTTCTATTTTTTTTTATTGTATACGTACTACGTATCATTTGTATGTGACAAATAAAATTTGAATTTGCATTTTTGAATTTGAGTTTTTTTTGTGTGTAAAATACCATATTAATAATAATAACAATAATAATAATAGTATTTAATTGTATAGTTTATACAATTTTATTTATTTATTATTTTAAATCATATTACAGAAATCGTTTTGTAGGACTAATGCGGTTTTGTAAGAGTAATGCCGTATTATCATCACTTGAAGGATCAACATGTGAGAGGAAATTTGAGGTTAATGAATTATTTATGGAGAATTTCAGGCCTACAGAAGAAACGTGCTGCTGTGCAATTGATTGGAGGTGTAAAGGATATGTTTACTGTTTTCTTCATGAACATTTCATGCTTTTGTCTTTAGCCAGAGGTTAAGCTCCTAGCATTCATTATTCACGTATTCTGGGCCAGTGCTTTTGGCCCTTTAGAGCCAGTGTTGACGCACAAGGAGCGTTTTCAGATAAAAGCTCAAAAACCGTCTCTATTACATAATGCTTTAGTTAACAAGGCATCACAAAGCATCCCATTAGAGACACAGTGTGTCGCCCGGTCCCTTCACAGCAGGACGGACCGAGTTTGAGGCCCTTTCTGTAAGAGAGCTTAGATTTTCCACCAGATAATAGTTTGGTCTTACAGTCCTTTGTAAAACATTAAAAATATAGATTCAGGTATTATATAACAACATTTAAGGTACAATAATACATAATAAAACATAAAAATCACACTTTCCCAACTTTGTGGGGAGTTGTGGTCCAGTGGTAGGGGACTTGGACTGGTGTCCAAAGGTTGCCGGTTTGAATCCCCCCTACGCCTAGTTCTACAACTAAGTGTCCTTGGGCAAGACACTGAACCCCACATGCCCCCCGGGCGCCGCATTGTGTGGCTGCCCACTGCTCCGAGTTCGTGTCTGATCGGATGGGTTAAATGCAGAGAAAAAAATTTCCCCATGAGGGACTAATAAAGGTTCAATTAATTATTATAAAAAAAGACTGTTTGCCAAACTTTTTGACACAATTTCTTCAGTTTTGACATTTTGGCAGATTTATTTCCATAAACATATACTAGCATGTTCTAGTACATGTTCTGGTAACACTGAAAACATAGCATCTGAATATGCAGTAAAACCTCTAATAGAAGGCCACCATGGCGGAAGCTTTGAACGCCATTAGAGCTTTTTTTTAATATTAAATATAGATAATAAAATATTCTCTAGGATATGCATATATAAAGAAGCAAATTATTTGAATGTATGAACGCTTGCTAAAAATGTGTGTTCACTCTACAATGCTGTCTTTTCTCCTATGTGTCTGACTCAGATTTGACCTGAGTGAGTGTATGATGAGAAAACAGAAACTGGAAGGATGGATGAAATGACACAAATCCAAGCAAACACTTCTCTTGGCAATTTTATTCCCAAGTTTAAGCAGCAAGCAAAGCACATTCCAACTGTTTCGACATTATAACACTAACACTGTACAGACGTGAACAAACGGCGCTGACAAAATGTCAACGTCTTGTCCACAGTGTGACCTTCATTTAGGGTAATGCATTCTAATTCACTATTATCATGCTTGAAAATGTGTGTTTAAAAAAAACTGTGTAGGCAAAAAAATAGATGAGAATTAAACTGAATGAGAGCAAGACCTAAAAATAAATAAGCTGTGCCGGGTTGTTAGCTCAGTCGGAGCTCCGGAGCAGTATACGTGAAGTCTTTAAAGTCGTCTGGATGGAAAGGGAAAAGTGCGTCTTCTATGGGCGTAAGAGTGGGTTCCTCTTGGGTGAAGTCAGGATCAAAATTGTTCACATCCTCAATCGAATCCTAAAAAGAAGTGTTTGACGGTCAATGACGTTGTAAAAAAATGATGGATAAAGTCACGTCTTACTATGCGAGGTGTGAACGGAGGGCTGATCTCTCGTCTGTTTAGCTTCTCCCAGTCTATTCCTGTGAAAAAACTGTGTGCGGTGATAGCATCTTCTCCTCCGTCTCTTTGTACGCAGCCTAAGCGACATGCTGGGTCTCTCGTGAGAAACTGCAGAATACGGACAAACGGATTAGGAAAAGTAGACTAGATATTTAAAGACATTGTTTTTGATTGTCATTAAACTAAAAAAAACGTCAGTTATGGTATGTGTTTGAATTTTTTTAATTGTCCTTCCACATAAATTGATATGTTGAAATTTTTGGACTTATAAATGGAAGCCAGGCGCACTGAGCCATTTAGCTCATATAGTGGCAGAAGAAAATCACCAACACAGAGAAAATTAAAAAAAGGGTTTTAAAAGTGGGATTCCTCGCCACCAATTGTGGGTGGTGACCGAAAGAACGAGATCCCGGATACAAGCGGCGGAAATGAACTTCCTCCGCAAGGTGGCTGGGCTCTCCCTCAGAGATAGGGTGAGGAGCTCGGCCATTCGGGAGGAGCTCGGAGTAGAGCCGCTGCTCCTTCGGGTTGAGAGGGGCCAGTTGGGGTGGTTCAGGCATCTGGTAAGGATGCCCCCCGGACGCCTTGCTGCTGAGGTGTTCCGGGCATGTCCCACCGGGAGAAGACCCAGGGGCAGACCCAGGACGCGCTGGAGAGACTATGTCTCCCGGCTGGCCAGGGAACGCCTCGGAATTCTTCCGGAAGAGCTGGAGGACGTAGCTGGGGCAAGGGAAGTCTGGGCCTTACTGAGGCTGTTGCCGCCGCGATCCGGTCCCGGATAAGCGGCAGAAGACGGTACGGTACGGGTTTTAAAAGACAAGAACCATATACACTTTGGAACAGACAACATTAAATATTTTTGTAAATTTTAATTATTTTTTTAAAAAGGTCATTATCAATTTATTTGGTACACAGACCATGAAATGTGTGTGTTCAGTCTCCAAGGGTTTTGTCATTCTACAGTATGCAAAAAAGTATTGTACAGACACACACACACACACACACACACTCATACACATTCATACACACACACACACACACACACGTAAAACATTTAAACACACACAAAAACACACATAGGTTGTGAGCCAATCCCAGACCACTCTTGAAGGGAGACGTACCTTGAATTAGTGGCCAACCAATCACACAGTGGGACACACAGAGTGGGAAGCACTCTCATACAATAAATCACAAAAACACACAAAACATATTGTAAATAAGTAAAGTGAGTGAGTTTGTCAATATGACTACTAGGAATTGTCTCTGCAAAATGTCTCTGCATGTATCTATCCAGTGAAGTTACACACCCACACACAGTGAGGTGACACACACAAACCCGGAGCAGTGGGCAGCTTTAAGCCGGTCAGAGTCTTATTCAAAGTTGTGAAACCCACTGGACCGGGATTCGAAACTGCAACCCTTGGGTCCAACCACTGGACCACAACCAATCAAGATGGATCTCCTCACCCCTTTAAGGATGTCCTCTGCCTCGTTGCTGAGCCAGGATGAATAAACGACTTCATCTTTCAGGATGCACTCGAACAGCTCGTCCTCAGTCTCCGCTTCAAACGGAGCATGACCAGACAGCATCTCATACAGCAGCACACCTAGAGCCCACCAGTCAACAGAGCAACCGTACTGTTCCTCCATGATGATCTGAGACATGAGAAATATTCTGAAGTGAACATCGTAGGATAAATACCAACAATCTCTCAGTAGTGGTGCTCACCTCAGGAGCAATATAATCAGGTGTCCCACAGAAAGTGCTGGTTAATTTTCCTTCAAAGATGTCTTCTTTACACATTCCAAAATCTGCAAGTTTGCAGTGTCCATCTCTATCCAGCAGCACATTGTCCAGTTTCAGATCTCTTTGGAAGAAAACACAACAAGTAGCATAAACTATACAGAACTATAAGCAATATAGAATTTAAACTGTAAAGTAAAATAAAACAAATGAGCAACTATCTTCTGTTTGGGAAACCAGAAAAAAGTGCAGGACTCACTAAACTCCTTCTTGGACTCACAAAGTGCAGATAAAACATTTTTAAGTTATGATGAGATTTGACAAAATTCACAATTTGAATGGATTTTGGTTTTACTTTGGGCCAGACTCTAAATATAACACAATTTTCTGTCTAGAGACACGAAGAGATCATCGATCCCATGCAAAAGATGGCGATGAAGTATGAAATATTTGAAGTATATGAAGTATTCTAAGATGCGAGAAGTACGTAGGAAATTCATGTTAAACTTAATCTTCATACAAGGTGCATATAAATTTTTTTTTTACTCAAACAGAGTCCCAGAGACAAGCTATTGTTTGTTAGTATTAGCCCGAGCTACTGATACAGTGACTAAATGGGTTTCATGATTTCTGAATAGCTAATTTATCATATGTAAAAACCGTGACTACAAAGCAGAGTTTAAGCTTAAGGTTGATAACCACATTTTCTCCCCTAAAAACAGACTTCCTGCCTGGCAATTTCCTAAATTTCGTCAGGGAACGCGCAAAAACATATTGAAATAAAAAATTTTAATACGACAATCTAAATTCACGTTATGCATTACAAAAAAAGTATTTTTCCACTAAAGGAGATCATTACACTCAATGTCTCATCTTGCTAAAAAAAAATCAAGTCATGTGCAGAATCTCGTGCTCGTAGTGTAGGAACGTTGGCGCCGACAAAAATAACAGCGTGGCAGAATCACCAGACCACTCGTAAACCACAAGTCAAATTTGCTGCTTGACAGCTGGCCAGATTAGAACCCAGCATGGAAAACCTTCAGTGTGGAAAAGTCCGATTTTATTCTTTTACGTATTTAAATTGTTACAATACGTGGTAAAAGTATTGACAAAGCGTAAAGTAAACTGAACAAGTGCATGTATATACCACAATATCAATATGCATACACGTATTAATATCCAGCATACCTGTCTGTATGTTTTATATGACCTATCGTTTTATAAAAAAAATATTGTTTAAGAAATTAATCATTTAATAGTTAGTTGATTATTAATTAATTATCAGTTAATAGTAAATTAATATTCCTATTTGTAAATGTTTTGAGCATTTTCTCTCTTTATATATCAGGAATTCTATACTCAGACCCTTGGGGAAATTCTCCTTCGTTTTAGAGCTCCCAACTTTTGATCCATTTAAAAACTAAAAACTGTATAATAATTTGCATTATTATATACAGTGACCCTTCTTACTGTAAACCTTCACTTCCCAGTGCAGAATTTTTCAATTTTCAATTTTTCAATAGACATCATTAAAAAAGTATACGGTACACTGTATATATAAATATATAACAACAATTTTAAATAGTCGTTCTCCCATAATTGAGTTTACTGTATTTGCCGTCACACACAAGGTGGTGATTAGAACAATGTAAAACCCGTTCATGTTACAGATTCTATATATACATATACATTAGTATATATGCACATACATTTACATATACAGTATATACGTTTATCTAGTGTATCTATACACTAGGTTCATTAGTGTAAGCCATATTTAGTCCAACAGGTCAGACCCTTTTAAATGAAGCCTGTACAGACCCTTCCCCAGATTAGTGAAGCAGATTACGCCAGCATTACAGCAGCAAGATCAGGGGTTAATATAAGGTAAAGGAAGTGCGTGGTGACTCAGAGGTCAATGTAAGAAGGAGCGGGTGGGATACAGTTCATGGGTTCAAGCAGCCAGTGGGTTTAAATATCCTAACCATATTTCTGCAATAATCTCTGCACATTACAGATTATATAAGGCGTTTGAATGTAATACATCCCAACAGAGTCATCTGATCAAATCCTGGCCGCACACCAGACCTCTCCTGCACTCGTGCTCTCTATCGGAGTAAACAGCTTATGTAATAATAGCCCTGTCCCATGCTGGGCTCCGAATGAGAAGCCTGTGACGTCAGCTCGGGTCAAGTCTCAAAATGTCTCCCTGCAAAGTTTCATGGACGTCTTTTCCTCTAAAGCCTGTTTCTCATTTCACTAGAGTGATATAATTAGCCGAAATAACTGCCTTTAAAAGCCAATAAAAGTAAAAGTCAGTGTGAGGGGGGCAGCTATATTGTAAAAGAAGGTCAGCAAGTTCATCAGTGATGATTGTCCAGTAAACGCAGGCTTGTTTGAACGAGTGGGTCTGTTTAGTTTGACTTTACTACAAGGGTAGACGCTATTCATGTGGGCAAAGGTCATGTGATTAAGTCAGGGCACATTGTACTATGGTGGTAATAAAGGCTAATCCGGGGTGGAGTCTTACTGTAAATCGGAACAAAACACCCTGTGTCACGACATGCGCAGACTGGAATTCTCGGAATGGCCTCGTGTATTTGGAGGCAGTAGCACTGGTGTGGGAACGTTTGCAGTGAGTTCGGACATACATGCGACTACAAACCAGCATTTTTTTCTTTCCAATGAATCACAAAATGCTCAAACCTGGACTGAATGTTCATGTGACGTGTCTGACCTGTAAATGATGCCTTTGGAGTGCAGAAACATAAGGGCTGAGGTGATCTCGGCGGCATAAAACTGTGCTCGGCGCTCATCGAAACGCCTGGACTTCTGGATGTGGAACATTAGATCCCCACCGTTCACAAACTCCATGACAAAAAACAACCGCTCCTGAGTAGAGAAGACCAAATGTTAACCAGATGCTAACACTTCAGCCCTCATTTGAGACAGCGAGTGAGACATAAGGAGAAAGACATAGATATACTGTATGTATATACTCTGTGTGTGTGTGTGTGTGTGTGTGTGTGTGTGTGTGTAGAGAGAGAGAGAGAGACAAAGAAAGAGAAAAAAAGAGAAAGAAACAGAAAAGGGTACGGGTGAGTCAGGTAAAATAAATATCATTATTAATCAATAGTCCTGAATTAATATTCTTAACACAGTATATGCTGCTATTTTATTGCACAGTTCAGCTGCTTGAGTCATATTGCAATTACGGCGAAGTCTTGCGTCATTTTCCTTGTCACTTACACTGACAATTTCACATTGACAGTTGGGGTGAGTTCCCTTTTTGGAAATATTTTCTCTTAAAAGCTGCGTTTCATCTAGAATAATTTCCCATCTTTAATGTGGTTTTGAAATACATAACATAATACATATAAATACACAATACAAACATACAAACTTTGAGAAGTTTGTTTTTTCATAAACGTTGCCTGTGAAAGTTCATTCTTGAAGCAGGAAGTTCGTTGTTCCACGTGTTCGCATTACTAACCTTGTGATTCCACCTACTGGTAAGAAGCGGCACTGCAATTGTGCTGTCGGGACAGTCTAAAAATACTTTTATTCTGTACAATAACTTAAAATAAATTAAAACACATCTTTTTACGTTTATTTTTAAGCATAAACATTTCAGAATTGATATGAACTTCCAATAGTTTTCAGCAAATATTGCAGAAAAAAAGTCCCAAGATTATCTTAATAATACCTCATTTTAAGCACCGCGTTACATGTTAGGGTCTTTGCGCTTGTATTTACGAGCTTACTGTGGTCTGAAAGCAGTAGTAGAGCTGTGTGAGAAACGGATGGTGATGAGCCAGAGACAGCACTCTTTTCTCAATCATGGTGGATTCCACATCATCGTCTTGCAGTATGACGTCTTTCTTTAGCATTTTCACAGCAAAGACTCTGTGGTCAGTCTTCAGGCGGGCCAACATCACCTAAAGACACATCTGGCATTACATCATCGCCTTTTATGCTTGCAGATGTTGATCTTTTTTACTCCTAGAACCATTTTAGGAGTATAAAACCCAGCGTTACAGTATCTCACCTTGCCAAAACTGCCTTTACCAAGCACCTGCAAAAAGCTGAAGTCCTCCAGACCGAGTTTAACAGTCTCTTCCTCCGGCTCTTCTGTTGTCGCTGGTAATGTGGAGCTTTCATGGCTTGAGCCTGACAAGTTTAGAGTGCTCTGGAACACAAATCATGAACATCTTAACTCAAATCATGATCTTAACTCAACATTTCCTTTAACTGAATACAAATCACACAAATTAGAATTTTCCACTACGATGAACACATTTTCTGTCTGTTTGTCTGTCTAAAAAGACTAACTGCTCAAAAAAAAATGCTAAATATTAACAAATCTTTTTATCATAAAATGTATAATTAATCATTGCCCATTGCTAAAATAGCTACAATTGCAATTGCAAAAAATATTTTGAAATGTCAAACACTGCTAATACTTCTGCTCAACATAATATTACCTAAAAATATAATTATTAGCTTACTTATTAGGCTTATTTAAACATCACAAGAACATGTCCGCCTTTGATTACTGCCCTTCAATGTTAGTTTTTATAAAGCAAAGATGTTCTCTTGAAGAAGTTACCCGAGAGTATCGTTTGGAGAGTTTGGGGAGCAAACCCATCTCCACCAGTTTGCTGGCCAGTTCCACGCTGTTCACTCCACAGTTTGGCGCAACATTCTGTTCACAACGTTTGTGGATGTTCATCTTGCAACCTAAAAACATGAACCACATGAACAAATTTGATATTTATGTATTTAATTGACAGAATTGTTAGTAGTACCTAATTCAAATCAAATAAGTTAATTCCAAATGCTTAATTATTGTTATATGTTCATCAGTTTACAATTAAAGAAACAATATGTTAATCATTTAACATCAACATTTGGATAACAACAGTCTATTTGGATTGGACGCAAAACTGAACAAATGATTTATGAACCCAAATCGGTCATGACATTTGCGAGTAGAGAGCAACTAATACTAAGAAACCGAAACTCTGAGAATCTTTAAAAATGTTAAAATCTTCAAAAAACATTTTTTAATGCAGTCAACACATACTGAACAAGTCTGCTTTTTTCTCTGAACAGTCACCACAAAAGGAATGACTCTCTATTCTTCTCTGCAGAGCCGACAAAAAACTAGATCCCAATCTGAGATTATGTCCATTTTAACAGTTATTATCTGTTAACATCCTGCGGGACCAACAACTCCCTGCACACTATTTTTGTCACCTGCTACCTTAAGGGAGAAGGTACAGATCCACCAACTTATTATAGCCAATAAGGCGGCATAGTGGCTCAGCCACTTAGCTTTCTGTGTGGAGTTTGCATGTTCTCCCTGTGCTTGCATGGGTGTCCTCCGATAGTCCAAAAAAATTCACTTCAGGCGAATTGCCATTTGAAAAATTGGCCACATATGTAATAGTGAATGTGTGAATGTGTTTCTCTGTGAAGTGTGAATCCTGAACTTATAATAGCAATGAATTGCAATTATACTAATAAATGAACTTATAATAATAGCACTGAACTGGTCATTGCTATTATTCATTATTCTCATGCCTCTGTCTGAATTTCCCTTTTATTGCACTTTACAGCACTTTACTGACATGCTCTGATTCTGTTAATTACTGTATGTTGTTGCACAATTTAAGGGGTATATATACGTGTGTGTGTG
>CM051505.1:2137701-2194113 GCA_028031935.1 Paedocypris micromegethes
CGGGCAGCGAAGGTCGCAGCACGCACGACAGGGGCGTCGATGGCAACTCGGGTGGTTCAGGAGCGCCACCAATGGCTCGATCTTTCAGACATGCCGCGCGCTGATAGGAATCAGTTCCTGAATGCGCCCATCTCTAGGTCGGGCCTCTTAGGCGACACGGTGGAGCAGCTGTGCAAACAGTTCTCCACCCTCCAGCTGCAGACTAAAGCTATTTTGCATGTCTTTTCCAGGCCCATGGCGAAAGGGCTCCAGCTGGAAAGCGCCGGTGACGTCCAGTGACTGCGGCTGAGGTCGGCCAGAGCAGAGGAGCAGATCTCGCCACAAGAGGGCGTCGCACTCCGAATCCAGGTCAGCAAGGGACGCCAAACGGCCTCCCTTGCGATCCTGATGTGTTCGGAGTGGAGGGAGCAGAGCAGAGAGTATGGTTGAGCTCCGACGATCGAGCTACCACTGTCAAAGTCCATCCACAGGTGGACACAGAAGTGGGGCTACCACCTATGGTGCTAGCCAGCTTTACAGTGAAAGACAGATGCACCCACACTCACACTCCCTCCACTCCTACCGAGGAACAGAGGCCTCCTCTGTTCTCTCACGGGTCGAGTTGTCCGCTACACCGGATACTCCCTGCGCGGTAGAAGACCGGAGCTGCGAAGGGCCCCGGCCCGACGGAGCTCCAGGTCGGGGGTCACGCTCTCCTCTGTCATGGGGGAGAGAGACCCCCAATCTCAGAGGAGGGCTCTGGCCGGCACCTCCGACATGGTGAGAGGTCGGTTGTCAGGCGGCCCTCGGCAGCCTGCAGACTCAGACGGGATGCGGAGCTCTCTCGCCTCACGGCCAAGAGTCAACTGCCCCAAGCTCTCCCCGGAGGAGACTCCTGTCAGAGTCCCACCCCCCCAGACCTCGGTCTCGGGGACCCCGCGGCTTCGTTGATCCCCCTCAGACAGTACTTGACGGAATGCTATCGACCTTCAAGACGCGTACTTTCATGTCTCGATCTTGCCCCGGCACAAGCCTTTCCTGCGCTTTGCTTTCGAGGGCCGAGCGTATCAGTACAAGGTCCTGCCCTTCGGCCTCTCTCTGTCACCGCGAGTCTTCACGAAGATAGCGCAGGCTGCCCTCTCTTCCCTGAGAGTGCGCGGCTTCCGGATCCTGAATTACCTGGACGACTGGCTACTGCTGGCCAGATCGCGGGATCAGTTGATCGCACAGAGAGACGCAGTGCTCAGGCACTTGAGCCGGCTGGGGTTACGCGTCAACCGAAAGAAGAGCACTCTGACCCCGTGTCAGCAGATCTCCTTTCTCGGGCTCGACCTGGACTCCGTTCTGATGTGCGGCAGGCTATCCTCTCGGAGAGCCGCCAATATCCGGAGTCAACTGGAAGTGCTCACCCCCGGCTTCCGGGTGCGGTGCAAACACTTCCAGAGGATCCTAGGCCACATGGCGTCCACCCATACCCTAACCCTAACCCTAACCCTTGCCCACCCATAGCCTCACCACATGAGGAAGTACGCCTTCCCGCCAGTTACCCTGATTCCCCAGCTACTGGGTCGAGTTCTCTTAGTCGCCCCTTATTGGCCCGACAAGACCTGGACGTCAGATCTCATGCATCTGGTCACGTCCCCTCCGAGGCAGTTACCTTTGAGAGCGGACCTCCTCTCGCAAGCACAGGGCTCGCTCTGGCATCCGCGGCCAGACCTCTGGAACCTCCATGTCTGGCCGCTGGACGGGTCACCTCGTTAGACGATCTGCCACTGTCGGTACAGGACACTATCGCTCAGGCTCGTGCACCGTCCACAAGACGGTTGTACGACCTGAAGTGGCAGACCTTCGCCACCTGGTGCCGCCAGAAAAACGAAAACCCACTGAGTTGCCCCGTCGGTACGGTTCTCTCGTTTCTCCAGCAGAAACTTGAGGAAAGCGTGGCCCCTTCCACTCTGAGAGTCTATGTGGCCGCGATATCCGCCTCACATGACCTCATCGAGGGGAAGACGGTAGGCCGGCACGACCTGACGACTAGGTTTCTAAGAGGTGCAAGAAGGGTTCGCCCTTCTAGACTGACCCCCCCGACCCCGGTGTGGGATTTGAGCTTGGTGTTGGCGACCCTCCGCTCTCCCCCCTTCGAGCCGCTGGAGACTACGAGTCTCAGGCTGCTCACACTGAAGGCCTCACTTCTACTAGCGCTGGCCTCAGTGAAACGGGTCGGGGACCTAGAGGCGTTCTCTGCAGATCCACCTAGTGCTGAGACCCAGGCCTGGTTACGTGCCCAAAGTGCCCGCTACCCCCTTCAGGGATCAGGTAGTGACGTTGCAGGCCCTCCCCGCTGGGGAGCAAGACCTGGCCGGTCACCCACTGTGCCAAGTACGCGCTATACGCACCTACCTACGACGCACAGAGAGCTTCAGAAGCTCGCAACAGCTCTTTGTCTGCTATGGTGGTCGGCAGAAAGGGAATGCCGTCACCAAGCAGAGACTCTCGCACTGGATCGTTGACGCGATTAGGTTCGCGTATCACGACCGTAAGTTGCCTTGCCCGCTGAACGTGAGAGCCCACTCCACCAGGAGCGTGGCCTCGTCGATCGCAGTGGCAAGGGGAGTCTCTCTAGCAGACCCGGTTCTACGAACTGGATAAAGCGTCGGTATCCACGCAGGTACTTTCCGCGGTGGAGGGCAATACCGACACGGTGTAGGCCTGCAGGAGCCAACTCCAGTTTTGGGGCCAGCCTCCTATCTTAGTGTTTCCTCTACCCTCGAGTGAGGCTAGGAACACGCCCAGTCCGCTCAGCACACTAGGGGTCACGGCCTACGGAGGGCCGAGACCCCTGGAGCCCCGGCCTCTGTTTCCCCTGACGGGCAATCAGGCGCAAGGGGGGGTCCCCCACGCACGGGTCGAGAGCCAACAAGTTCCTTGGTTGCCCCGGTGGAGGTGAGTGCTACTACCCTTTGGGCTAGGCCCACCTCTAGATGCTGTGGAAGATCCACTAAAGGTTCCTCGGCTAAGCAGCCGGAGGGGTCTTTTCGGTAGGATACTACCCTGGATGTGGCCCTTGTATTATCCCATAGTCAGGTCTCTGACTGACGTCGAAGTGACCTGACTATGAAAGGGAACGTCTTGGTTACTTGCGTAACCTCTGTTCCCTGAATAAGTCAGGGAACGAGACGTCACTTTCCGCCGCCACATTCAGGGTATGCCGCTGGAAGTCTGCGTTGGCCCGACCCGCTTCAATCAGCGAAAGGTAATTGCATGTGGCACGCCACCGCCCTTTTATACCAGCTGGTACGGGTCAAAGGTGGCATGCAAATTCATGCAGCCATTGAACTTGACTGTTCACTGGCCGGTTTGTAAGAATGAACTCGAATGGCTGACGCATCCGTTATCCCATAGTCAGGTCTCTGACTGACGTCTCGTTCCCTGACTTATTCAGGGAACAGAGGTTACGCAAGTAACCAAGACGTTTGACACCAACAATCAGATAAGGAATAAAATGCACAAATAAATGTTTTTTATATAAATAAATTTTACTCAAAATTGCTTAAAAATTGACTTCCATGCTTGTGAGAAAACAGAAATAGACTTGTAATAATAATATTACGCTACTATTAAACGCTTATTTCCTCTCTTCGCAATTTATTTTAATATAAGTTTTATATAATATGATAAATAAGGCACTGAATTTCCAAAAATATGGATGCATTTACGTGCCTTATAAGTGAGTTTTATAATAAAAAAAATAAATGTTTGTTACTGGTTACAGTACGAAAATAATTGAACATTATTGTTGTAAAAAAACATTTAAATAGCTTGGAAGTCTACTATTGGCATTATTACAGTGAAGAACCTAATCACATTTTATTAGAATGTATTAAATAATAGAACTGAGACTAACCATCTGTAAAAGACCCGGTGAGAGAAATGGAGATTTCCAACTTTCCCTCTGGCTCAAGATGCACCTGAAGGGGGGAAACCAAGTGAGTTCATCATAACACAAAACTATTTGACTAGCAGTAAAATGTACTCGGGTTTACACTAACCCACCCTGAAGCTGTGGACCAGCTAAGTGGAAAAAGGATGTGGTAACTTCCGCATAAATCTTAAACCATGTCCAACCACTGATTCTTTAAAGAAACCGAAATTTTGACCTTGTTCCATAAAGGAAAGTGAATCAGTTCTACTTAAGTATGTGAACTACTGACTACTATGGACTTCCAATCCATGTTTTAATCATTCCATCTCTCATCAAGCTAATCCTCTCTCTTTCGGCCTGCTATGATGTGGGAGGAAGTCCCGTAACAAAGCAAGACAAGGAAAGCAGGACGAGCTGGTTCAGGGTGTCAAGTCCGCGGCACAAACCATAACACAAGAGCACGGTGAAGGCAGGATAGCATTACAGTACTGTACATATTTAGCATACAAACATGTCAAACAAAATATAAGCCTTGTCTGTAAACCATGCATCATTTCCAGAAGTCATGCAAAAATGAGACATTCAAGGGGGGATGGTAAGATGAAAATATTATATTATTTTTTTGTGAATTTATTGTGGGGGAATTGATGTGAAAAACATTACTATTGACTCATGAATGGGGAGTTTGGGACGTGTTAAGCACTAGGATGTACAAGGTCTTCACAGGAATCCAGCCAGAGTGGTCGAGCAGCATGTTTGCGCTGCTATGCAAGTCTGTAATCATGCGAGCCTGGGTTTTGCACCCACACACGTTGTGTATCCCATTATGTCACGATCAGAGCAAAGAAATGCGTTTTACTCTCTTTACAGTGAATCTGTATGTACAATAAACGCAAGTATTTAAAAAAAAAGTCTTGAACAGCCTCACAATAAGTAATCGAGTCAAGCATGTTTTACAACAAAACAGAATATGTTGATCCCCAACAGATTGGTGCCCGAACCAGGAAAAACCCTTTCCGACCAGGAACTAGTTTTAAGAGAAAAGTACAACAGGCCTATCATGCAACGCGGCGTATTTGGGTCTCTTAACCCGTAGATCTAACCACATGTGGAGCTTGTTTCCGTGACGCATTGTGAGGTGCAGGTTGTGGTTAAGAGCACAAGTTAAAGCGCCAGACCCTTGAGCACGGAGGTGATCAAACCTTTTTTCCATTGACGGGCCAAATGTTACAGACAATAATAAAAATGTACAGTTTTCATGAAATTGTGTGTGTCTCTCTCTGTGTGTGTGTGTGTGTGTGTGTGTGTAGGATTGCTCACATACCCAGAGCTTAAATTCTTTAAAATAAAAAATGCTAACTTTCAAATTCCTCCAATGTTTTTCTGGTGGGCTGCAGTTTGGCTCAAAAAAACTAACAAAAAAAAAATAATTGAAAGAAATTAAAACTCTCAAAGTCTCTCATCATTTTGTGTGTAAATATTGTACAGTATAACTATAATAATATTATAGTACACAAAGCAAAAGCGGAATTATAATTGAATTTTACATGGCGTAAATTGAAATGAAGCAGAGTTTGAAAGGGGATGATAATAATGGCGATTAATTTTTACACTACATGTAAATATTCCTGTACATTTACATTGATATTTTACAGCACAATACAGTTTCATTGTATTAATGGTACACCATGGGAGGTTAACTTTACTTGTTAACTTGAGCATTGTGATATACATTAAAGAAATCAGTATCATGCTAGTAGCAGAAAAAAGAAACTTTAACAGAATTTAAATGCACAGCATTACAAATAGATTACCGTATTTTCTATATCCAGATTTTTTTTTCGTGTACAGGTATGCACAACCTGACATTTAGTTTCTAGTTACAAAAGCAATCAAACTAAAATATTTTTGAATACTTGCCTGGCTTTACATCAATTAAAAATGAATAGTATGTAAATTGTCTGTAATGCCCAATATAACTAACAGCACTGTGTTTATTTACACAGTTTGTGTACAAATGCACGTGTGACTACAAATGTTGTGCCATTAACATGGTGATTACATCCAGTCAGTTGTATTCTGCCAAATACATAAAACTATCTTTTTTTTTTTTTAAATATATTATGAAGTAATGACGAGACGAGTGATTCAACACACTCACCATTCCGTCGAACGTTTGTCTGCTATTCGTCGGCGTTATCAAATCCTCCAGCAAAATTCTGTAATTGGCCACAAAATCATCAAATCCTATTGGGGTTTTGTGGAAAACAGTCAATTCCAACTCTTTGCCGTTGTAGATGTACGGGCAGAACTCCTCGTTGAAGGTCGGACTGCAGGTCTTCGCTTTAGTCGCGGTCTGTCCAACTTTCACGTTGTCGACTTTTACAACAATGTACGGGTCCAGGTGGATCTTCTTGTGGAACGTGTGGCGAGTGGAGAAGGTCGTCGGCTTCAAGTCCACAGCCCCGGCGATGCGCAGCCTCAGGTATCCGTTGAATTTCATCGTCGATTCTCGAACATTAAAACAAGTCAACACAGGTACTGATAACACGTGTATAAACAACTACAGCAGGCTCGATGCGTTTCATCTAAAAATGCAACAGGTCATCCTTAAAAGAGTTCATTCACAAGTGTGTACAAAAATAAAATCGCCATAGTCAAGCAGCGTTCGCAGCAAACCACAGCACAGCCGAACTCTTCCTTTGCAGGAAATCAGATACTAAAACAATCATCTCTCTCATCTCGCTCTCTCTCTCTCTCTCTCTCTCTCTCTCTCTCTCTCTCTCTCTCTCTCTCTCTCTCTCTCTCTCTCATTCCTTCTAGTTGCCGTTCTACAGAAACTATGTCAACAATGCGAAAACAATGTAAACGCTGACGATTAGACACACCTGGTTCTATCGTTCCTCATAATGGAGGCGCGAATTCATCAGAGAAGAATTGACAGATTGACGTTTTCGACTCAGTGTGTGTGTGTGCGTGTGTGTTTCGCCCTCGCGCCCATGTTTGTGTGTGTCTCCGCCTCTGATATTTATCGCGCAGATAATGTTTACTGCTGTGAATAAAAAAACGGGTTTGTTTTAATTGCTGTACTTATTTCAAGACAGGGTGTGAAATCGGATTAAAAGGGTGATGCGTTAAGTATTTCATCAGGACATTTCTCAGATACTTCTGCAAGGGTCCGGTAGAGGGCAGTCTGGTGCTTTTCTGCCGCGTTTTATATTCAAGAAACTGCTGAAGTACCTGAAATATTTTAGGGATATTATTAACATACGTATGTAGGTGCTGTGTTTACCCTTAAACATGCAAATACATATACAAATAGATAATGCTTTAGAAAAATGCCATTTCGACCGTTTTCTTATATTTCCAAGAATTAGGAAAGAATCAGGGAATAATAAAGTATACTGTACCTACCCACCTATTTGTAAGACCCCACCGTTTCAATTCTACTATTAAGTACACAACTAATGTACCAAATAAATCAAAATGTGTGTGTGTGTGTGTGTGTGTGTGTGTGTGTGTGTGTGTGTGTGTGCGTGTGTTGTGAAGCTGCATAATAAGACGAAGTGTATAGCCCAATGCAATCTTGAGAAAAAACCTATCGAAGCAGAACTTATACTTGTACAACGTACTATCAACGCATCCAATTTACATATATTTTTTTTTATAATTCTACAGCTGTATAGAGTTTTATTTTACAGATACAAACCACTAGATGTCACTGTAACACAAAAAAAACTAAAACTAATTAGAGCTACTTGTCAACAAAATCAATAACGTTTTTTATTGCTTGAGATTCTAAAATTGATAACCAACATTTGGTTATTTTATAGTGAGCAATAGGAATTCAAATTTTCATTGTGGCTTGGACATCAAATACATACTAAAATGAATCCATAATTATTTTCCATGTGTGTTTTATTCTGTAATATGTTGAGACCTTATCTGCAATTTAAAGCCATGTGTTCCCCCTGAGCTTCTCAGTGACTATATTGGCAGACGACTGAGTTTGTCCTCAACTGTGAATAGCACCTCATTCATCATGTGTCGTGAAGAACTCAAGGGAGCACGTGCACCATCTCCGAAGGTGCAAAAATAGACTGCGGTATTTACAAAGCTTCCCTTAAAACACCTTCATATTTATATCGTGTTATAGTGATAAGTCTCATTAGAGGCACGGTCGAGCTGCTCATGCCTGAAACATGCTTTTTGCCATATGGTGCCTGAAATCGAACCCAGGTCTTCAGTCCATCCATCTCCAGATCAGCTGCAAGATGTTTGTTCAGTGAATCCACCTGCAAGCTGCCACCCGCTTTGCCTATTGAAAAAGCGCTGAAGCTTTTTATTTTTAAGAGATAATGAATGTGAAAACACACACACACACACACACACACACATACACAAACATGTTATAATTGATAAAAATATATTGTAAAATACATAATTTGATGTTTAGCATCAGAATGTGTCTCTCTTCCATTACAGACCATCTAATTATAATCTAACTTGATTGTCGGTCACACTCTGGCCTGAAAATTGAAAGTGGGCTCTTGATACAAAGCGGTCCCTTACAAAAGTTATCAACTTCATCCGTAAAGCTGCCCACAAGGTCATCACAAATCACCTTGGATAGAAGAAAAATAGCAACGCGAGGATCCGATTTAGGAGATAATGTGGATATGTAACTCTAGCTTCCCAGTGCTTTCTCTGAGTGAGCCCAATAAAACCCCAATCTATCTCCTTGTTCAAGGGCAAATTAATGTTTGTGTGTGAGTGTGTGTGTGTGTGTGTGTGTGTGTGTGTGCGTGTGTGTTGAAGGAAAGGTAATAAGGATGAAAAAAAGAGATAACCGTTTTTCATTTTTAAATGTATACTTTGTGTGCACCACAAGGCCTTTGTTCTTAGACACAAACAATAGAATTCTTTTTAACCATGTTTTAACTTCAACTTTTTAAGACTCCTTCATTTATTATAGATATATATTAACACATGTCTGGTGTTGGAATTTTTGTTACTCAGCTTCTGTTTACGGATTTACGGGTTTACTTGTGTAAACAGGGTTAATATTTGTCCTTTTCCTTCTTTAAATGACATTTAAGTAACACTATCTTTCTCAACACATCAACCACCATTGAATGTTTTGCCTGTTCACATCAGCCGAAACAAAACAAGGCAGGGCATAGTTGTACTGTGTGTGTGTGTTGAATATTTATTTCTTACACTTGTTGCATTTATTGTAATTTATTTGAAATCAAGGCTATTTCCACACTTTTTTTAGCCGCAGGTCTAGTGGACCCCAACTCCCCCTGAATGTAATGTAAATACAAGTGGTTAATGAAAATTAGTTTTGTTATATGTCCACAGTAATTGAACCAAAGCCAGGTTAAAAAATAATTTTAAATTTTAGATAAAACTGAAAACTGAACACCACACAAGGGTTAATATGACTTCTTCATTATTGATGGACAGTCAGAAAAAGTCCAATGCAAACAATAGACAGGTCAGCTGCTAGACAAACCTAGAAAGATGACAGGCTAATTTTTAAAAATTTTTCTCACATTTCCACACTTGAGCGAGATGAAGCAACACAACATCATTCGACCCCAGAGGTGTAATTCGGTCCATTTGTGCGGACACACCATTTTAAAGTTTTGAGACTGTGAATGAAGAATTGCTTGAGATTACTCTCACCCGAAGGAAAAAAACCTAAACAAAATTCTCATAAGCCAGATTTCAATAATCCATCCATGGGTGGCACAGTTCCTCAAGCTGCACTTACATCCTGCCCTGCTTGTCTTTGCAAGTAATGGATGGAACATGAGTTTTAAGTGTCCAGCATTGGATTGTTGTTACAGTGCAGTTAGATAATTAGATTCAATTTATTTTCACTCATACGCACAGATGTATTTGTAATTTGATTAGTGATGATATATTTTTTAATCGAATAAACTTTTCAAATTGCAGTATTGAACGCCGGCCATTTAACAACAGTAGCTCTGGATTTTTGCTCATATGAATGCAAAATCAATTTTGACACGAAAATATAGCCAAAACCACTTCCCATTCACAGTCACAGTCACGCCGCATTCCGGGCATTTGTCATAATTTGTTCTAACAAGTCTAAAGCACCAAATTACCTGGGGAACCTTCAAAAAGTTGCCAGAACCGGAGACCGAAAAGCAAATTGTGATGAATTCCTTACTGTCAGGTGAAGTAAAAAAAGAAAACTTTGTGTTGATTTATGGTCAGTAAGTTTGGCTAGAATGTCAAGCCTGACGTTTTTACCTATTTCCGTACTATACGTAACGTAAATAGCAATTATAATCTAAAAGCTAAATTATCTTCTAAAAAATATAGTAGGTAAACTTCTGATAGTTCAGAATGCAGCTGCAGAATTACAGTAGGCTTAAGTAGGGCCAATAACTTTACACTGGTTACCTGTAAAATACCGTATACAATATAAAACTCTCCTAATGGCATTTAAAGCCACAAATGGTTTTGTTATCAGATCAGATTAGATTCAACTGTATTTTCAGTTTACAAAGTACATGTACAGAGACAATAAAATGCAGTCTAACTAGAAGGGCATATGAGGTATATTTACAGTTATGAATAAGATATTATGTACAAAAATAGGGATGTATAGTACAGATGCAAATAATTATATGGTGATGAGTACTATACAGTATGTTGTAGACTGTGCAGTTACTATCATATGCAGTATATTATACAGTTTATAATTTACAGTGTGCATTATATTACAGTAAATTCAAATAATAATATAATGTTGGTTATTAAAACCCAGCAAAACGCATGTCAGATATTAGCACCAGAATCTATTTTTTTTTTTCATTTAGCCTCAAAAATCGGGAATGTCTAGACTGATAAAACATTTTTTTCACTATTGTAATACATATTTATATATTATAATACACCAAGCCTAGAACACGGATACATAGAACACATAGAAACCCAATGAACTTTCTTAAGACAACAACTGCAAAGGCTGATCCTGGAAATCCAGAATGGATCTCGAGATAAGAATTCACTCTGGATGTTATTGACAGCGCAAGCCAGCAGGTTCCGGAAATCTCCTGGTAAGCCGTGAGCATTACTCTTCAGCCTTTGACCGGATGCCCAAAAGCTCAGGGTTCAAGCTCCTTCCCTTCCGTCCTCTTAGAGAAAACTCCAGCAAAATTAATAATGCGTTTAAACCCTATTTGAATTGAGGACTTTTTGGAGACACTTTTGATCTTTGGCAGAACTGTTCACTTTGTTCGTGGTTGGTGAGCCCACTCACGTATAGAATTCTATCCGTGTGCTGCTCATCATCCGTGGGATATTCTTCCACAACACAGCACTCGGCCCCTCGGGATCTTTTACAGCAGGTCTCCACATAGGTAATCCCCTGGCCAAGACAACAAGTAGAACTCTAACACTGTCCCCTTCAGACACAAGCTGTCTCCCCCACCTTCAGCAGACCAGCTGTCTCTGTAAACCGAGCCGGGCGGACCCACGCAAACAGCTCAGCCTCTGCCCAGATGCCGCGCTGGGTTCCACTCTTTTCAGCCGCCGGACCCTGCAGCACTGACAATCTGGACCTGGGTTTTGTTTCAAGGCCATGATCAGACCGTTCCATTAAATTACGTCAATCACACTATTGTGAGAAGCTGTTGAGTTAAAAACAAAACACGGAAATCAGTGGTGTTTATTGGACGTCATTACTTTGCTTAAGTATTTTTGGCAACTTTGTACTTGCACTGTACTTGAGTATTAAAAATATGGGCAACAATTACTCTCTTGTTGACCACATTTGTGATGTACAGTGAAATGTACTCTTAACTCCACTACATGATTTGACACTTCTCGTTATCTTTTTATGTTTGTGAACTTTAATTTCGTGGGCGGACGAGACGATATTGCCATCTGCAGGGTGCTGAAGGTACTGGATGCTGTTTATGGGCTAAATTAGCGGTTGCACTTTTTTGTTCTGCCATGTGAATGGCAGGTGTTTTTTTCTTTTCTATGTTAGAAAATAAAACAGAGTTATATGTAAATAAATGTATATGTAAATAAATAAAGAGTTTCTTGTTTTTTACATTTCTTGGTGTTTTTTGTGTTTGTGAGACAAATACGTAGGATAATGGATAATTTATGACTTTTACTCAAGGTTCTTTGAATTGGTGACTTGTGATTTGTAACTTGTCATTTTTAAAGTAAGATATCTGTATTTTTTCTCAAGTAAGTTTTTCCGATACACCTCGAGCAGAAATTAAGATTATTGCTTAACACAAAGTAAGATTTGTTAATTGATATTGTTAAATGAATTTAATTTTGATAATAAATTCCTTTATGACTATTTTTTCACTAAATCTTTATGCATAATATATGCGTCTGACGTTCTAAATGCAACGTTGCAATGTTTATTTTTTTCCGTTTAAATCTGTGAAACCGAAATTGATTTTGCTTGAGGTGGAGCGTCATGTTCCTAAATAGTTAGATTCCAGGCACTGCAGTAGTCAATTCTGGCTTTAATACTGTATTAAACCAATCAATCGATTTTTAACAGGCAAAAATGCAATTTCACCCACATTTTTTTGGTGGATATCCTGTTTCTCTGTTTCTCTAAGATGTGTTTAAAAAAAAAAAAAAAAAAAAAAACATACGTCTGGCTTCAGAATAGCCTGAAATAGTACAAATATGTAATGGATTCATTGTTACACTGACAGTAAATGGGTGTATGTGTGTGTGATGAGTTGTGTGTGTGTGTGTGTGTGTGTGTGTGTGTGTGTGTGTGTGTGTGTGTGTGTGTGTGTGTGTGTGTGTGTGTGTGTGTGGGTGTGTGTGTGTGTGTGTGTGTGAACTTACTGTCTTACTGTCAGTGTAACAATGAACGTATTACATATTGTTTTACTATTTCAAGCTATTCTCCAAGTCCGACTTTATTGCTTTTTTATTTTGAACACTATAATATAAAAACAGGACATACGATATTTATAGTATATATAATTTATACTGTAAAAACTAAGTGTATATATATAGACACAATACACACACTTTATACTATACAGTAGTTCATAAATTCTTATAAAAATTACTCACATTTACAAGTACATTATATCTGTTATTCTGTAATATTAGTTATTTTCAAAACTAAAGCAGTAAACCGTAATTAAATGGTTTCTGCAAAACAAAAAGGTTCCTCTAATAGAACATTTTATTAAGTACATATTACATAATGTATTTATAATATATATTTTTTGATAAAGTAAAGAATGTTTTTCATGAGTTTGATTGTATAAATTAAATAAATAAATATATTAAATTAATAGTTTTTCTTTTACAAATGATGCAGCGCATGACCGGCTGGAGCGATGAAGCAATGCAGTTCAGATTGCAGTGCAGGTCTTCATTCCAGACAAGGAATGCATGAAACCCAAACAGCCGAGCAGCGCTCACCCTCTTAATTAGAACAAATGCCTTCCCCGCAGGCTTTCTTGCAGTCACAGTGGGCTGTAATTAAACTCATTAGCTCATCAGTTAAACCCAACTAAGTGATGTTTACTCAACACGGGCTAATTGTGTGGCATATGGTAAGCTCAGTGGAAGGAAGTGTAAAAAGGTGGTTTGTTATTAGAAGTTTGGGGATTGGTCTTGCTGTAGGTATTGGGGTTAATTTGGCTTATCCTGACGGCCCCCCGAGGCCAGGTTATGTTTAAAACTGATTTCTCTGCCTTACAATCAAACTTTCTTTCACAGTATAAGAAGCACCCCAAAATCAAGCAAGACAAATAAATGCACCCGAACTTGATTTCATTTGACTTGACTTTTCCCCAGTGCGCAGTGACAGCTGTGAGCCGACAGTAGGCCCGAAGACCCCCGCAGCTGTCCTGGAATAACTCTGTGATCCTCCTCTAACTGGACAGATCCGGACCAGCACAACACCTGCTCTTTCTGGCAAAGACACTTGGGGCAACCATCTTGTGGGATGTTGTGCAACAAGACCTTCGTAGAGGATGAGTCTATAAACACACACTACAATAATGTGTAATCTATAAAAAAGCGCCTTTGTTTCGTTTAAATACAAACTTTTCTGAGACTTAAGATCTCAAAGAAGCTGGTCCGTTACTCTGCGGAGCAAAGGGATTTAGGGAACGTGTAGAACAATGGGATGGGATGCCCCCCATGCCCCAGAATCTGCACCGCTCAGTATTTTCTGTTTCTGTTAGTCAGCAAATGAATCATATTATAAATTCCGATGACAGCAGAATAACCAAAGCAGGGTCTTCTTACCCCGCAGCTTTTCCGAGACGCCCGTGTGACTTTGAAGAAGACTCTGTGGCATATGGATTTCTTTTTTCTTCTGTCGTTTTCCTTGACCTCTCGGTTCTTTTTGCAGCCTGATTTATCTTCACGGCTCATTATCTTCTGCAAGACTTTCTGATGTTTCTATTTTCACTCGCCTCGCTGACCTATTTATGTCGAGTCAGCAGAAAAGTAAGGGTTCTGTTGGTTGAGGCTGAAGACCACGGTACAAAGTGGAATCAATAGACTTTCATCCGGTTTGAAGGACACGAGGTCACACTGAGATCACTCCACAGTCATTTTCCTTGAAGTGAAATGGATTTGATACAATAGATTCAAATACAGAGGTGTAATGAATACTTGAGTAAAAGTACGAATAATATACTAATAATAACTGCTAATTCATCATTTACAAGTAATTCAGCTCATAAATAGCATCCAGTAAATTTAACGCGGTAGAAAAAGATGCCGATCACAAAATAACAAGTAGCGGTGAGTGTCCATTCAATTGTAGTGGAGTAAAGAGTACAGATACTCAATCAAGTAAAGATGCTTATAATATTGATACTATTGAGTACACGCCTACTGACTACTGAGTAAAGTAACAAAGTTCTGTACTTTACACCTCTGATCAAATCTAATGTTTTATTTAACTCCTTACGTGGGGCGTGCTTTGTAAGACATGTTGACAGGCAGATATTCCATATAGCTACTAATCGCAAAGGACGTTTAAAAGACGGCTTAGCAAAAGCTGTTTTAGGATTCAGGCCTTGCCAAGATTTGAGTATAAATTCTCATCCTTCATAACGATTGAACGCGCAGGTCCATTGACATTTGGGAATACACGTCCTGATCTCCTTCTCAAGGACAACGGAAGAGTTTATAGAGAGAGTGAGAGAGGAAAAGAAAGAGAGAAGAAACTGCTGACTAGGTTGATGCTGTAAGACGAGTACAGCTTGCCAGTGTTTGGAGAGAGAAACAAGATGGCTAGTGTACGGATGCCAATTTTTCCAGCCTATCCTAGCATGCACTGTAAACAAATCCTTGTACATTGACATATTTTAGAGCAAAATACTGTTTTATTGCATTTACTGCATGTTGCTGTTTATTTTTTTTTAATGATGCCTCATGAGTGGACTTGTTGATTTGAATTGCATTTGTTGGTATTAAGAATAACAGTGTTATATTGTAATTAAGAAGAAAAACGGTAGGGAACCAAAATTTTACAGCACAGCTGCAGGCAGATTATTGTTTTTTTTTACAGTTGCAATTGTTGCTAAAATACAGTAAGAAAAGTTGATTTTCTATAGTATGATATGTATGTACAGTAAGTACAGTATGATTTTTTCATGTTCCAACCAACCGATCTACAAAAATTGCTGATTCTTGCTACAATCAAACATGATTTATTCACATTCTGTTTCATTGTAAATGAAACACTGTACCTTATTTCTGAACTAGGAACTTAATCTTAAATTTGTCTTTCAAGAAAATAAAGACACATCGGATGAGAAAAGTAGGACAGTGTCCCCTGGGAAATAAGAATCTTTCTATTATTCCCAGGACTCAACAAGCAAACAGAAGAAATAGCGCAAACAGGATATGGAAATCTGGGATTTACTGTTAAAATAAATAGGCCAAAAATAAAATGAAATGTTTTAACAAATACATTTTAAGTAAAAAAAAAAAAGAAAGGAAACGGTGCACATGTTGAAAATCATTATCCTCTCAATGCACAAAGAAATACATCTGTGAATAAATAAATGAATTTTTTTCAAAACAATATTGTTTTTTTTATTCTAAATACGGTATTATTGTTTATTTATTATTAAATATTATAATCATTGTAAATGATTAGCTTTATTTAATTTCCAATGAAGATTTGTTTTGTTTTAAGCAGCATTTAATCAAACAATATAAACATGTAACTTATTCATTATTAATGAACAACATTTTCATCAAAACAAAAAAAGCATCATTGCAAAAATACACATTATTTTTTAACACAAACTCCCAACAAAGACAAACAGATTAAAAGTGTAGTGAGCTAGCGTAACATGAAAAATACAAATAAAATAAAAAGTATAATTAAAAACAACCAGATGTTAAAGATCTCCAAATAATTCAGCTCTAACATCTGAGGTTTCACCTCATCTAAACAGGACACTAATATAACTGCAAAGCACCTGACCTCTGACCTCAAATTATACTAATACTTCCTGTTTTCAGTAGAGCATCTCTGAGCGAAGCCTGACACAGGCAAATCTAGACGCACATAGGTTGAGCACAGAAACATTGAGAGTAGAACGGCAGTAAGGGCAACTTAAAAGCAGATTAACTTGGAGGGAACATCAGCGTATTGATTAGCACATTGCTTTTCCTTCTATATGTCAGAGCTCCAAGTCTATTTCCAGCTCAATGCGGGCGGCTGTCCTTCCTGGTTTGATCCCCTAGGCAACCGATGTGGTCATTCCTTCCAGAAAATGGAGAGCAATGTGTAACCAAACACCAAAAGGGGCCTCTGACAAACTGGTGGTGATGGTGGTCTGTGTGTGTGTGTGTGTGTGTGTGTGTGTGTGTTTGTGTGTGAGTAGATCTACATTAAGTTTAAAGAATTGCATTTAAATTTTGCAATTCCAAAACGTAGCATTGATAATAACTAATACTGTAATTTCTGGACTACAAGGTGCAACATTTAAACAACATCTTTTTTTTTTTCATGTAATGCACACATGTTTTCGTATTATAAGTTTCTTTTTAATTCAACTCTAATAATAATAATAATAATAATAATACAAATATATAACAATTTTGACAGCAATAATGATTATTATTATAACAACCAGAGCAACACTATAATAATAATAATAATAATAATAATAATAATAATAATAATAATAATAATAATAAACAACAATACTAATAATTAAAATAATACTCAAAATTGATTCTGAATTATTATTAATATTATTATCATTATCTTTGGATTTTTACTGTCCCTTGTGGTTCAAGCATTACGGTAATTGATTTTTGTTATTAAAAATAATGAAACAGTACAATGTTGTTTTGTTTCCCATTTTCAGGCGTTCAACTACTTTTCAACTCAACATCGACTGATACACCTTCATTCAAACTCTCAGCCTTTTTTACTCCACTGCCGCACCATGACAGTTTTCCGTCCCCCATCTCTAAAACATTATTTCATGTACAATTACTCCAGCCCCCTCCTGTCTCTCATATTCTCTTTCACCCTTTCAACCTTTTCACTCCCAGTTTGTTTCCCAGCTTTCCCTCACTATAGTTTCCTCTCCAAAGGCAATGCTCTGCTTTGTTAGATACCTTGAAACCTTAGCCGCTTCAAATAGCAACGTCTCTCAGCAGCAGGTCCTTGCCATAGCATTAGATGCAACTCGATCCGGCCCTGGAGCTCAGCACTGTTATAGGATAAACACAGGCCTTCCCGCAATGACCAATCAGTACTACAGGGGGCGCTAGATGAGAGCAGATTCAGAAAGATGACGTTTGCCTTGCAATCCAACGCCTCCTGCAAAACATTTTCACTGTTACTGATGAATCCTGTGGCGTGAAACCAGCACGGTGTGATTAACTTCTCAACAGGAAGTCCTAATACTCTAAGAGAATACTACATGCACCCCCAGCAGATCAGTAGACACTCTTTGAGCGCCATTAAGGACATAATGAAGATACAAATCAATCTAATCCTATTGTGGAGAAATTCCCTCCCACATAATCCCACAGCAATGAAGCTGATTCCGGCTGGAATGCCCCAGTGAGGGAATACAGATCTCTCGTGGAGATAATTAGCATCTCACCATCCTAGGTACCGCTTTAAGATGGCTTGTTTTGAAGGCATGGATGGAGATATCCTTTGTGAGATGTGAAAAAGCTTCATGGACGTGACTGATGGGCCGTGATGACCAGGAGAGGGACTTTGGAAGCCAGGTCTTCTCAGCAGGGCGGCTTCAGGTTCTTTCCACATGTGTTCCACATAAAGACTATCAAAGGCTGAGTCCCCCCCCTGCGGGACAAGCTGTAAAGAGCCATCAAATGAAAGTGTGACTGACTGAAGGGGCTGTAATGGGTATATAAAGAACTGGAGAGAGTCCAGATACACACAGACACACCAGAAAATGCAGGTCAGCGTAAAGACAGAGGCTTCACGGCTTCTGTCTGTCACACACGCACACACACACATGGATAATCACACATCAAAAACAGTGAAAATGATCTACTTTTTTTTTCTTGTTCTTGAAACTGTACTTGTCTTTGTGGGAAACCGTATTTGACGGATTATAAAGTGCACCGGATTGTAAAGCGCACATTTAATAAACGCTTATTTTTTCATCAAAAATAAAAAAACACATTTTTTTGGTTTAGAATGCGTTAATACTGATTAATGATTATAAAACATTAATAATTGTCTATTTCCTTTTTTTTGCTTTAACATTAACGGCCCACGTTTTTTTACAGATTAGAAAGCGCGGCAAATTATAATGCATGACATGTTTTTTTCCAAACATTAGGCACATGTTTTGGGATTATAAAGCACACCAATTTATAAACCCCTCCATTGATATACTGTTTGTGTATTTTAAGTGTTTTCCCAGCTATAATGTCAGAACACAGCCAGTTTATAATACATTTTAAGATTCTTTAGTGCTTTGAAATTATGTTACTTAGTTTCTTTGTACCATAAACATTTGTAACCTACTTTGTTTTTTATTTATTGAGTCTAGAATTTCTAATTATTTCATCAAAAATGTAGAAATTGTGAAATTGTGGTAAAGCATTTGCAAAACTTTTATGTACGACTGCAAATGTTTCAGTGTGCATGTGTGTATATATTTTATATATTTAATTTGATTTTAAATTGAATACTGTATGTACTTTTGATCATGCTTGTGTTTTTTTTATAGCTGTACTGCTGCTGCAACAAGGACATGTCTCCATTGTGGGACAAATATAGAAACATCTTGTCTTATCTTATTATATCTTAAATATGTACCAGAATTAGTCAAGAATAATTGGTAAAACAAACAAACAAACAAACCCATCAACAAGAATGTTTGTAGGTTATCGGTGGCTGGATTGGAGTTGTGTATGTGAGTATGAGGGTCCCACCTGCTGAGTAATCTGTCATTACAGCTGGGGGACAAATCTCAGCTGCCCACACCAATCATCCTCTCCCCGGCCCACCCTACACACCCCACAAATTCCTCACACGTTCTACTTTCAGGTCGCACTGTGTATCCCGGTTGAGGAGCCTATTTAGATATGGTTACGACTATTATGCAAGCAGAGTTTTACAACCATACAAATCAAGTCTTTTTATGGTTTGAAAAATTGCCCATAGTTGTGAGTGAGAGTGTGAATTTGTGGGTGTCCTGCTCTGTGATTGGCTGGTCACTAATCCAGGGTGTTTCCCGCCATCTGACACAGAGTTGCTGTGATTGGCTCCAGCTTGTGACCAGTGGTGTAACATACTTGAGTACATTGACTTTTTTGGTTGCTTTGTACTTGTACTGAGTATCAAAATTATAAGTAACTTTTACTCTCTACTTGACTACATTTGACAACATACTTTTGATCCACTACATTTGAATGAACACATACCATTTCTCGTTACATTGTGATTGTGCGCGACAAGTCGGCATCTTTTTATATCTGCGTTAATTTCTTGGGTGGACGAGATGTTGCCATCTGCAGGATGCTGAAGATACTGGATGCTATTTATCAGCTAAATCCCGCGAATGTGAATTAGCAGTTGGACTTTTTTTGCACATTTGAGTTTTATTGAGACTGACCTTTTTGTTCTTTTTTTAGACTAATGAATTAGTTCTGTTTATTTTTTGTATTAGGAAATAAAACTACATACATACAAAGCTTCTAATTTTAGAAGTAAAATACTAAATTCACGAGTAAAATACCCAAGTTCTTTTCAAATTTGACTTCATGACTTCTGCTCAAGTCTTCTTAGAATTGGTGACTTGTAATGAAATAATTTTTTCAGTAAGGCATCCGCACTTTTAGTCAAGTATGGTTTTCAAATACTCTTTACACCTCTGACCGTGACCCAGGAATATAGAAGCTGTTCAGAAAATGACGTTTTTATCACAATTTTGGCCATTGGTGTGTGATTGTTTGAATTGTTTGACAGCCATTGTACTGCAGGATTTCACGTCTGGTTCTGTTTAGCTGTCCGGACTGACACACCGTAATAACTGTCTCTTTAAGATAGTGTCTTTTAACAACAAATTACAACAAATGGCAAAATTATCAGTGATTAGCATCTAATTGAACTTTTCACATGCTAGTTTGACAGTTAAATTATAGCATTTAAGAGTGACACAATTGTTGCTTATAAGGGTTTCCTATTATAAAAGGTAAGTTTGTCAATATGGCCACTAGGGGCTTTATTGAAATTGTCCTATGCATGTCAACATCCGGTAAAGGTACACACGACTAATGATGACGTCACACTATTTGATTGGCTGTAAGTTGGCACAATGACTGCATTTGTTTATAGTTATCAACATTACTGATTATAGTTATCAATATATAAATAATGACAGCATAAATTAATGTTTCTATACAGTCATACATTTACTCACATAATAATAATAATAATAATAATAATAATAATAATAATAATAATAAAAATAATGTCAGATACAACAGACACAACAGAAACAGACACACCCTTAAAATAAAAAAATGGCATTATCAGTTACAAGTGCAAACAACCTAAAGTTGTGTCAAAAGGAAAACGTAAAATGAAAACAACAATACGATGAGCCTGAGAACATCTCAATGATACGTGGTTGGTCTAAGTGACGTAACCATGGGGACGTCATCATTAGTCGTGGGAACCCCGAGCTGTTTTTACACCCGAGTCGTTTTGGTACCTACACCGGGATTCGAACCTGAAACCCTTTGGAAACAGTTCCAACTCTACCGCTGGACCACAACTGCCACAAGATACAAAATGAATGCTGTTTTTTTTTTCATTAACTTCATATAATATACATTTAATTTAATAATCTAACAGAACGTGTTCAATTTCATTGTTAAACCATTTCCAAAGTGTGACAACTAAATGTTCTGATGCCTAATGTATTTTAACCAGATAATTCCAATCGAAAAATAAATCATTAAAAAATAATGCATAAATGATGACAACAGCTCATGACTTTTTACAGGCAAAACTGGTTGGGACAGGAAATTTAGATGAAAATTGATGTTTCACTGCATGTGCAATCTGCTGAGTCACCGTTTGTTTGCTTAAAATAGACTCTCCACATTAAGTTGCCAGTCAATTTGTCAGAAATCAGCAGCTTAATTTTGAAGTGAGATCACTGTGAACACGCTTTGTGAAGCTGAGATGCTTTGGTTTGAAACTTAATCTTGATATGTGGCATATTTTTTTGTATATTGAGTATTAGACCCACAATGGATTAATTCACAATGCTCTAATGCTCTACATTTCACTCGTTCAAACAGGGGTGTACTAACTCACAGTGGCGTGAACACACACACACACACACACACACACACACACACACACACACCACACACACACACACACACACACACACCACACCACAGACACCCCCCCCCACCTCTACTGTAACCAAAACTCAGTTGTAACTTCAGCCCTAAAAATCCATCCTGACCCTCAAATAGGCAGTCAAAATATCCCAGATAAAGATACCCACAAGCAGTGGTGTAAAGTACTTGAGTAAATGTTACTTTACTTTAGTATTTTTGGCTGTTTTGTACTTGTAATGAGTATTTAAAAAAATCAACTTATACACTTATACTTATACACTTATACTCTACTTGACTACATTTGTGATTGAGTATCTGTACTCTTTACTCCACTACATTTGAATGGACACTTATCGTTACTCATTACATTATGATTGTGCGTGACAAGCCAGCTTTTTTTTTAACCGCAATTAATTTCTTGGGTGCACAAAGCTATATTGACATCTGCAGGATTTTGAAGGTACTGGATATTTTTTATGAGCTAAATCACGTAAACATGAATTAGCGGTTGCACTTTGGCACATTTGAGTTTGACTGAGACTGACTTCTTGTTCTTTTTTCTCTATTTTGTTCTGCCATTTTTTCAAACTTTGAGGTGTTACATTTAATTTATTTATTTCCTATAGGATCTAAAGGAAATACAACTTCATAATTAGTTTCTTGCTTTTCATACTTAAGTCTTCTTAGAATTGGTGACTTGTAACTTGTAATTTTTACAGTAAGGTATCCGTACTTCTACAGCTCGTCTGTCGCCACCAATGGAGAATTTTCAACAGCATCATGGTTAAAATATGTAAAAAATTATGAAAACATAATCAATAATTAAGTTATAAAATTTAGGGCATCTATTCAAGCAACAAGGGGAAATGCGTCTTCGGAATGTTTCGTGATTGACAGTTAGCGCCAAGGAAGTGGCGCCTCTCGGAGATGAAATCATTTTTTCACGTTGTGCCAACAGCAACAAAAGTTCTCGCTCTCCTTGTCAGCGCTCGAGGTTTAAGTCAGGTTTGACGGAGTGCGGCGCAAACCCAAACGCAATTTTTCTTTGCTATTACACCACATGTCCCAGGAGCCAGAACTTTTCTTAAGACAACACACAATTCACATCAAACATTCAATCCAAAATCTCTGAAAATCAGCCAGTGAGTCAGAACAGAAATGCAGATGACGATGTTACTGTAATGATTTATGTCGGGTAATGCAGCTACCGAATTTCTAATATTGATTTGGCAGAGATCAATAATTAGTGACTCGTTTATGCACTGGCCAAAAGTAAAGAAAGTGAACACACACACACACACACACACACACACACACACACACACACACACACACACACAAACATGATATTAGATCAAAAATGAAAGCGGCGTCCTGTGCAGAATTTGCCAGATTATTGGCATTAGTCTTTTTAGATGAGGTACAAACCTGTTTAAAACCAGTTCGATACGTGTAGAAAAAAAAACACACATTTTTTCCCCCCTCCTTGATAGAGTGAAGGATAAGTTCTGTGTAATAAAGACGAAGCAGAGCAATGGCAGCTGGCCTGGTGTTCCATATTCTCATTGTTTTACAGTTGATGATTTATTATGGTGAGGCGGTTTAAGTTCCCTGCAGCTAGCTTATAAAACCTGACAAAAATAATCTCCTAGGCCTTATTACAGAAAAGTGTAAAGGACAGTGTGTCTGTGTGTGTGTGTGTGTGTGTGTGTGTGCGCGTGTGTGTGTGTGTGTGTGTGTGTGTGTGTGTGTGTGTGTGTGTGTGTGAGAGTGAGAGATAATGGGCGATATTAATGGCAGGAGAGCACTCACTCTGCCGTTCTCTAATGAACACTTCTGTTTCTTCTGGAGAACGATATTGATCACAGATAAATGAGCCAGTCAGTTCAAAGATGTCATGGGGACATCGGAAAACGCTAAAGAAAACACGCATCGTCCTATAATCAATTCTGGTTAAAAAAAAAAAAAAAACTATAGTGATAAAACAAACAAGCATCAAATATCCGACAAACAAATTGTGTTTTGCGTAACTTACATTTCTGTAATTTGCAATTATGTTTGGGGTTTTCCATGTTACCTGTTACATTGTCAAGAGATTATTTATACAAAACAAAAGCTTCCAGTGAGCTCAAGATCATCTCAGCATGATGAAGAAACACCAAAATCTGAGAAATATCTCCACCTAATATTACAAACTATAGAAACATGTCTCCCTCTAAGAAAAAGGATTCCTACAGTACTGTATAATAAGTTTTGTGAAAGGCTTTTGTTTGGTCATTACACAATTATATAATGCCTAAAAAATTATATAATGCCACATAAACATTATGCCTAAAATCTGGATTAAGATTATTAGTATTTACTTTTTGCTTGATCTTTTTTAAATTATGCCAGTCTCTGTTTCAAAACAGTAGTCTCCTTTTTTGTCTTCTTAGCTTTGTCTGTATGGTATGATGCATCTAAAAATATTAAAATAAGTGCTGAAAGTGCTCTTCCTTCACAATTGTGGGGCCCCACTGCTTTGAAGGCTTGTTTGAGGGTCAAGATTTTAGGCTGTTATTACAATCAAATTCTGATTAAAATGACACCAATGGGGATGGTTAGGAAATAGTATTTCTGTTGTATTTTATGTATGTCAAAGATGAGACACCCCTTTATGTTTATACACAAATGAGTCTGTGTGTGTGTGTGTGGGGGGGGGGTCCAAATATTAATTTTCAAAAGGAAAAAAGCTTTCAGTATCCTCATTCAGAAAACTGTTTACCTTAAAACTCTCTATTCTAAATACAGTAAAGCTGATTTGCAGTTCATTGTTCCGGAGATAAACCAAACCAAAAGGTCTTCTGACACAGAAACGCAGCACAACTCCCCTTTAGTCAATATTTTTAGCGTAGAAGGTCCTGTCAAACAGCACGCCTGTTTTGCCTAGGTCAACACTTATTAGACCGGTAAGGAATCATCCTCTTATGGTGGAGTGTGAGTTCACCTTCCAAACCTTTTGGAGAATCTCTTAATTTCTACAGCCTAAAACGGTGTGAAAATGATCTTTTTAAAATTAAAATTTCAAATTGAGTTTTGAATGTAAACTGTAAAATGTAAGAACAGGAATGTGCTACTTGACGCACTCTTTACACACTAACCAACAGAAGCCAAGCAGAAGATTTCTATTAACAGTAATGGATACCAGTGACAAGAACGACTGGGAGATGGAGGATTAAATACCTGTAAATGATGTAAAGATGCCATAGGGTGGGATATATAAACAATGCACAAGCATGCGGAGAGTTAAAGCCCTGACGGCGCAGACTTCACACCTACAAGCTCTCCGGAGCACATCCCAAGCCCCTATGCAAACACTGCAAGCTCAGGGAGAAAGAGATAGTCAGCGGCTGATAAGATAAGGCCTCTCATACATTTATAAAGTTTAAAATCAAGTTTTATTTCCATTTTAACATATTGTCCCCAGTTTGCGCACACACACATGCACACACACACATATGCACACACGCACACACACACACGCACACACACACACACACACACACACACACACACAGACACACTCACAATGTCAATAATAATAATACCGGTAAATACATTTAGTTTTATGTGTATACGTATATGAATACGTATTTTTGTAATCAATAGCTGCAATTCATTATTCTTTCTTACTTAAAACAAAAGTAGTAATGTATTGTATTTCAGTAAAATCACATGCAAAGATTTATCCACAAGCTATTCACAAAAAATATTAATAAAAGAATAATGTTCAGTGGCTGTTATCAACACTTTATAAATAATACAATTTGAAATCAACTTGAATTATAACCTTAAAATAATATTAATTTGAAACCGATTACTGTATATGATTATTATTTGTTTTATATAATATATTATAAGATTATTATTATATATTATTATATTATTATATGATTATTATTATATTATTATATTATATGCATATCATATTTCTTTATTTCTGTTTATGTTCACTTTTTTGTCATTTTATTTTTTTTATTTTTCCATCTATATTTTGTCATTGTTACTAGTGGCTGTTCCGGCAATTGAATTTCCCCACTGTGGGATCAATAAAGTTCATTCATTCATTCATTCATATGATTTTTTTTATGTGATTTCATGTACTATTCATTATAGGATTACTATATTGAAGTTAGATTATTATGTTGTAGTTTTTATATACAATCTTATATTTGGTATTTTCAATTACAGCATATGGCAGATGACAGAAACATATAAACAAGTGAAAGACCGGCAAAATGTCGAAAATAAAGAAAATAGACTGTTGCCATCACTATTCAGGATGCACAAAAAATTGGGGAGATGATCCGTTTCTAGCAGTTATTTTGAAGATCTTTTGAAGATTTGAGTATATAAATATACACAAACACAATTATGCATTATGGTGGTCATCTTATTATAAAAATGCTGTGCAGATTGTGTTTCTGTGTGACCCTTCTGGATTGTTGATAGTACACAAAGTGAAGACACACCCTGGACAAAGAGGCCTGGGAACGGACGATTTGTTGGCAATACAAAATAATGCCATGTCATCAGAGATGACACACACACTCAAGTGCATTTTAACGTTATCTATTGCCATAAGTAGCATGTTTTAGAAATACAGTACCAAACATGACCTTGAGAAACAATTTGAATAAAAACATTTTGGGGTGGCATGTTGGAGCAGTGGGCAGCGCTGTCGTCTCTCAGCAAGAATTACTTGTTTCCTCCGGGTTTCCTCAAACTTTGCTCCAGCTCCCCATTGACCCAGAATTAGAGTAAGCGGTACATGATGTATTATGACTAATTTTTGACTAATGCTATTGCGCAACAATTAAACGCTGCCGAGCTAATTACAGTGATTTTCTTTTGACTGACACACAATATAACAATGTTTTCCAAGTCCAGGTCTTTCTTTTCATGGATTAAACGGTTAAAAAAAAAGCATTTAATCACGTTTAAAGAATGATTCATACTGACAGGTGCCGAAAAACCAAGAGCAAGATTAGCAGATGATGATATGTTGTAACTACTTAAATGCGAAAAACAAAAATAAGAAGTGCATTCCTTAAAGCTGATTTTTTAAAATTGTCAATCATTCTTAAAGAGAAAAGTCAGGTTTTTCCTCCAGCTATGACGGAGAGACAACTAAATCTGAGCAGTTCTGCCTCGCAAGCCCGCGGGTGAGAGCATTGAGCTGATGGGTATGCACTCGTTTGTTTGCCTCCAGGGCTCAAGCAAGTCTTTTAATTCTTTGGAAGACAATTAAGAATAGACAGGGAGTCTACACGAGTGGCTTAAATTCATTAATTTGAAAATGATAAAATCATCATCACCTTGACAACAAAACAAAGCTTTAGGAAGCCACTATCAGACGGCAGAGACACAATTAACCCAGTGCTGACAGGAATTTTCCCAGTGAGCCTTCCATCCTCAAAAGAGTGTGTTTACTCACAGCCTTCTGTTTATTTCCTCGTCTGTCAGTGTATCCCATTAAACAGCTCCTGACACCACTCACACACACACACACACACACACACACACACACACACACCACCATAGCAAATATGCTAACACAGATAGCACACAAAATACCCACTCACCACATCACAAACGTACGTTCACCCCCGCATGATGGTTAACCTTCACGTCCGTCCAGGACACTGAAACTACAAATATGATGAGTCACGGCACAGAAGTGGCTTGCTTATCACTGAAATTCATCACAACGCCAATTTCTAATAAAAAACAAAGATCTTAAAATTGATTTTTAAAGAGAATTAAGGGGACCAAACTCTTGTGTGGACTTGCTTTGCTTACATTCCATCTTGAACTTAGCACTACAGTCAATTGAGAACATTTTATCCTACATTTAGCACATTGATCTCATAGATAACAGCGCTCTCTACACAAACTGAAAAAAATCCCCTTTGTAAGACTGGTAAAACCAGACATGGGGGAAAAAAGACTTGCACAAACAGATGCAAACAAATGCACAAAGCACACAGAGCAACTCTGCACACAAACTGCACATGCGTGTTTCACACAGAACACCTTTTGAAAACCTGCGTTGTGGGGACGCGTGCCCATTCCATACTCCTCGTCTTCATCTAGCATGACCAGTGTTGGCTTGACCATCCTCTATGAAAGAAAAGGGCCTGTTATGGCTGGACTGAAGCAGGTGCTTAGTGCTAGGCCCCAGGCCACAGGTTTAGATGTATTGGGAACATATGGAGGGAATGAATGGGGGATGCAAACGGTTTAGGGCGGCCACAATGGAGTCATTCATGATCATGGTGTTAGACATGTGGAGATGTCCAGGAGACAGTGTGCAGCAATTGTTTATGCTGAAAGAATCTCAAGGAAATTTTGACCGATCGTTTCTGAACGTCTTGTGTGCAATGAAACAAGCTCAAGGTCACCTGAAGGTCTCCTAATGTTTGAGATTTATCAAACGCATCAGTTCTAAAGACAGCGAAGCAGTGTATCTCATAAGCACCAGCCAGCATAAACTCTACCTGCATACTACCACCATGCCAAAGAGCATGTGAATACACGGTTATGTAGAATCGCTGCCAGGTATTCTGTTTGCGCTTGGTTTAATTTTAGGTAGGGAATCATGTCAACGTCTGCCTTTGTGAGAGGCTTCAATGGCTCCCGTCAGCTGTTGTGGTTGCTGGCTCTAAGACAAACCTTCAGTTTCCAGTAAACAGAATGACAAACTGAAGAATAAAAAGACAGCACTCAAGAGGCTGTCTGACAAAAAGACGGATGGCTGAACAGTTGGAACAAACCGTGCTGTGTTGTAGTCTGAATTTAAACGGTTTTTATCTTGAGAATCGGCGCGATAATTCTTGCTGCTTGATTTAAGACGCTTTGCTCAAAAGTGTCTTAAATCAAGTACATTTTTGACACTTTCTCAAAAATGTACTTGAGTAAATTGACTTTGTTACTTAAGTATTTCTGGCTACTTTGTACTTGTAGCGATTATCAAAAATATAAGCAATATTCTACTTTACTGCAGTAAATAAGGAGTATTTGTAACTCTTAACACTACATTTAAATGAACACCTATCATTACTTGACACATTTTGATTGGACACAAGTCTGCATCTTTTTCTACTGCAGTTAATTTCTTGGGCTGACGAGGCGATATTGCCATCTGCAGGATACTGAAGGTACTGGGTGCTGTTTATGAGCTAAATCACGTTAATTAACTGTTGGCCTTTTTTGCATATTTGAGTTAGGCTGAGACTGACATTTTCTTCTTTTTATCTATTTTGTTCTGGCATTTTGAAAATGTAGGTGTTAAATTGTATTTCTAGTCTATATAAGGAAATAAAACCTCATAAATAAAGATTTCTTGTTTTTCCACTTCTCCTGATGTTTTTCAAACCTAAAATCAGTGCGATTAAAATACTTGAGTTTTTAAAATTGCTTTTCAGGTACACCTCTTCGTGAGAATCAGCGCTATAATTGGCGCAGTTTGATTTAAGACACTTTGCCAATGCTTTCTCAAAACATGCACTACCACATGTCGCAAAAAAAAATCAATTGTGTCTGCATAATATGTTCTGCTGTTGCGTAGCAGGTACCGCGTCCGCAGGACTGTCTCGGGGCAATCGCTCCGCCCCCAACGCCCGGGCGGCGAATCAAAACGCGCACAGGATTTAGAATCCTTTCCAACGTGGGCTGTGGAGTTAAACTTGTGGTGGAACGAGGACGCCAGATCTTATCCACACCACCACACAGCAGCAGCAGCAGCCGCGGCAAGACACCTGATCGTGCTTGGATGGAGGGGCGAAACCCAATCGCCTGATGTGCTGCCTGAAACCCAGGACGCGCTCAAAATGTCTTCTTCCTCAAGCGAGGTCATCAGTGCGGAGGAGATGAAGAGGGAGAGCCGTGGGAGTGTCAAGCTGTCACTGCTGGACCCTGCTGAGCTGCCTATGGAGAATGCCGAACTTTTGGAGTGTTCGACGGCCTCCCTGGCCTTCTCCCCCGAGCAGGTCGCGTGCGTCTGCGAAGCGCTGCTGCAGGGTGGGAACGTGGAGCGTCTGGTGCGGTTCCTCTGGTCACTGCCGCAGAGTGACCTGCTGCGCGGAAACGAGAGCATCCTGAAAGCGCAAGCGATAGTGGCTTTCCACCAGGCCCGCTACCAAGAGCTCTACTGTATCCTGGAGAACCACAGCTTCAGTCCGTCCAACCACTCGTCTCTTCAGGATATGTGGTACAAGGCGCGTTACACCGAAGCGGAGAAGGCGCGCGGCAGACCGCTCGGTGCCGTGGACAAGTACCGCTTGCGCAGGAAATATCCCCTGCCTCGGACTATCTGGGACGGGGAGGAAACCGTGTACTGTTTTAAGGAGAGGTCCAGGAACGCATTGAAGGATATGTATAAACGGAACCGATACCCGTCTCCGGCGGAGAAGCGCAATCTCGCTAAAATGACTGGACTTTCTCTGACGCAAGTCAGCAACTGGTTTAAAAACAGAAGACAGAGGGATCGCAATCCATCCGAAGCGCAGTCGAAAAGGTAAGAAACGATGGTTTCCAGTTGCGAAGAGTGGAGATGGAAGGCTATGGCGGAATTCACGACACTGAACACGTTTCACTAATGTTTTGAAATACGAGGCTCTGAGCGCTTCGGCGAGTAGTAGTTGTTTTTTTTTTTACGAACGTGGAAATCAGTGTTATTTTATACCCAACACATCACAAACTTCTCTTCAACATTTTTCTGTGCGTGTATTTGTGCATGTGTTTAATATAACAGTGGATTTAAGTTTCGTGTATTGCTTTTTGTGTTTTAACCATTTCTCCGTGCGGTTGCCGCAGATTCGACGATTTTACATTTGAAGTTTCATAACTTGACATTTTCTAATCATTTTATTCGGACGACAAAAGAACTGACAAACATTTAACGACCATTTAGTAGCTTTCGAATAGCAGCAAATCAAACCCCAGGTTTAACTTTGATTTTATCGAACTTTACATTACCATAACCATTGTCAATGTTTGTTTATGTTTTTTTAAACCATTGTCCCACCCTGATAATCAGTCGGTTAGATCCATCTCACTCAATCTCTTGACGTGCCCAAATCCCCTTCACAGCTTCGGGCATCTGAAGAAGATAAGATTGCTTTGTATTTCTAAACTTCTGTTTGCTTGAGACTTAAGTCTATAACTGCGGTGGAAACAGCTCGTCTCGAGAACGAATGTTGCTTTTAACATTAATTGTTAATACGTTCCAACTGGCGTAAATAAGGGAAATCGAACTTTTAGCGCAGCGTGATCGAACTGCGGCACCATAACCCGAGCCTGGATGATCTCTTTAAGTTTGAATAGCTGCTCGTGAACTCCTTATAGAGTTCCATGGACGAGGAAAGACTCACGTATCAATAAGATCTTTGTATAGATGGCCTGTCTGCTGGCCTCATCACCCTGAACGATGCTCCCGCAGCTGTCAGTCCGCAGTCCCACCGAATGCCTCCTACAGTCCAACCCCATTTGATCGGATGTTTGACCCTCAGGGCAAGAGGTCCACTTTAGGCTTCATAAAAGAAATGCTCACAAAAAAAAACCATCTAAACAAACAAATAAGCAAAATAAATAAAAATAATAAGCGCGCGCGCGCGCATGCACGCACGCACACACACACTATATTAATCACAATTTTCCTAATGCACTTTAATAGTTGCATGAATCTTATTTTTCATTACAATATGAATCTTTAAGACTACATTTCATTACCAATTCATGGATTTTCTTCAATACCTTTTTAACCGACTTTATAAATATAATTATAAATCATTGTTTACAACATTGAGAGATTCTCATTTATAAGACAGTTTTTCTTTTCATCTAGTAAAATTACACAATTAATTTACCAACATTTCCCTAATGCACATATTGTTCAAAAACCACTTTCAAAACAACTGTTTCCCAAAATAAATAAATATAATATTCTACACTGCATCTTTGGTTTTAGAGTCTAAATAATCTCATGTAGTTAAAAAAAGTTCACTCTTAAAACTACAATTCTTTTCTTCTTCCTCAGTGAGTCAGATGGTAACCACAGCACAGAAGATGAGTCAACTAAAGGCCAGGAAGACTTGTCTCCTCGTCCCCTGTCCAGTGGCTCTTCTAACTCAGTCAGTCATGGAACAGCCCCCCCTGCAGTTTACTCCGACGGTGGGACAACCGTGATTCAACAAATTGGAGACGTTAAAATGCAGTCGCACACAGCAGGAGCAATGAGTTTTAATGGAGACATAGCAAGTATGAACGCTCACTACGTCAATGGAGGAAGCTACGTCCAGTCCCATGGAAACAGTGCACTCCTTAATGGCCTGGGCACCACAGGTGGTCACTTCTTGCCCTTTGATCCTCAGAGGGTTTCCCATCACAGTCAAGAGAGACTATTAGGTGGGTCTTCTGTATCTTATGCCCCTTTCCCAATAGGGGTTTCAGAAACTGCTTCTGGAAAGCTGGAGTCCATGCACACGCTTGCTTCTAGCGTTGACGAAGGAGTCATTTCTTCCGTTTCGTTCGCCTCCACACCTTCCACTCCTTCCACTACCTCAGCCCTTCATCTCAGCAGTTACAGTGTGGTCAACTTGCCTGGAAATGAAAGCAACATGACTCTTCCTCCTCTGATGCTGCCACCATCATCTACAGCATCTGGTCATGGTAGGTACATGTAATATATTACTTCTATTACTTAGTAGTTTTGAAATTCCCTGTCAGGTTTTGTCATGTTCCATATTTTGTCGGCCTTCTTCATTGTCTTGAATACACTAGTGAGATCATGGAGCTCCAATAATGACATCACTTCTTTGTAGAAGAACAGGAGAGAACATTTATATGGTGCCAAATGTAACAGCAAGTTTTGGTCATGGGGATGTGAATTGTGAATAGCAGCGAGTGAGAGACAAAGAACCATGTGGGGGTTCAGGTCAGCGCACTAGAAGATCATGCCAACCGCAGGCTTCTCAACAAGGTCTCCACCTCCTCTATGATCCTAACCACTCACTAATGGCTCTCTCCATGAATATTTTATAGCCACATCAATAACAGCAAGGCTAGCTGCATTCTGTTCCTCTCTTCTTCGTCTGTTTTATCCTTTAATATGCAGTTTATGAGACACATAAAAACAAACCTACCCCTGGCTGAACTTTAGATTTAGAAGAAAAACAGTTGCATCCAGCGAAAGGACCAAGTTATTAAACGTTCTTAGCCCAAACCTTGTTTCCTTGTGCCCATAATTTTATAGGCAATTCAATAAAATATGTCTTCATAAAAGCGCAAGTTTGATCTCAAGCGCTTCAGAAAACACAAAGAACCAAAAACACATTTCTTTTCAGGGCTGTTTTTGTCTGGGATTTAAAAATTAGACGTGGTTGGGAATCTGGTAAGACTAGACTAGTTTTTGGTTTAAGGAAAGACTAATGGTTGCATATTTCTGACCTCGTTTTACAACAATTATCTCTAATAAGCAAAGCCTAAAGGGAAACTAAGAAACCGAGTACTGAAATGGTTCTGGTTTCATAAAGCAAACACAAAGTTGTGGTGTGGTGTGTGTTCTGAGATTATTTATCCGACAATTGTGCACGTCTGATGGAAGAAAAGTGTCTCCCCAAAAGCCAGAAGCTGTCACTACAGGAAACATGTGCCAAGAACCACATTCTAAAGTTACAACTAAATCATGGCGAGTCAAACCACAAACAGAACATGAAAAAAAGTGTTTCATTTTACAGTTCGTGTGAAAAAAGAACGTCAGGATGCTGACTAGCAAAATAAAAAAATGACCCTTTTCGATCTCTTTCCTCAAACTGAGTGTGATGAGTCTTGGTAGTTCAGCTAAAAGAAGCTAATTTAAGTTTGATGCAAATTAAAACCGCCATAAATATTGGCAAAAATAAATAGATTTTGAACAATTGATAAATTCTGACTAAAATACTGTATATTGATAATCAGAATCAAAACCAGAAATTCTTTATTCATCCCCTTGGGGAAATTCTCCTTTGTTTCATACAATTAAAACCTTCGATCACGACCAAAATTTGAATACAATTGAATAATAGAATAGAATTTATTATAAAAAATATATAAATACAATTAACCTTTTTGAGCTCTTTCCTCAAACTGATTGTGACGAGCCTTTGTAGTTCAGCTCAAAGAAGCTAAATGAAGTTTGATACTGAACAAAACTGTCATATCTTGTCGAAAATGTATATATTCTGAACAATTGATACATTTTGACAAAAACATTGATAAACAGAATCAGAAATTCTTAATTCACCTTATTGGGAAAATTCTCCTTTCTTCTATACACTCACAACTTTTCATTATGACAAAAATATGAATAAAACTTAAAAATAAAATAATAAAAAAAAAAGTGTAAGTTACTTTGAAAGACAGACCCTCTCCCTTTAATTTTAAATGCAAATTTATTTTGGTTTGCAGTATAAGTTCAAGTACACACAGTGTGAAGATCATGGGTTTACATCCCAGACAATGTAATGTAATGTAATGTTTGTTAGTTACATGGTTTTAATCTCAGTTTAAAACTGCTACAAAAAAAATGTATCATGATCACAAATCTGAAACATTGTGGAAACCATCATCTCACTGTTTTAATTCTCATTCAGGCTCTGCTCCTCTGGGACACGTGGTCAGTGATTCTCCCCAGCACTCAAGCCAAAACCTCCTCTACACCCAGACCGTGAAGCAGGAACCACTGGACATCGCTGGAAGCTACACATATCCATCTGAACTAGCCCTGGATCAAGGTAGCAACCTGGGCTATACGGCTTCCCTTTTCCTCTCATCCAGCCTAGGCTCTTCCTCATCCCCTGGTGGTTCTCTTCTTCCCACAATCACAGCTACGGTCACCCCTCCTCTGTCCGGCACAGAGGACCACCACTCACTGAATCAAACTGGACGTGGCCTTGAAGAGGAAAGCGTGGCCTACCGCTCTCGAGAAATACACGTGTCCCTGTCTAACAGCATGCAGGGTCCGGCTAGGGTGGGAGAAGGCCCGGTCCGGGTTGTGTGTGGGGATCTGGATATGGAAGGAAAAGAACTAGCTAAACTGCAGACGGTACAAATGGACGATGAAGGAAACGACCTCTGATTTGAGGAAGGTCATGTCAGATGCGTAAAACATGGACACGGAAAATCATTTATCTTTGTCAGATTTCTGAACTGTAACAGTAGGAACAACGATGCAAACAATGTGAACAGTGCCTTTGTTTTCTTTGGTTATCCCAACTTGCACTAAAAGGGCTGCCGGATGCGTTAGTCAATGCACTGACATTTTAAATATGATTTCACTTCATAAAAAAAAATGTTGTCCAGTTTAGGCGCAAGACAGTGCGTGGAATCCAAACTGAACCTGCAGCCTTATAGTGAATTTTTGATCAAAGCACAGGAGTGTTTTTTTTTCTCGTGGTCTTTTTGTATTTAAATCTTTGAGTGTGATGACAAATGTGATGTTTGATAATTTTTCCGAATTCTCTGGTTTCAATCGAATTCCCAAACTGTTTTTAACACAAATGTGGCCGCTTTTTCCAAGTATTCATGACACGGAGTCAGTTACAAGCCTCTCCGTGCACAGATTTTTACATTAACGAAATGAATAATACGGAACAATCAAGTGTTCATATATTGTGTGACGACTTTGAACGACAATTTTCACTAAGAAAACAGTAGGACTGAAGGTTTGCTCTGTAAAAAAAAACGCTTAATCAGTCCTACGTGAAAGAAGCCTATTTTTTAAACTCTTCCACCCCATTAAATATTTATATTTGTACATATATAATGAATGTTCCATGAGTTGTCCATGTCACTGACACCACTGTGTCCAAAGCGCGATAATTCAATAAGTAAAGTGAATGACATCACTTCAAATGAATCATCTCCTCTGGATCAAGCAGGTAGGACAACAATGGGCTTCCACACAATGGCAGGCGTGACATCAGTCTTCAGGATATTCAAAACTCCATTTAAGAAGATCAGGCTACAGTTCGGACCCCTTGGGTGGGTGGCTGTGATCCCAGACATTACTAATGCATGGATGTACACATATGCTGTACGATGGAGATTAAGCGTGTGTTTGCACCAGGGGCGTCTTCTGTGATCTTCTGCCAAAGCCTGGCAGCTGAATCCCCCCACTCACTCTTAAGTGTCAGATGGTACCTGTCATTATTCTGAGTAAAGGTAGGCTAAAAAGGCAGAGCAAACGTGAAAGGTACATATCATTATTAACCAAACCAATTGCACTGGATCATGTGTCCATTTATTTGATCACCCATTTATGCAAATTTTAAAGCAAATGAGCTGGAAAATACTGTAAGGGTTAAAAACTGTGCAAAAGTACAGTAAAACAATTTTAGGAAATTTTACTATGATTTTATTTTTGTTATTATAGAATCGATCCGTTAAGAAAGATGGATTCAAAGTGAATTGGGCATTTCAAGAATTTGAATTGATCTATATTTTCAGATTATATTTTCATCTTTACTTAAAAAGCCTGAAACACTTAAAACAGACATTTTAGTATTAAAATGTGAATAACATACAATAGTTCGTAAACAAAGTGATTTGTCGCTGTTTTATTCTTCTCTCAATAACAATAAGGCACTTTATGATTATTATGCAATACATTTAAAGTGTCTGAAGGGGTGGCTTTAAAAAACGGTATACACCATAAAACCACAACCAAGTAAATACCCTAAAGTAAACTGTAATATACTGTTTATGTTTAGAACGTTTCCTTCTCAGCCAGTTATTAAGGAATTTGATCTTCTCGAATATGAAATAAAAATATGACAATTACGTATTAATTAATGAATTTTGAGTAAAAGATGTGTTTTCATATACACTCCTTATAATGAGAGTCCAAAGTGTTACTAAACGATGGTTAAATAATGCTAATTATTTTTCATATTCAAAACAATTACAATATTCATTTCAATTGATGAATCTCATCAGGCCCTGTGGCTACTGAATGTTTGGAAGGTTAAATGCACTTTACACTGTATATTTCCCTCCAGTATAGTAAAAATGTTCCAAACAGTGGTCTGTTGACTGTCGTGGGAACGGTTTCTTCTCTTGATGCACAATACTCCACATCGGCCCAGGTGAGTCAGCACTAATTGAATGGCGCCCAGGTAGGATTTGCTCTCTTGCACAAAGGAAAAGACAAAAAGACGTTGGGTAAAGAATCTATTGTTACCTGTCCAAAGGTGACCCTGTCGCCTTGGGCACAAGATTAGCTGATTGCCAGGTATCAGATAGCGCCTCCTGGAATATTGAAGGGTAAGAAAGCACTATTGTCTGCAGCCTCTGAGCGTTGAACTGATGGCTGCAAGAAAGAGTGACATGTGTTTCATGTCTCCAATTTCTCCTTGGCCGACTATGGATTCACCAGAGAAATATTATGATTTCTGACTTGAAAGTCTTGTCTTGTTGTGACTCTGTATATGTTTACAATCAAATAGATATCAGAATATGGGAGTGTAATAATTATATTTAGATATAGCATATTACATATGTATGATATATAAATTGAATATATACATTGTAAAAATGTATGTATTTAAAAATATATCTGAACAGCATACATTTTTTAAAGCAAACTGAAACAATTTTTTTTAAGAGTAACAAATAAAATAACTGAAAATATGTTTAAAATGCAGAACCAAATAAGATTAATCTAAAAGAATTAAATCTATAGCCCATTTGAACAAACAGAGCCACTCGTGTTATGGTGCCGGGTATGTATTAAAACACAGCAAAGATGTTCATAAATCCATGACTAGACAGGCCATAAAGAAGAGGGAACCCTGCAGAAGCGGCCTTATTAAAGAACCTGACCCTTGACTTTTTCAGGGGGTTTCAAAGTGTGACATTTAGTGAAGCCCACCAAACTCTGGAGTAAATGAAACCTAATTCTCATGCCAACTGCACCAGCACAGTGCTGATGTGAGGTCAAGGGGCAACAGGGAATAAAATACAGCACTTTCTGTACACACTCAAACTATATGCTCGCTTTAAAAGCATGTGCATCAAGTTTTCAAACTACTGTATGGGACTAATTGCTTTGGGAATAACAAGTCCCAAAAACCACACACATTTTTTGAAATACCTGTATACATTTAAAAAAAAATAAATGTTTTTTTTAGAAATTTTGTCATATATACTATTTAATAAATTTCTTGACACTTTTAATTATTGCGTTCTAGAAAAATCCTTGAATAAGTCCAGTTTATTTAATTAATTAATGTTCATTTAATCAGATGAAAAAATGTGTTTGCTGAGATAATATGCATGTATAATTGTATATAACAAAAATGTGTGATTCAAAAAACACTTTTTTAATCTGTTATAATAAATGTCAGTGTTGACAATGTGGCAGACATGCAATTACTATTAATAATATCTTCTTAAATAAATGTTTTTGACTATGCGCGCAGGAACACGGTTACACAAACCTTTCAGGGTGATTTTAGGCAAAAACAAATCCACATTAATTATAATGTCAATAACTTTTGTGTTAATGTTAATGCAGAATATTTATTTAAAAAAAAAACACCGTTAATTAGAAAGGCATATATTAAAATTCATTTAACAAGGTTAAAATTTGATTTCAAATTGATTTGACAGATTTAATAATCTGTAATTTAAAACTGATTTGGCGCCATTTCCTATTCAAAATTGTTTAATTGAATCGGTTTATCCACGATTAACCGTTAAAATTGGCAAATTTTTGGTTTATTAAACCCCAAACACTATTAAAGCGCTATATCAATATAATAACCTCATTGTTTTCGAATAAATACACTCGTGCCTTTTTTGTGGCGAGTAGTTTATGGCGTGTTTACCATTGGTATGTGTGCAGGAGTCAGCGTCGACCTTGCCAACCCTCGCCTTTAGGCCATAAAAGAGCACATCTTGAAATGATCAAGGCCTGAGAACGGGCACGGCCTTTCGATTTCTGAGGTTTAAGGAGGGGGCGAAGCGCAATGTGGTGGAGACATTACGACAACCCGAGCGCCGTCAATCAGGGGCCCGTGTGCTGCTGCACTCATGCTGATACTTGACCCACTGCTGAATATATGTCCGAAAACTGTAAATGGAATAAAGTCGGCATAAAATTCTGTGATAATATTAACATGCGAATTGAGGAACCACCAATATGAAGCTAAATTAATTTATTGCAAAACAAAAAAGTGAGGTTTTTGTGGGGGATGCAACACATTTTAAAATCGTTTCACTATTAACAATTGGACTTTGCATATCATAAATTGATAAAGACTAAAAATTTAAATCAAAATCTCGGACAAAAGCTTCGGACTATAGTATTTAATACTGTCCCGTGACACAATGACTATTTTCACAGGTGTATGCTCTCGCGCGCCATCTGATATTTCTCCGACCCTTGCCTCCAGATGTGTTGGTGCCACAAAATAGCTTGGAATATATGCAACGATTTGAAAACGGTAGGGTCCGTTTAGGCAGTGTACTTTGAGGGGCCCCTTCATAGGGAGCGTCTTAAAATGAACGCGAAGTCTCAAATTAAATTAAACGAGGTGCTCCATTCTGGGTGAGTGACTGTGAGTTTTGCGTCGCCACGGTGTCAAATTTCAGATGTCGACTGAGATAAGGAAACGCGATATATGCTTTAAAATCGTGTCTGGATGGCCAAGACCTCGGTGAACACAGCACTCATTTACTAATGCACCGGTTTTATATTACACTGTACAAAGAAAGGAAACAAAAAGCTGAGAATGTTTTTTTTTCTTCTCTGCGCACCAAAACCCCCCAAATCATTTATGTGCGGTGGTCAATTAAAGAAGCATGTTATTTGAAGGAAAACATTCCAGATTGTGCAAGGTCACATTTATAAATCACTTGTTTAGAAATGCATTTTTGTAGTAGTAGTAGTAGTAGTAGTAGTAGTAGTAGTAGTAGTAGTAGTAGTAGTAGTACAGAAATAATAGTAACAACAACAACAATAGTAGTAGTAGTAGTAGTAGTAGTAATAATAATAATAATAATAATAATAATAATAATAAGAAGAAGAAGAAGAAGAAGAAGAAGAAGAAGAAGAAGAAGAAGAAGAAGAAGAAGAAGAAGAAGAAGAAGAATTGCATACATATTGATGAAAATAATAATAATAATAATAATAATAATAATAATAATAATAATATAATGAATAAGATAAGAATAATAAGAATAAGAATAACAATCATCATAATTTATGAAATTACTAAACGAAAGACAAATAGTGCGATTTTAATTCATAAAAACCGTTGGGCACAAAATAGACATTTCGTAAACATTTCGAGTTTTAAATGCTGAATATTACTGCAAATCACGTGCTCTTTAATAAAACTGTTAGAAGAAGTGTGTACAATAAAATCCATACAAAACAGAAACAAGTGAAATTTTTGAAAAAGCGTTAAATTAGTGTTATTAATTAAATTAAATTAGTGTTAGTAAATAAAAAAAATGCTCAAAATCATACGATTTTTATGACGTGCAGCAAAATATACTGCCATGAAAAGAAGCTGTTTTTATCAATACAATTAAAATACGTTTTTAAAGTATTAAAATGGGTAGCAAACGCAAGAAGGTCCTGAGATGTGGAGCAGCAACAAGATCTGAACGCTGTCTTCTGACATATGCTATAATTGATTAGTATCGAGGTGCCCGGGTCCCTCAGGTAGAACTGGAGACGGGGGATCCAGTTTCAGACCACTGAGTCCCCGCGGGAGGAAATGGAAGCAAAATTCTCTCTCGGCTGCTGCTGGCGATAGGGCAGCGCGTCAGCCAATCAGCGGGCGCGCAGGGCTCTTTTAGCGCGACACGAGTCGACGGTGAGCAAACTGTCTTCAACAAACACCCAAAACTTAACGGTGCGCACAGACACCATCCACAAGCTTAAAATATTCTCCAGATATCAAAGAGCTTTCAGGAAGCGAAGGTAAAGAGGGCGTCAGCAACTCCTCTTCCTCCCGAGCATCCAGAGGAGAGCGGCTTGGCTTGTGGAGTCCGCGCGTTATCCAGACGTCATGTCAATGTTGCCTTCTTTCGGGTTTACGCAGGAGCAAGTAGCGTGTGTCTGCGAGGTGCTGCAGCAAGGTGGGAACCTGGAGCGTCTCGGGCGTTTCTTGTGGTCTCTTCCGGCTTGTGATCATCTCCACAAGAACGAGAGCGTCCTGAAAGCCAAGGCTGTCGTCGCTTTCCACCGTGGAAACTTCAGGGAACTGTATAAGATACTGGAGAGCCACCAGTTCTCACCGCACAACCACCCGAAACTTCAGCAGCTGTGGCTTAAGGCCCATTACATCGAAGCTGAGAAGCTAAGAGGGCGACCACTGGGAGCGGTGGGCAAGTATCGGGTGCGGAGGAAATTTCCGCTGCCACGCACAATATGGGACGGAGAAGAAACCAGCTACTGTTTTAAGGAGAAGTCCCGAGGTGTCCTGCGGGAGTGGTACACGCACAACCCGTATCCATCTCCGCGAGAGAAGAGGGAGTTGGCCGAAGCCACTGGACTGACCACCACACAAGTCAGCAACTGGTTTAAAAACAGAAGACAAAGGGATCGCGCAGCTGAAGCAAAAGAACGGTAAACTATAAGCAAAACATATAATCAATGTATGTTTAGTATATAGGACATTCAAACTGAAACTGTGTTGATGATGCTGACATGATGATGTCTTAATTTGGCTTACAAATACTTTTAATGGGCTTAATGTACCAATTTTGATTTGATTTGGTCTGAATCGGTATTTAATGGTATATAATATGCCAATGTTGATTTAGGAATGCACTCAAAATGTAGAGTTAAAATTCAATTTTGTGTATTAATTGAGTTGCCCGAATTTAACTGTCAGACATAGCAATTTAGTTAATGAGCAATAAAGATTGACATTTAAACTAGGCGATGGCTCAAAACACAGTATTGACTATTTTTATTATTAATGGGGCAAATTATTCACATATTTAACATTTAACTAATAAGACTCAATGGTTGACTTAAATGTCAAAAAAAAACAACAATAAAAGCTTTCGATGACTATACCAAGCTATTTTAAATATTTTACAGAGAAAACAGCGAGAACAACAACGCAGGCGCCAACAAACAGAACCAGCTGTCACCGCTGGACGGTGGGAAGTCGCTGATGTCAAGCTCGGAGGACGAATTCTCGCCCCCGCAGAGTCCAGACCAGAACTCCGTGCTCCTACTCCAGAGTAATATGAGCCATCCCGGCGCGTCTGCTTATTCCATGACCGGGCTCGGCGCCGCGACGTCGGTACACAGCATGCAAGGACACCCACACCAACTCCAAGATTCATTACTGGGACCTTTAACTTCAAGTCTTGTGGACCTCGGTTCTTAAGCGATTACTGCAGTTTTATTTATTTTTTTTATTTTGTACCAAATATAGACTGAGATCTGCCACTTTTACTGTATATATTATATGGAAAATGATCATAAAGTCCTTAACTGTTCTCTCTGGGTGTCAGAGGAAAACTCAGTGGTATGATTTATCCTATACGGACTGACATTTGCCAAGTCGTTAAACTGGTCTGAAGACGAACCAAAAACGATTTATCCTTCAATCCCATCAAGATTTTTACCTGAAATTACGTTTTGCACTCTGTCTTGAATCGAACGGTAAACTGAGTTTCGCCATTCGTCTTGCATATGGTGTGAAGAACACAGTAACAGATCGCAAAGTGCAGTAAGACTGTTATTTTAATTATATTAAATAGATGTAACGTTTTTAGTAGTTATGGCACTGGTAAAGTCAGGCAAGATATTTAAAAAAATACAAATGTTTGACCCAAAGATGCAAATCATTGTATAAAATGCTTAGCGAAACTGTATAGACTGTGTTTTTTATGTCACTATTAAGGGTTACGTTTTTCTATTATTTGTATGACATCAGTGAACGTGTTATTCACTTAATAATTAATAAAAATCCATCAGGTTATGAAAGTATTTAGAATTAAAAACAATTTCCCTATTTCATCCATTATTCTTTATTAGCCCCAAGCTCTAGTAATATTGCAAAAAACGATATATATTTATTTAGCTTATAGCTAAGCGGCGCGTGTTGCTTTTGCGGTCTCGGCGCGTCGTTTGGTTTGTAGTGCGGTGTTTACTTTGCGCTCTTCCAGTGTTTGTCCTGGCGGTTCTGGGCCAAAGACAAGACATACCAGCTGCGGGAAGCAAACTCACGTGGGTCCATTCATGAGTTTCTTTAAAGCAAAAGAGCAAACAAGAGACAATCAGCTGTTATCTTTTTTTTTTTATCAAACTTTCATCGGGGCGGGCGGGGTGTCATTTTAAATTTATATAATGAGTAAATTATTTAAAATTTTTGAAATAGTTGACAAACATAGAGAAGAAATATTCTAGAAGTGCAGCACATTCTAACTAGCAGGCAGCCTCCCACCCATCTCACGGACACACGTCTGGATAATTGTTTTTAACAGAGAGTACCGAGGATTTCCGGCCGCTAATCGGAACCAGTTGCATGTAGATTCGCGCTGCAGCTCACTAAACCGCCCATAGAGTTAGACTTTAGTGCTAGAATGTTTAGAGCACGGTCATGGTAATGGCCTTTAATTGTTAATATCTTATTCAAGATTATTAGATGTATTGTATTACCACAGCGATTATCAAATGCCAAAACCAGTAGCTTTTAAACCTGAGCTGTATTGTTGTCACATTTGGATTATCATAATGTTTTGCATTAAAGAAAAACAATAATAATATTCAATTTTGTTCAGATAATGTCGCCTTTAAAATGTACCATTCAAAAACAATATACAAATCTAATAATATGCATATAAACATTTATTTACATTTAATTGTCCGCACTAAAATAATTGTATTTATTACATCACATGCGTTTCTCATCATTTCTCATTAAGTACAGCCTTCGAAATATAGAGAAGAAAATGTATACACTATATATATATATATATATATATATATATATATATATATATATATATATATATGAAAAATAATTTTTTATTAAAAAAAACTAAGAGGACAAAACTAAAACACATTAAAATAAACTAAAATTCTAAACTAAACTAAAAAACTAAAATGTTTTTTTTTCAATGAACAGTATTTATTTTTTCTGTTCAGCTGAAGTGATTTAGAAAAGTGTGGGGAGTTTTAGTGAGCCAAGTCTGCTCTTTAAAGGGTTCAGATTTCTAGCCCCTCATTCCCGGTCTCTGCTCTATAACCAAGGTGAGCACACAAAGCACAGTCCTGTGCCTAGTGTGAATGAGACAAACAGAGTTTCTCATGTGGGAAAAATGGGTTCGGCTGTAACGTGAGCAGCCTTTCAGGGGTTCAAGAGAGGGAAGGAGCATACTCTTTTTTTAAAGATAATAGTTGAGACTTTCTGTAGTTGGTAAGGGGGGGTTGGGGCAAACAGGTGGGCTTCATGGATCTCTGCCCTTCCCCGTATTACCTTTTGTCACCTGAGCACAGGTCATCCCTTGCCTCAAGGTTCGGCACAGCGAGGCATTATGGGATTACAGGAAGGTGTAAACAAACAGCTAGAACAAAAACGATACTTGTACAGACCAAAATGTTCGATTTCTATGCAGATTGAGTTTTCGACAGCAGCTGCCGGAGAAACTGTGATGACCTTAACACGTAGAACATTTTGACTGTTCTGCTTGAAAGAGACTAAAATGGATCCTGCAGGAATCCTAAAACTTTTCACTGAGTTGTTGTTGAAATAACAACAGTTTGGTGACTGAAACTACAATTTTACGGCAACCTGCAGATGTTTTTATTCCATGCGTTGAAATCAAACCAAATGGTAGAATGCTCACTAAACATAAAAAGCAGAGTTGTTTTTTTTTCTTTTGCAATTTCTTTCTTTTCTGCACATTTCTTAACCTTTTTACTAAAATGATATGGCAAGGGTGCAAAATGTTATAATAATAATTACATTTTTATTAATCAGCTTTTTCCTTCAGAAATAGAAATTTCTCATTGACCCTCTCAAAAATGAATGCACACAACCCCAAAGCAGTGGTCAGCTTCTGGATGCTATATGGTCACGGCACCATCCCGACTGCTGGATTAACAACCCACATTGTTTTCGCTGGAGATTGAGATTCTTACAAGATAAAACAATTAAAGGCCTTGGGATAATTTCAAGTAGATAAAAGCCAATGCATCCAGCCTTTAAAGATTGGCATGAGCGCAGTAAACAATACACAACAGTCAGCGGGCAAACAAACACAACCCACGCACCCTAATGCATTTACAAACACCTGCGCTCAAGTAAACCTCACAATGTAATGCGTACAGGAGGGCGGAGCCAAGCCTGTGATGAACACCTGCCAGTGATGTAGCAGCTAGAATGGACCACCTTGATTTAAGATTTAGTTGTCAAACTCGTTTCACTGTGATAGGCGTAATCAATTTGTATTTCCTCCCGGTTTCATCGCTAAGGATCACACAGCTTCCCAGCACCCATGATGGTCATGGTCTGTTCTGGAAAGCTGGGTAACGGATTACTTTCAAACGGTCACAGAGGTTCGGGTTTCAAAGCCAAGCCCCATTGATAAACGAGTGGAGGCAGTTGTCACCCAGGCAGGGAGTCTTCCATCAGCAGTCTGAAGGCTAGCAGGCTTTTCCACAGACGCTCCGCAATACTGGCGTCAGTCACTCCAGGCTTCTGAGGCCAAGCGTTTAAAGGTGATTACCACGCAAATGCCCACAGACCTCGGTGCACATGTCTGTCTGGACGTCCATATTTTCACACGTTCAGACCACATTCCACTTTTAAGGCCTAAAATCATCCCAGCCTCTAGATGTCAGATGTGTCAAGAGAATCTGAAAATCGTTCTTGAGTAGAAGTGACCTTACTGTAAAAAAATAACCAAAGAAATGAAATGTAACACCTCAATGTTTCAAAATAGCAGAATAAAAAGATAAAAAGAACAAAAAGTCAGTCTCGATCTGAGTCTCAAAAATGTGATTAAACGTGATTTAGGGTCCGTGATTTAGAAAAATACTCAAGTAAAGTGACCAAGTCGTTTACTCAAGTGTATTCCAATACCGACCAGTGAACGCTGAAATGAACATAAAATGTTAGCACATCTGCAAGCAGACATTTTGAGGTTTGGGGACTTTTATTATTTTTGACAACAGGGGACACGTGTGCAACTATAGCCGAGGATTCATTGTAGACATGTAAATGATATACAGAAATAATGTAATACAGCATTAAAGAAAAATAATATTAACATTCGTAAAGCATGTGCGTATTACAAAGACAATACTGATGCAGTAAGAACTACAACACACAACAGTCAACTTCTCAAACAATGTATTTGATAAATGATTAAATGGGAAAAAAATATACCATACCTAAACCTCATCTACTGTGTGACACTATGTAATTGGTAAGAAAGTTAGGATAAAGTTGAGTTTTATTCATGAAAATAAATGATTTGGGTACCAATCTAGCAAATTGTGTATTGCTAATTGTAGAGGTTCAAGCATGAAGGGATAGAAACACTATATCATAATTGTAGGGAACATATTTTTTGAGAGAGAACATATGTGTTCATAATTTTAAATATATTTTAAAAAACTGGCACAGCGCTGCAAGACATCATGGTGTGGACTACCTTGTTCTTCTTGATCACATCACATAATGTGAACATAACCGTTTCCGGCACTATGACGTCACTTGCCAGCTGTCAGTGTAATAGTCGTAAACAATACAGTAATGTAAACCTAGAAGGGACATGGGCTGGAGAACCAGAGCAAAAAACACCTGATGTGAACAAGCTAGTGAGCTTCTCAAAGTTTTTTCTGGGTAACTAATGACAACATACAGAAGTGCTTATGAATCTTCTTGATGACATCATAGAACTTGGTCCGATTGGCTGATTGTTAAAATTAACCACTTGGACCTGATGGAAGATCCAAAGGTTTAGTAAACAACACATATTATTTCTTTACTGTCATGCAGACATCTTTACAGTCATTTAGCCAATGCTTTCATGCCCCTTTGTGCTTGAAGACCTAAATATGTAAATACACATCACAAGTGTTCCTGTAGCTCAGAACATTTACCATCTAAATTAGAGATTGATAGCGGCAATTTTGTCAGTGAACTCCCTAAAGGACAGTTGTGGCCTAGTGGTTAGAAAGTTGGACTTGCGACAGGTTGAAATCCCCAAGGCACTGAATTTGCTCCCTGTGCATTGGTCACTTTGAGGTGTATATGTGCACTTCACTGTTAGCACCAACTGCTCACATGGCCACTTTCCTATTGATTAATATAATCATTGTATAATCATTATAAATCAAATTAGGGACAGCATAATGCATCTTTGTATTCATAATTTGTATTTATCTACATTATTTGTAATGTATTTATCCTACCTAAAGACTAAAAGTCAAGACTTTTATCCCCTTCATCTTCAAATTATTTACAGCTGCCATATATACACATACAAATTTTTCACTTTTATATTATGCATATTTACACCTCTGCTTTTTTTAAGACCCAGCAAGGCCAGAAAAGGAAAATCCTTCCTACAGAGATTAGAGGTGAAGACATGCACGATTGCAGAGGGGAAGAGGGGCATTATGGGAGGAGAGTCACAGGTGACCAGTGGTGACAGACATCATGGTCCATCACAGCGCGCCACTTTCTTCATTTCTAATTTGCCGACATCCTGCAAAACAGACACTAATAATAAAAGTACATTTGTTAATAAGCATCGTAAATATTTTCGTGCGAGTTTTCTCTAGTTAAGCAGGGCACCCGAACCCCCAGATCTCAGCTGAAAGAGAGTCGTTTGTTCGCTGATGGCCAGGTAACCCGATCCCACACCCCCACTCATCGCTCAGTGTAACAGGCGCTGATAAAACCCTGGATGTTCCCTCAAACATTTCAGGAAATGAAAGTTTGAAACATGATCCAACTGCGCCAACATCTCCTCCTGCTCCCAGACAAAAGAGCCTCACAGAGGCGGCGGATACTGTTCACCTAGCAGATGATGGAGCGGACGAAAAGCTGGAGGAAAAAGTGATGGATGACAAAGAGGGTGGCTGCAAAACTAGGTGAGACAGAAGGATAAAAGATCACGTTTTTTAAACGGCATAAGAGTTCGCTCGGACTCTCCTTGCTCGCCAGACGCAGCTGTCCTGTTCGGTGCTGCCGGGAATGTTTCGCGTTGTCTGTCACTGCTGCTGGAGGATCTAGTCACGCTTCAGCGGAGCAAATCCTTCCAGCTAAATAAGTGACAACGCATAAACTCACAAGGTGAGACACACTGGAAGCATCTTTGATGTTCCCGCTTCTCAACCGAGACAAGACTGAACAGCTCGGAGTAAGAAAAACAAACTCTCATATACACGCGCGTTAGCCCGCGCACGGCCATATACACAAGCGAGAGCATTTTAAGACTTTTTTAGCAATTCGAGAAAAAAAATACAGGTATTTATATTAGCATTAAAATGTGCACCCACATTATTTGAAATAAATATGAAGAATACACACATATTTGTTTGCGATTGTGTGAGATCACCTCATTATTTTTTCCCCCAGCTGCTGTAAACAATGTAAGCAGATTGTTCGTTTCCTGATTGCTTTCTCCACAGCAGTCTTGCCATTTCACACTTGACAGAAATCCCTCTTTTAGTGAACGTTGAATCAGTCATTTTTCTTGTTGGAATTTTTCTCTTTGGTAACAGCTTCTCCATCTTGAGATATTCAAGCTTTAAGTTCAGGTTCACTTTTTTGGGAGAGATGTGGAAGGATAACACAATTTTGAACTGAATGAAGATTCCTATACAATAAAGTTTTATCAGTTGTTTTTTCAGTGTACAGTACATGATGAATATATTTTGCTCTTGCTCGTTTCACTCCCCTGCCGAGGTCCTGAGTGATCCACATGCAGGAGTGTCGATACCATCGGGCTGGGTCGCTATGTCGTACCACCAGGGTCGTACCAACAGGATTGGGGCTGACGTCGCTTGGAGGAGTGTCAGTATCACCAGAACACTGCGTCATCATGGGAGGGAAGAGGCGCCACCGGAACCATCTTCACCAATGACTTTGTGATGTTAGCATGCCAGAGGAGACTGGCAGCAGAGAGTCGGGTTCTCCCTAGGTTTATTTCCTCTCATCCCGCCAGAGAGGCTTTGTTTTCCTAGCCACTGTTGTGAGCTTGCTCTTCTGGTCATAGTCTGAACACAGATGAACAATTCTTTAAAGACAATTTTTTCCAAATTCCGCATAGCGACTTTGTGTTGGTCTGGAACTAAGAAAAGCGCTATATAAATAAACATGAACTTGAATATACAGTATACATACATTTGTGCGTGTGTGTGTGTGTGTGTGTGTGTGTGTGTGTGTGTGTGTGTGTGTGTGTGTGTGTGTGTGTGTGTGTGTGTGTGCAATTGGATGTGTAACCCTATAACATGTGTTCATTTAAATGTAACAACATTACAACAGTTTTATAAATAAAGTTTTAATGAATTACATAGCCCGTAGCATAATAAAGCATATATTAATGTTTTATAAAAATGTCTTAACATCTTTGTTCGAGAACAGTGGTGTACAAAAACTAATCGGCTCAAGTTCTTTTGTGAGGTGTTTAAGTCACACAATTCCGGTTTGTAATCAATGTGGATTATTTAACACCCCGGTTGAGTTTCATTTGGATTCATCACCGAGCTGCATGGTCTGGACCTGCGACACATTCAACGTTTGCATATAAACATGGCCAGCTATATAATTTTTTTTAATTGTGATGGATTTAAAAGAACAATTACGTAAAAAAGACAAAATGACCACGTGTGAATAATGAACAGTGGTACCCGGGATATGGAGGCGGTGGCACATCATCTGGTCCGGCGACGGCCTGTTCGTAAGAGGGTAAACTGTCAGGAAGAGACACTGTCTCCAGCCTCAGAGGCGTCACAGAGGCGTTTCTTCGTTTGGATCTACAAATACAGATACATACAAATATAAATCTAACACTATTATCAGCTTAAAAATGTCTTATGTCAACCAGATCACCAGGCACATCAACCAGATCCAGTGCAGGATCGCAGCAATAATGACCATAAATAACGGGCTGCAAAACCCCATTGCCTGCCGCAGGCTTTTCGTCTGGTCACATATTGGAGCTAATACACACACACACACACACACACACACACACACGCCAAACACACACACACACACACACACACACACACACACACACACACACACACACACACACACACACACACACACACACACACACACACACACACACACACACACACACACGCGCGCACACACCACACACACACACACGCACACTTTTATTAGGAAAACCATTTGCAAGTAATTTTTAACAAAGGATAAACATGATGATGCCTTAAACCAGGGGTGCCCATTACGTTGATCGTGATCGACTGGTCGATCGATTTTTAAACGGTTCGAAACAAATGTTTAAACGGTACATAAATTCTCATACAGGACATATTGGTTACCAGTATAATTTTACTGTGTACAGACGTCATAAGTTTCATCATTTTGATGGATCAGTAAAGTAATATTATATTCTGTGGACCTATTTTAAGTCAATCTAAGGCGTATAAATAGTACTCAGCATCCGGAAACTCCACCACACAAAAGATTCAGTGTCAGAATACCAGAATGCCGCAAGCTGCACTTTACAGTTTATTTTTCTCTCTTGGCGAGTTTGGTTTTCCTAGCCATTTGTTCACTGGTCATGATAGTCAATATTAAAATTATATTCATTATTCTGTTAGTTTTCTACATCAGCTTCGAGACGGTCTGTGACTGTTAAAAGCGCTTTATGAAAAAGATTCAAATGTATTAAAAGAATAAATCGTGTGAAGATTGTGGCATATTACAAAAAACAAAAACAAATTTTTTTCATACCTCTGGGTCTGCTTTGGTTGTATTGGTCTGCTTCCGCCTGAAGGCTATTTCTCCAACACTCACAGTGTCCATTTAAAGTGAAATGACACAGCAAGATGAGAAATATCAGCATTTCTAGCAAACTGTAAAAAAAAAAAACATTACTCTTTTAAATGCGGGCGCCGTGAAAAACAGCTTCAAATCTTTCGTGTATCAATGTGATTATTGATTTTTCTAAATATACTTATCTACTGAAAAACAGCACACAACAGAACATAATCATATTGCATTTATGTAAATCTTGTAAAAAAAAATGTAAATTTTTAAATTTACCAGCACCACAAATCTCGATCAAGAGGGGGCTTCATCATTAGTCATCACAAAAATCACATAACACTGTAGCTTAAAACTAGCAATTTATCAAATTCACTACTATCAATATTCTATTTAAATTATGTTCATATAATAACGCTGTTAACATCCATGATGTACAATTAACATATGGAGACACTAATGGGCATTGTAACAGAGGTGATACACAAAATTTGAATCAAACAAGATTTTATCCTTTCACATTTGACGATCAAAAATTAAATTTTTTAACGTATCAGTAAAAATTGTAATGCTTTCTTACCCTGTCTTCTCTCCATGGAACATTTTGATCTTTCTTAACGTTTGTTTGCGCAACATAGCAACTGTTGGCGTTACTGGGGAGACCACCACAGTGTGTTGCCTCCATCTAGTGGTGTATATAATAATTACAAGTGTTTCATGTTTGCATTCTATTTAAAATATATATTAAATGTCTCTCTAATTGGACCATAAACGTTGTGTATCTGTAGTGATACAACGCCCATTAGAACACGTTTAAACGCTACAAGTGACACGCGGAAAACGAAAAGGCCAGAGCAGTAATCGTCGTTATTGAAAGATGTCGGACACATGATGTGACTTACCTTCTGTAGCGGACTTCACACAGCACACAAATGAATACACGTCCTTTTAGTGAATCTCTGCGTTTAATAAACATACAGGGATCAATTCTTGCACCACACATCCAAAAGAGCGCGCCGCTGTGACGTCATTCCCACGTGACTACAGGCCGACCAATAATCTTTGAATATTTGAAACACAACAGAACGCATTTTCAAAAGATAATATAAATCACTTAATGTGAAATTGAAGCACAAATCCCATCCACTTTCTAGGTCTTTGCTTTTATGGGAACCCTAGTGACTGTATTATAATTCACTCTTAAATCTATAAGATGTATTCGATATTACGGTGTCCTCTAAATCTATAAGATTAGTTCGATATTACGGTGTCCTCTTAAGAATTAATGTTATTAAGGTTTTAAGGTTAATGACCTCACAGTTGCGTCTATCGTCTCGAGCCGGAAGTTATTAATAATCTTAATAATAATAATAATAATAATAATAATAATAATAATAATAATAATAATAATAATAATAATAATAATATGATTATTTGTAAGGCGCGTTTCACAGTTTTAACTGCCTCAAAACGCACGTGTAAATATGTAAGAGAATTGTTGCTTTTATTTAAGTTATAAGTCTTCATTATTGTGGTTTCAAACGACACACGCGCCGAGAGATCGTTCGTGTCCTTTTATTGAACACTCCACAGAACCCTTTCTCACAAGAAAAGTCACAGGAGTAAGAGAAGACGACGTTGATCTTGTTAGATCCCGAGAGGTTTTTTTTTTTTTACGAAAATTTCTTTTTACTAAGGGCGTCATGGACAAAATATCGAATATCTCTTTTTACAAAATTATTTCACTATATAGGCCAAATGCTGTAGCGACAATTAAGAATGTTAAGCGAGTCCAGACGTGGCAAACAGTGTTTTTATCCTTAAAGCAAAAATAAAAAATAAACTTATAGAAGTAACACGTTGTCAGCAAGACTCAAAGGAAAGGTGTACAAGACAGTGGTGAGAGCAGCTATGCTCTATGGCTTAGAGACCGTGGCAGTGAAAAAGAGACAGGAGGCAGAGATGGAGGCAGCAGAGATGAAGATGTTGAGGTTCTCCTTAGGAGTGACGAGGTTGGACAGAATAAGGAACGAGCACATCAGAGGAACAGCTCACGTCACCTGTGTTAGCAACAAAGTCTAAAAGAGGCCAGACTGAGATGGTTTGGACATGTGCAGAGGAGGGATAGTGAATATATTGGTAGAAGGATGTTGGAGATGGAGCTGCCAGGGAAGAGGGCAAGAGGACGACCAAGGAGGAGATATATGGATGTTGTAGGAGAGGACGTGAGGTTGGCTGGGGTCAGGGTGGATGATACTCAGGATAGTATGAGGTGGAAAGGGATGATTCGCTGTGGCGACCCCTGATAAGTGAAAAGCCGAAAGAGAAGAAGAGGAGGAGAAGTAACACGTCCAAGTGACGTCACTTTCGTTAACAAAGCCGCGCCGCTTAGTTGTGAAACAGCGACACCCAGTGGAGAAGAAAGACGATGCATGTTAAATATGGAAAAGTAATGTTCCTCTTTGTCTCCATGTCTAACTAACATAACCTGCATAATTCTTGGAGAAGCAACATTACAGAGAGATGACGTTCAGAACAGTGTGTGCCATTTCCTTATGTTTACGCACAAAAGTTAATCTCGAGTGAGACGGCTAACGGGCTACATCACAGTTATCGCGAAATCCAAGATGGCGGATGTAACATGTTTTTTTATTACAGTTATTACGATATTTTATCATAGTACTTGCCTAAAACTTGAAACTTCAAAATCATAAAATCATAAAACGTTTTAAAATCATAAAAATTGTTTTTTATCAAGACGTATTATCGGATTTGCCTGCATAATGCGGCCAATTTTGCGGCCAAATTTTCTTTTTACAAAACTGCTGTTGGCACGAATCAATTTCGTAAAGAGAGGTATCACAAGAGACCTGTATGAATATTAATTTAATACATTACTATTTTTTCAAGCGAAATAAACTAAAATAAACTAACAAACGTTTATTCCTTTAAAAAAACTTTTTGAAAGTCATAAATGATGATGCATTAAAATATGCAAAAACAGATGTAACAGTGACTGTCAGCAAGTGTGTGATGAGCAAGTGGGATATAACTCACTTCTTTCAGTATACTTCCTCCAAAATACATTCTGTCACATTGAAAAAGGCAAAGTTGACAAACTTTTTTTTTATTCTTACCGTACACTGTAAAAAAAGACTGTGAGATTTACAGGAAAACAATGTAAATGTCCTACAGAATAGAAGTGTAAATCCAAAAACATATATTTTTTGTTTCAATTACATGTAATTTTCGTAAACTATTCAACGACACGTTTTGTTATGTTTACAGCAACAATCTGCCATTATAATCAAAATTCTGTGTAAGAAATTGGATACATTAAGAGGCTATGTATTACATTGCAAAGTGCATAGGAATGAGCCCCGTTGTGTTTTTAAACGTGTCGCCGCCACCTGTAGTCAAACATTTACCACTTACTCGGCTTTCAAGGGCCATTTTTATCGTGTGCACAGTGCACCACAAGCTGCTCCTAGAGCTGCTGTTGCGGATTTAAAATGTGCAATTTCATTATGTGCCCGCCGTTTTCACAGGATTAAAGAGCTAGTGTCTCACCTAATTGATCATATTGGAGAGGGCAGGTCTGTGTCATGTCCAGTAAGTGAATGTAAACACGTGTTTACAAATAAGTCCAAATACAAATAAGGAGTGAGTTTCTTGTAGTCTTTTTTTTTCTTCACTTTTGTTTGAATAACTGATCATTTAAAATGGTTAATATGCTTTTGCTCAACAGGTGTTTTTTCTCAATAAACCCGGAAAAGGGAACCAAAGTACAGAATAAAAACTCCAAGCGGCGTCCAACCGTCAACGCTCGAGTCCTCACCCTGATACAGGACCTCTCTGACCATGAGTGGCGTTAACCCTAATAATGTACTCTTTCTGTGGACTCTCACTCTTTTTTGAGAAGAGTTAGTGTTAGTTTTCACTCGAAATCCATGTGTGTTGTTTATTAAAGCACTGTATTTTAAAGGTGCACTAACTGTCTCGGTTTGACAAAAGGTACATTTAGTTAATACTTTCTTAAATAAAACAAAATAACCTTGGTTTGAATAAAAATGTGGAAAAATAATTTTGATTTTGCTCTTGTCTTTTCCCATGATGTGTTTTTGAAATGCACCACATTAATATTACAAATTCAACATTATCAAAACATTTTATGTATAATATACAGAACATCTCCATTTAAAATACAAGTTATACTGTTCTTTTAACAGTTAAAAGCAATTTATTGTAATACACTTTCCTGTTAATTTTAACATTCTTTTGATGCACAATAAGCAAAAATTTCATGTAAAAAAATGGAAATGGTAAATTCTTCAACACTGTTTTGCTTGTAGATAAACAGGTTTATTTTGTAGATTTAACCAATTTGTAATGTGATTCTGCCGTGATTTTAATCACTGTAAATTCATTTACATATTGTGTCAGTAAAATGAATTACTGTGCGGCTGTATTTTTAACAGGAATTCTCTGGTAACCACAGCTGCCAGCGTTTTCCTGTAAAAACCACAGTATTTTTTTACAGTGTACCTTACCGTCTTCTGCCGCTTAACCGGGGCCGGGTCGCGGGGGCAACAGCGTTCCCTGGGGGGGAAACGCTCCGAGGCGTTCCCTGGCCAGCCGGGAGACATAGTCTCTCCAGCGCGTCCTGGGTCTGCCCCTGGGTCTTCTCCCGGTGGGACATGCCCGGAACACCTCAGCAGCAAGGCGTCCGGGGGGCATCCTTACCAGATGCCCGAACCACCCAATCTGGCCCCTCTCAACCCGAAGGACCCTGTCTCTGACCTGCAGGGGGCACTCCGCCCTTTTCCGGTCGAGAACCATGGTCTCGGACTTGGAGGTCACTGCTGATTCCCATCCCGGCCGCTTCACACTCGGCAGCAAATCGATCCAGTGAGAGCTGGAGATCACGTCCCGACGAAGCCAACAGAACCACATCATCTGCAAAAAGCAGAGACTCGATCCCGAGGTCGCCGAACCGGATCCCTCCTCCGCCTCGACTGCGCCTAGAAATTCTGTCCATAAAAGTTATGAACAGAATCGGTGACAAAGGACAGCCTTGGCGGAGCCCGACTCTCACCGGAAATGGAAATGACTTGCTACCGGCAATACGAACCAAACTCTGACACCGGTCATACAGAGACCGGACAGCCCGTAACAAGGGCTCCGGTACTCCATATTCCCGGAGCATGCAGTACTCCCCCATACCAAGAATTATGTAAAATACCTTTACACCATCACGTGATCATCGGGGACAGTGCCTCTGGAGTGGCAGACTGGGGTGGTGGTTCCTCTTTACAAGAAGGGGGACCGGAGGGTGTGTTCCAACTACAGGGGGATCACACTCCTCAGCCTCCCTGGGAAAGTCTATTCAGGGGTACTGGAGAGGAGAGTTCGTCTGATTGTCGAGTCTCGGATTGAGGAGGAGCAATGTGGTTTTCGTCCCGGACGTGGAACTACGGACCAGCTCTATACCCTTTTCAGGATCCTGGAGGGATCATGGGAGTTTGCCCAACCAGTCTACATGTGTTTTGTGGACTTGGAGAAGGCATTCGACCGTGTCCCTCGGGGACTCCTGTGGGGGGT
>CM051505.1:2195364-2252505 GCA_028031935.1 Paedocypris micromegethes
AAAAACTACACGTTCATATATTCTCAAACTATGTATGTGCAGAGACAATAATGTCTAGTACAATCTTGTGTTAGTGTGATGTCGTGATAATTTGTGATTTTTTTTTAATAATAAGAAGAGGATAATTTGTATGAAATGAGAAAATAGCCAATAATGTACAGTTTTAACGTAATGTAACAGAACATAAAGGGTAATGTAGGGAAAGTGATTAAAAACTACTGTTTTGAGTTGTTTTTGCAGTTGAACGCTGGTATAATGCCGTCTTCCCGTAATAAGCGGTATACGCGCGCACACAGAAAGCAACTGAGGGCGGGCTTGACTCCGGTGAATTACCGAGGTGCCCACGGGTTTATTACACGCTAAACAAGCTCTGCGTCACATCCAAACATGAGCTTCAAAGGACAAGAATATCACAGGAAGCCACTGAAACAAAAAGTAAAAACAATTATACATTATAATGTAAAGATGCATTAGCTACATTTCAACTTAGTTTAGTCAAAAGTGAGTTCAAACTCTCTAAATGACTTGTATAGGCTCACGGAGCATCCTGAGAGTTATACAAGATCAGAAGTTAGCATGGTGACAGCTGCCGAAACCAGAGAGCTGAGTTATTTATAAAACCTCTACTGTCACATTTACGTCCGTCCACAAAAATCCACACTCATTAATTGGTGGTATACTGAGAATGTGAAGAGTGTACCGTATCTGTCTGTCATTACTAAAGAAAATATGCATGAGTGAGTGTGTGTGTGTGTGTGTGTGGTGTGTGCGCGCGCGCGCGCGCGCGTGTGTTGGTGTGTGTGTGTGTGTTGTGTGTGTGCGTGCATATGTAAAATTGATACTCGTTTTAGTCAGCTTTTCTTTCAGCTTGAGGTGCATCCATAAAGTGAACTAATGCTGGCTAAGCCTATATGCCATCTGAAATTATATATTATTATTATTATTATTATTATTCTTAATTATTATTATTATTATTATTATTATAAGAATCCTAACGGACACCACTGACGCTCCAACTGATAAAGATCGGCGCCTTTGGGAGGTTTTCATTTTTTTTGCCCCTACTAAGCATTGCACCTTGCACACATGCATACGAAAGCATACAACTTATCATGAGAGTAAAACATTTTGTAGTACCTACAGCCCTCTAGTGGAGAAAATACGAACGTATTAATTTTAACCCTCAACAAGTTTAAACAAACAATTAACGCAGACACGCACACACGCACGCACGTACGCGCACACACACACACACACACACACACACACACACACACACACACACACACACGCATTTGAATGTTAAATTTCAATGATGTCATTAATAATACAAAGCCTACAAATATATTACTTTATTATTTTATATAAACAAATATTTCATAATTTATGTAAATCTTAACCGTTAATTTAGAGATTTTGTCTCTAATTTTTTGGCGTAAAAAGTCCAAATAAAAGTGGATATACAATTACCAGAAAATTGTAATATTCAGCTTGAAATATTTCGGTTTAATACAGTACTACAGTGAATTTGGACATTTGTTTGGACATGTGCAGAGGAGGGATAGTTTGGTAGAAGGATGTTGTAGATGGAGCTGCTAGGGAAGAGGGCAAGAGGACGAACAAGGAGGAGATTTATGGATGTTGTAAGAGAGGACATGAGGTTAGCTGGGGTCAGAATGGAAGATACTCAGGATAGAATGAGGTGGAAAGGGATGATTCAGTAATATTAGTAGTAGAGTACCCTGAATGGTCCTTTTTAATATCTATTACAAATGGGACTTGTAAATACGTAAAAGTTATGTATTGTGACAAAGACATTGGCCATGGTGCTGAATTTCTCTCTGGTTGAATAATCGAGGTTTAAATGAGACTGCATACAAATATTATGAGTTATCCTGAAATATCAACAGAAAGCTACAAGGGCCTTGTACACAAGATAAAATTAAAAAAAAGTTAACACGCTAGCTAGAACGCGGCCTAATATGCAAGCATCATTTAATGGTCCAGTGGTTGGGGTCTTGGACTGGTGTCCAAGAGGTCGCCGGCTCGAATCCCGGACTGGTTCTACAACTAAGTGTCCTTGGGCAAGACACTAAACCCCCACATGCCCCCCTGGCGCCACACCATGTGGCGAGTTTGTTTCGGATGGGTCAAATGCAGAAAAACACATTTCACTACGTTGTGTAAATATATGTATGTGACAAATACAATTTGAAATTTGAATTTGAATTAAGATGAAAAATAATTGAAGATTTGAGGCAACAAACATATACAACAAAGAAAAGGAGCTGAGTCTTGAGGACAGTAACAAGCAAAAACAGGTACTAAAACCATTATTAACAACAAAGGGGCAAGAAAACAATATACAAGACAGAACCTGCAAACAATGAACCACATGGACTTATAAACACATGTTTGGATTATACCCAAGACGACTAATTAAAATCTCATATAATTCCAGTGATTATAAGGTAAGGTAAGTATTATCAAGATATAAAAGTGAAATGTATTTGTCATAAACGTTAAACCTAAGAAAATAAATGATTTTCTAAAAAAAACATTTGTCTTCAACACGTTTTGAAGTGTCCAACCCAACGTTGACTACATATCCCATGATTTCGTTTTGTAGTCCCGCGTTCCATTGGCTCCACCTGTGTTTTCATTAGTGCGTGTATTTAGGCGTGTATTTTCTTTTGATTGTCTGTCAACCGTTGTTCATCTTACTGTCCCTCCCGTCCAGTCGCTGTAAGTTTCTGTTTCAGTCATTAAATGTGTGTGTGTTTTTTAAGAGTCTAAGGACTCTGGCGTATATGTTGGAGCATGTCCGCACCACGTGCGTAACATGAAATTGTATTTTCTTTTGTTTTCCCCAACACCCCCAATTACTCTATGCTACAACAAAAAAAATCTTCTTTCAAGTCATTTTCAAAAAAAAAAGAAAAAAAAAAAGAAAAAACTCAATAACTGAATACGGAGATTGTTTTGGGTTATCCAATTTTTTTGAAAGGCGATCAATTGAGAAATTATGAGGTGTGTTTGTGATTGAGGAAAAATAAAACCGGGAAAATTTCAAATCGGATTGAAAGAAAAGTTTAAGATTTACAACTGAAACAAATGAGTATACAGACAAATTTATGGCGTCTTTAAGCGTGCGTGTGTTCCCATGGTGACTTCAAAAGTGTAGGTGTGTGTCTGTATGTCTCTGTGTCTGTTCAAGTCCAGTGCGTTTGTAGGTCGCTTTTTACAGTTTCAGCTGTTCGTGTTCCGATCTGCGAAATATTGGGCACCCCTGTGGGTAGCTGAATGGTTTTGGTATATACTAATATACAGCAATTTACACGCACACGCAAGTTAAGTGTGTGTTCTCATCTTAAGATGACTTCTGCGAATTATTAGGCACCAGGCCAGGGTGTGTATCATCATTAACAACAACGACAACAACAACAACAACAACAACAACAACAACAATAATAATAATGATGATGATGATGATGATGATAATATAAAAAATAAAGAAATTTTCCGTCGGAATAAAAAAATGTATTTTGAATCTTTTTAAATACATTCAAGACTGGTTTATAGGCATTGCTTCGAGGAAAAAAAAACTGTTAAAACCCAGAAATACTATTACAGTATATACAGTACTTATGCAACAATGCAATATAAAAATAACTTCTCTTCTGCTTGATGATGGATGATACTAATGGAGTTGGATATGCAGTAACAGCACTGTACTGTATTGGATATTTATACAAGGAAAACGTCGTAGACAAATTAATAACGCGATCTTCCAGCAGAGGGCGCAGTTGCAATAAAAGTTAATTAGCGGGGTTCCTCCTCCCAAATTATTGAATTTGCAAATTTAAAAGAGGGAATTATGAGGGAATATATTATCTTTGTCATTCTAATTTTAGAGCATAATCTCAATTAATGATAGAAAGCAAATGTCAAAGGTGTGTTGGACACCTTTTTCGAATGCATATTTTCCGTAATAATACTTTTTATACTCGTAAATCAATAAAACAAAATCTCAAGATCTACTCACCGTTTTTTTCGGACAAGGGCATTAACATTAAACGCGTTTAGACAATATAAACTGGTATATTTCTTTAAAAATATATATATCCATCAAACATGATGAGTCTAAGTATCAAGATCATGTCTTCTTGAGTTGGTAAAACCCATTAGATGACTTTATTATTGTCATCATGATACTATGAATTAACATACAGTATAGTTCAATGTTATTTTTGAATGTATGCTCGAGTCTGGGCTTTTCTAAATTGTTTTGCCTTCTTGGGGCTGTTGTGTGAAACATATGATTATTCGTACACAATATTGTATTTCAGTTATTACAACAAATATGCGTTTAACAATTAAGGCTTTTTGGTAGAGAATGTTTGGCAGAAAGCTCCCGCTTGACCCTAACGGAGCTTTGGAGAGCTCACAATTGTTCCAGTTGGGTTTGAGAGCCGGTCATTACCGCTTATTAGCGCTGAGGAGTTTGACAACCTTATTGACTGTCAGAAACCCTCTTTTCACCTAATCTCATGCCTTTGTCCACTTGCAATCCCAATGCCCTGCTTCCTTTCCCCCTCTAAGTCTATGGTTCTTTTTCCTCAATAATTAGTTGGTCAAGCATTATTAACAGACTTTAAACATTACAGCGTGTCTTTCCCTAACAAAAGTGGTATTAAAGGAATTTGACCGTGACACATGACGCAAACTAAACGAATAAATTAAGACAAGGGACAAGTGCAACACGAGAGTTCGACAATTACTACTAATAATAATTACACACAAAAAGCATAGCCTCTATTAAAATACGCTTTTTTAAAATTATAATATAAATTATATAAATTATAAATGTAATGCGTTTAAAAATGGCACATTTAACCTATTGTGAGCTAAATAGATCATGTATAGAAATAGCTTTTTGCAAAAAGACGTAAAATGTATGATTAAAAAAATACACATATGCATACATGTGTAAATGAGTACACACACACACACACACACACACACACACACACACACACACACACACACACACACACACACGCACGTACATAAATTCGTATGTATGAATTATAATTATAAGAGTGAACCCTGTTTCAGAGCATTTTTTTCGTTTCGAAAGCAATGCGCTTCGCCCTCTCGTTGACCTTCTCCTGTCAGAAAGCATTACGAAACGGCAAAGCCAATCACACGGGGCAGTTAACGCGTCTGGACACGCGGTAAGCTATCAGGTTAAACACACCACTGTTGCCTATACGTTTACCGATTACGAGCTGTGCGTGAGCTTTACACCATTTGTATAACATATCTAGGCAAATTCCAAATGGTTCGTCCAACCTATAGCTATACACACATGCTAATGCTCTATATGCTAACATTACCACAGTGTTGTTGTGACCAAATACATCCTGAAGGCTTATGGACACAATAAAAAAAAAAAAAGTCAGAATTTCGAAAAAATTGATGAGATTTGGTCTAGTAATTTATTAGCGCAAATCTTTTATTAAATAATAGCACTATCGGCGCTGAAGCTGTAACATCCATCTTTTTGACACCGACAATGATCATATGTAATCAAATGTATTAAAATGATATTCTATAAGAGCAACATTTTAATGCGAAAACACTTTAGAAAACGTGGAGATGAAACGTCTCACCAAAACGTCCTTTCAAATTAAAACAAAGCAAAACTGTGAATTTAAATTCAGGGGTCCTTCTTATTTGCATTCAGGAAAATGGTTAAGTGTAACCAAAGTATGTATAATACTTAAAGAAGTGTTTAATAAATTCTGACCCAATGCAATTGGAAAACACTTCTTTATGGATGAATACATTTGAACGAAGACGCAATAATTAAATAATCCCAATATTGTCGGCTGAAACTTCGGACTTGAAGTAATAATAATGATAGAATAGAAATAATAATAGTAATAATAATAATAATAATAATAATAATAATAATAATAATAATAATAATAATAATAATAAAAAAGAAAAGTAAAGTATAAGCACGGCCTCAGATATGTTAAGGCAGGCACCGATGCTTGTTTATCTTGCTGATTGTCTTTGTCGTTTTCTTCCGTAAGTGTTAATTTTCTCATAGTCTTTCCGTATAGCCCGCGGGATGGTTTGTGGTGCGATGTTAGATGTCACATTCGCTGTCACTCGAAGTGATGGAGATGGCCGACGCTGCGGCTTTACTCGGCAGGCTCGCTTCGGGGCTCGATGTGTTCCCCAGTCTGTCTAGAACAGCATCCTCTCCAGATAAGGACCGCACCGAACCGTTTGACAACACCTGCTGTTGCAACCTTCGGGAAAACAAAGGACGGGGTTCGATAAATTATCTATAAACACACTTATGTAGAATCACAATTTAATAGCAGTAGTTTATGAAGTATTTTTGTAACGACTATGATACATTTTCAATACGATCAGTATAGAATCATATTTTCTATACGATTGTATCATTTGCACATTTTATTACACAAATCTAGCGTTGTAAACAAATAAATAACACAGGGTATAATGACAAGGCACTGAATGCTCCGGAAGAACATGAAATGTAAGCGCATCTGACCGCTACAGTACCGTTATCACAGGCTAACGGTTTTTTATTTACATGTGAAAAGTCACAAGTAATAATAAATAAAAAAATAAGTAATAGTTAAACGAATTGTGCGATCTCGATACTATATGTATATTATTTTTTTTTCTTAATCATTTTAGATACAAGACTGCTGAATTATTAGCTTTGAGAAACCGCACATGTATGTATTTCACATCAAAATGGAGGTCATTGTAGATTTTGTAATCCAATATCGGTCATTCTTGAAAATGTTTTAGAAATTGCTTAAAATATATCGTTCGAATGGTGAGTTTTAAGATATAATTAATTTAATTATTTTGTCCAGGCCCAAACACACATAAAACACCCAAGACTATGAGATCAATGTGACCGTTGTGTTTAAAAATGGTATTTCATTAAGCACAAATATTGCTTTATTTTTAACACGGCAATAAAACGCTTTAATAGTTACGTTTCACACCGAGCACATGCTATTTTTAATGCTAATTTTCCGTGTGTTCCTTATTAAACATTTTGACATGATTACTATAAACACGGATAACGGTATATCGTTTATACAGATGTTTGTCGACAAATCCTTCTGCTGTTGTCTTTTGTAAAATACACTTGACTGTGAAATAACCGCAAAATTGCCAACGATACTAAAAGAAACAAACCTGTTTTTAGCGGCCGCTGCTCTGTCCCTTTGTCTTCGATTTTTAAACCAATTCCCCACTTGAGTGGGCGTAAGTCCCGTGGCTTGTGCAAGCTCTCGTTTTTTACTTGGATTGGGGTAGGGATCCTGAAGGTACCATTCTCGGAGTAGATGCCGGGTTCTTTCCTTAAAACAGTGAGTCTTTTGTTCCCCATCCCAAATAGTTTTAGGCAAGGGGAACTTCTTTCGTACGCGGTATTTGTCGACTGGACCCAACGGGCGGCCTCGGAGCTTCTCCGCTTCCTGGTAGTGAGACTCCAACCAAAGTGCCTGCAATTTGGAGTGGGATTCTTTGGTGAACTTGTGGTTCTCCAGAATGTGGTAAAGCTCACGGAAATTCCCCGAGTGGAAGGCTACGATGGCCCGAGCCCGAAGTACAGACTCATTGCGATTCAGCACCTCGCAAGCGGCGGGAGCGACGGGCAACGACCAAAGGAATCGACCGAGACGCTCGATGTCTCCACTCTCTTCCAAAGTCTCGCATACCCCCGCGACCTGCTGGGGACTAAAATTCAAGATTGGCAACTGAAACATGAAGGCTTCGATCTCCCCACACAGAGTCCTCTCTCTACCTCTGAAACCGATGCTGCAGCCCGTGTGGATCCAAAGCAATTCCGAATTCCACTGATGAGCGCGCGGTGATGCTGAGAAATGTTGCTCCGACCAGGCGAGGCTTCCCTCCAATGGAGACGCAGAGAGGTCGACGGCACAATTGTACAGCCCAAGAATGAGTATTTTTTTTTCCTGATGGAGGAAAAGATGCGGTGTCGCTGCTGATTTCCTATTGGACTTGGCAGACTGCTTGCGTGGTTTCCACAGTAACCTGTCAATCACTGTCAGGCGTGCCAATCACGAGTAGATTTCAGCACCTCCCAGTGCTCGACAGCGCCTTTTAGAACGTAAACATCTGAGACCGTTGCTTTTAACCAAGCCCGGCGACTTTGTGCTCCACTGCCAATTGTGTGTGTGTGTGTGTGTGTGTGTGTGTGTGTGTGTGTGTGTGTGTGTGTGTGTGTGTGTGAGTGTGTAGGGGTTAAAACGTCGTAGCTGTACTCTTTCATGCTTGGAATCGATAGAGCTGTCGTTCTATTGCATAAAGTTGGCTTTTTGATCCATCCGCAGCTATTTCTTTTTAAGCGTCAAATATTTCCAGACTTGTTTTGAAAAAAAGAGAATCGGATTTTTTTTTTAATTAAAATGTCAAATGACAATACCCCTTTCTTTGAATGCTCATTGGAGAAGTGAGTCGTCAGCCCTGAAGTCACGTTTGTGAAGAATAATGTTCACTGACAGAAAAGGGAAACTATTTGAATCATGATTCGTTCGGTTTCGCATTATAGAGTTATGATCTCGTAGACATCTGACAGCTCACCGCAACAGTCATCGGACTGTCAAATTTAATACCGCAGTGTTTACAGTGAAACGAGTCTTAACTGGACAAATCATGCCGCCTTGCAGCTGCGAGTATATATGACTCCTCTGATATTAGATCACAAGTAACGACTCATTTTAACTGTCTGTAAAAGCCGACGATCTTTCAATTTAATAAACGTTATTATTTTTTTAAATTAAAATTAGATTTTATTTTTTACATTTGGGAAAGTAGATGTTTTTTTTCGGCCAAATAAAATCGTCAATATGCTTTCAATATTATTATTAATATTATTTCTCGTATTTTAGTCTCATTATTAATATTCTATAACGCCAAGCAGTGATCATTTTACAAACCCGCCACTGAGGGTTAGTAGGGATTGAATATCAGTGAGCAAAAATCACTTAGAGTATCATCCACATCACGCAATAAATAAGAAGACGCATGGATAGCGCAGATGGTTTGAAGTGTCGGGTCAGATTAATTCACGGATGACTACAGTGGAAAAGTTCATTCTGACGGAAAGCCCCTGATATTATTTTCACAGAACCATACAGTTCATTTGATGAAAACCCTTCGGGCCGTTTTTGCATGATGTATGAGCTGCCCGTAGCTCCGATTATGGAACTACCGTCTGTGTGTACAGGAAGCTGCTCATTTTCATTTCACTGCAGTCATATCACAGACTGATGCTTCTTTACATCACTGTTCTTTGAATTTCTACTATTAACTCTGACACATTTGAACTTGCACACAAAGAGCAAAAGTAAAAAACAGCGTTCATAATTAATATTATTTTAACTAAAACAACAGTATTATTATTATTATTATTATTATTATTATTATTATTATTAATAATAACAACAATTTAATAATAATGTACATGATAATGTCTGAATTACAGTATAATAACAGCGCAACGCTTTTTTATGTTATATTTTAGGTTTTTTACTTTGTGTAATATTGCTAATAGAATGTTTTTTAAATACTTTTTGAAAAACTGTTCTTGGCTATTTATTCGTGAAATACTAATGACTAATAAACTATGGACTATTTGGTTTGTCACTAAAACTATATTTTAAGAACAACCGTTTTGATGTGTTCTAGTGTTTACTTTTTCTAAATGAAAGCGGTTTATGATATGGATGACCCGAAATCCAGAATCATTTGCCAACTGGCATATGAAACGAGCTAAATGTTGTTTTTTGTTCTGACATGCTTATAAAAATTGAAAGCCTTGTTAATATTTCATATTTCTCTTGTAGGAAATAGCCCAAGGATTACAATGAGATGTTTCAGAGAATAATAGGTACTGAAGCTTTTTCAGCCTTTTTATGTGGGCCTATAACGGACACAATTAACAAAAAAACATGAAGTTACTGCAAACATGTAGATAATTATATATTTTAAAATATTTTTGTATTTTGTATTCGAATATTGATCATTTTTGTCTAAGAGACATAATAGTTTCAGGATTTTGTTATTGCCACTCTAATTATTAATTATGTATTTAACATTTTAAACTTTCATGCAAAATAACAATCCATATGAATGTATTATTGTGTGTGGGTGTGTTTGTGTGAATATTTGTGTGAATAATGATGTAAATTTTGTAATTATTTTTATTTCTATTAATTTTTATGTTTGTGATTATTATCATTAACTTTTTGGATTCTTAGATCCATAATTAATAAAAAAAAAAAAAGATCCTTAATTCATCATTACTTCCTTTTTGTTGAGGATGCTAAAGTCAGTTATTGTGGACACAAATTCCCACGGTGCAGGGTCACAGCATGCCTCACAGCAAAAAAAAAAAAAAAAGAGTTGGAGTAATAGGGGGTGAGGGGCTATTATTTGCCCCAGTTTCCAGTAGGCCTTACCCCGACCACTTTCTTTTTTTTTTTTTTTTGTCTTTTGTCATTTCTTTGTTTGCTTTCCCTTACACGCTTCATATTGACCATCTCTTCTTCTCACCCCGCTATTATATCCCTACTGCTAGTTTCCCAGTATCATGTTCCCGGCACGGCTATATCTGTTTTTGGTTAGTCAAACCAGGGATTACAGTTCATCGAACGTGGATGAGCGACCATTAGATTGTGGAAATTCTGACATCCATAAGGAAGCGGATTAAGCAGGCAAAGGTCTAAATTTATCTGGACCGAATTACCAGACAGCAGGCTACAACTCAGAGGTTAGAGAGCAAATGCTATGCTTGGATTATATTGTAATTAAGGTATCATGCCAGCAGTCATATTAACAACCCCTATGGTGGTCTAAATATCCATTGGTTAAGCCGTAAATGGGCATTTAGAGTGACAGGGATCCGAGGATCACCAGGATGCTGTTGGATAAATCTGCTGGCCTTCCAGCGTCAAAAGAGTCTTCTATAAAAGACATATGGATATAAAGTGCCATGACAGATAATGTTTTCTAAGCTAGCAGGCATTTGACTCACAACAACTGAATAAATCTTCATTAAAGCATCAATAATTGTTTTCATTTGAAATCTCAGCTGCATTTAGCAGCTTTGGAGTAAATCTTTAAGTCAGACTTATAATTTTTTTAAAAGCACCAGTCTGGCAGAACAGAAATCCCGGGACAAATGCAGGTGTTTGACTTAACATAACACGCATCGGAACAGAACGGTGAGCTTGGAGATGCTCTTCCACATGAACTCCTTTCAGCATTACAGTATGGTGCATGTGCATAGGAAACAGAATTGCCCCAAGGTGAGAGTGTGTGCAAGCGGCTCTCGGAGAAGCCCAGGGGCGAGGACGGTGGTCAAGAAGCAGCCGCGTTCCTCGCAGTCGAAAGCGTAATGCCTACATAACACGTTTAACGTTATGATACAAGACACAGGAAAGCTCAAAGCTTCCTCTGGATAATCAGCTTATGGGGAACAAAAGTAAATCGGCTCAGAAGGTGCTGTTGTAAATATGACTTGTTTGTCTGGAGGGTCAGGCCCCCGTCCCATGTGCGAGGTTCTTCTTCCTCCTAAAACAGCTTGATTGGATTAGTTAGGGCGGAATGTTCCTTTTATACAAGACTCAGTGAAGAGTTCTAGATTCTTCTGAAGGCCCGAGACAAGCTCCTAGAGTACATTTGTATTTTGTTGGAATTATTTATAGTGAGTTTGCAATTACTTAGAGTACATGTAACAAAAGATTTAAGGCTAAGTACTATATTTTTCCTTTTGTCTATTGTTTATTTTAACATGCTATAGATTAATATATATAGATATATCTATTAATAGATAGATATATAATTAAATTGATACAGTTTTGTATTAGTAATACAATTCATAGAGCAATATATATAATTGTTTTTTTTTTTTTTTTTTTTTTTTTTTTTTTTGTGAACTGATACAAAAAGAATAAATAAATGGTTTTGAAGTTATATGAAGAGGGGAAAGTTAAAAATCCATCAACACTACATTGCCCTTGATTTAAATCTTGTAGTGAACTCGTGGTGAACTCTTTCCACCTGTCTTATTTTCTGCTCGAATTTCTAGTCATTGTTCCATTATTATTAGTTTATCGTGATCGATAGACGTGTCTCTATCCCTCGAGCTGAGCTGCACTTCCCTCAACAATTTGTACAACTATTACTATTAATACTAGTTGGATGACTAGCAGTTATTTAAATCAGCAGCCACAATAGTGTTTGTTTAATGTCGACACAGAATTCAAATAAATGGCATCTTCCACCACACAATATCAAGTCAAATAAAAAAACACGTCTTTGTCATCACAAAATTGTGCTTCATTCCATATTTAATAATAAATGCATCAAATTCTTCATATTTCCTAGATATCAGTGATTCCATATTGATACATAAAAACCAAGCATGAGTGTAGAATTTGCCAACTTGTGTTTTAATTATATTTAATTTCTGTTAATGAATAAAAAACTACGGAACTTCTGTATGTTTCCTTGACAGCGTTGCGAAAGGGTTTTAGTTACTTTCTAGCAAATCCAGTGGCATTGCTCACAGATGAGTGCTTAATTGATGCTGTAGTTGTAAAAGTCTAATAGTCTCAAGCTGTACAAAGCTGCCCTGGAGATTAATGACATGCTTGCATGACCTTGAACCCAAGACCTTTACAGACCAGTGCTATTCACACCCATGCAGACAGCTCAGTGTCATCCCTGGAGCCAGAGTCGCCATGCAGTCCACTGATCCAATTGGATCCTCAAGTGGGCAGAGGCTGAGAGGTGTTCAACAAAGTAGATTAAACTCTATTTTAACTGATAAAGTGCAGGATCTGAGGATGGCGACGGGAGCCGTGTCTTCTGATCTGGCACTTGTGGATAATGTGACATCTATTAAACTCTAAGAGCAGACAGGATTAAGGTTTTCACCATCCGTGGGGATTCTAAGAAGGATAATGGTTGCTTTTGCTCCACAACATCATGGAAAAACAGAACCGCATATGTAACTCAATCACTGCAGACGTGTGTGTGTGTGTGTGTGTGTGTGTGTGTGTGTGTGTGTGTGTATATATATATATGTGTATACGTACTGGTATATGTATATACTGTGTGTTGTGTGTGTGTGTGTGTGTGTGTGTGTGTGTGTGTGTGTGTGTGTGTGTGTGTGTGTGTGTGTGTGCGTATATAGAAACCCACACAGGCATAAATGTAATTTTTATATACGTAAATACAATATATACACGCATTCTCGTGTTTCTCATTATAATGTTTTTTGTCATTTGAATATTTTTGAATGGATGTGATCTAAATGAACAGGAAAACAACCACACCGCTAAATACAGTTGTTTCTAAATATAGGTCAGGACTTAAGAACTAGAAAGACTTAAGTGATCTATTTTAGGAGGATGTGGCAGGCCAACAGATCAGTCATTGACATTTTAAACACTAAAACAAGAGTAACCATGTTTTTTTTTTATATTTATGGTGTAAGTTGCTTAATATATATAAATATATCATATACTGTATATATGTGTGTATCTATATATATATATATAACACACAGACACACACACACACCTACACACACACACACACACACACACACACACAATGTGTGTAGATTCGTCACATTCTATTCTATACTGTAAAAAAATCCCTGTTAACCTCTGTACAGAAGTCAAGTCTGCAATAGATGGAAAATGAAATAAACATTGTTGCAAATGTATACCACTTTGTTGTATACAGTATGCAGCTATAAATCACAGATTACCATTTTTATTTTACAGGCAAAGTCGGTGTATTTCACTACAAGCCGTGGTTGTTCTGTTATGGTTTCAGCATCCATCTTTTTTTCCCACAGAGTGATCCGGTGTGCAAGTTTAATACTGAGAAGAAAGTGCTGTCACCAATGCGCTGTGTGTGGATATGAAGCTTCTGAATAATAAAGAAGGCCAATGGCACCCATGCAAGTTTGATGATGCCTGCTCTCCATGTCCGTGCGCTGGGAGCGTGGAGAGCACCACGAGGGTGTCAGCTTGTCAGACTGCGAGGACGACTGAACTTTTCTTTCTGCCTGAGTGAGCAAAACTCTCTCTCTCTCTGCCCCCACACACCACCAACACACACACACACACACACAACTTGACTGTCGCCTTTACTTGTTTCCTCATTATATATGTGACTAGTTGGCTCTTTTTCTGCTGTGTGTCACATAATGTTTATATAATTTGTGGTTAATTTTTTTTTTTTATTACCATTGTACCTACATGTGTATGTATGATAGATAGATAGACGGACGGACGGACGGACGATTGTATACATACTGTGTGCAAAAGTAATAGATTGGTGGATATATGAATAAATAAATCATTTTTGTATTGATATTGTATTGAAAAATGTGTGCATACAGTGTATATATGTGATTATATATATATATATATTACAGTATAACATAGTTATATAATAAGTAATATTACATTAAATGATTTTACAATACAAAGTTATTGTCACATTTGCCTTTTATGAAAAATTTTAGATCTATTATTTTACTGATGTTTATTGTATAAGTCTATATTACATACACGTATGTTCTATATATACATACCTTATGCATCTACAGTGTATGTTATATTTAAAATCATGTACAGTATCTTTAATTACCCTCCACTTGTGTATACCTGTCACTTCCACAGACAACAGCATGTTAAGCAATACTGACCTTATGCCCGAGTCTCCCTGTCAGGTTGTTTTAACTTTGTTTTACTCGCAAGACTAATCCACGGTTGATCTACGTAATCTTTACTGTATACCCAGGTGTCTCAGGAGTAATCTTAAGGCTCTCAGGGAATTATCAACTATAAAGTAACTGTGTTTACACAAATGGCAGTCACGTGTTTGAACTACAAAGACCCGAGGAGGAAAATCTTAGCCTAGCTTGTCACTATCCAGTGACTGTAATTCAACCACTGGATTTTTTATATTTCTAATGCTTACTCTTCGTACAGTTTGCCATATTGCACAAAAGTCTCCCCACACCATCACTGACTCAATTCTCTGATTCTGGCGCTGTTTGGTGGCTGGATCACTGGCTGGCCTTCTCTTGACACAACTCAGATTGACCTCATCGGTGACACATGTCCAGGCGGCCTAGAGTAATGCCATCTTAGTGCTGTTGAGCCTCTTAACACTCACGAAGTTCCGGCCAATAGGAAGATGGGAATCAGAAAGGTGGCCACTAATCCACACCAGCTAAAATGACCATTTTGAAATTTGGTTTAACCGTTCTGAAATGGTCATTGCTGTGGGGTTTTCATCTGACCTCATCTGATTTAAAGGCAAAGGAGCTAATATTTATAATATAATAGTAATAGTAGTAATTTCTGATATAATAACAAAATATCTACCGTAAATTATGCTTCTTCACATCATCCAATCAAAATCAACACACATTTATACAAAACAAAAATCAGATCTGTAATGTTTTTATATGCATGCATGCATACATGCATACATACATACATACATACATACATACATACATACATAGATACATACATAGATACATATATATATATATACATTCATAATATCTATGTCTCTATCTATATCTACATCCCTATGGCTATACGTCTCTCTCTCTCTCTCTCTCTCTCTCTCTCTCTCTCTCTCTCTCTCTCTCATATATATATATATATATGCGTCTCTTTATCTATCTCCTTATATATCTCTATCTCTACACACACACACACATGTTATATGACATATTAGAACACCAGACTTTCGTTTAATTTTAAGTATTAAAAGTTTTATTTTAATTATTTTAGTCAAGTTTTATTTAAATAGACTGAACCCAATCTTGCCATTCGATTATATTTGCTAGTTTCTGTAACTAAACCATTGCGATAATTCTTGGCTTAGGGCTGGATTGCCGGGATGGAGTGAGAGATTGTTAATATGATCAGTAGTTGTTAAGCAGATGCAGGACAGGCTTGGGCTGTAAGCCCATCAACATGACATTAGCGGCAGCGTCACTATGGCCAGAAGTCAGCGTGACCATCTTCTCTGCCAGTAATGGAGAACTGTCAGAGCGACAGGGTTTTTTGTCTCGGCAAATACCTTGTGGAAATGACGATTGACTGGGGATTGTGTTAAGTTTTCAGGTTAAAGAGACGCTGGATTGCTCTTTAGGGGTCAGTTTTATTTACAAATTCCAACACGTTGATTGGCGAATTTCTGAAAGAATACAATAATTGCTGGGGATGGTCATCTTGGTTTTGTGTTATAATCTGAACTCATTCACTGGAAATTTGCTTAAAAAAAACGTATAATGTAATGTAAACATACGGTTTAGACGACCGTTTATTTGAAGCTGTACGCTGTAATATTTAACATGGGTATTCATGTTATAATAAGGATATTTTAATTAATGTCCCTGGAGTTTTTCATTATTGCATATTTGTGGTCCAGTAGTTGGGAACTGGACTTTGTGTCCAAGTGGTTTCAGATTTGAATCTTTCTAGCTTTACAACTAAAGCTTTACTAGAGTGTCCTTGAGCAAGACACAGATCACAGCATTACACCCCCAGCTTGAGGCTCACTGCTCCAGGTATATGTCTGTTTACTGTTCAAATTTGTCAAATGCAAAGACAAATTTAACCACTAAGGGATTAATAAAGTTTCAATAATAATAATAACAACTACAACTATTATTATTATTATTGTTATTATTAAATGTATTAATTGCTCATATTGATTTACACTGTTTGTCTTTGGATAAGGTCAATCGCATAAAAGACATTGTCTCTGTTTTCGTGACATCTTTTGTGTTGTGTGTTTTTGATAATTTTGTTGTTGTCATTTACATTTTTTAAACAAAAGTGATTTAATAATTTACTTTTATTAGAAAATGGTTACATAAAAAAATGTATACATTATTTCTTTATCATAAAACTAGTTTGAAAAAGTACAATTTGAATCCGATTTCTGCCCTTTCTAAATGTAACATTTAGGAAATATTTGTATTGTTTTGTTTTTTTATTTTTATGCATCCATCAATTTGAGAGAGAGATTTTTATCATCTTTTCCATTTCTTAGTATGCATTATTTGCCCTTAGAATGGAGAGATGCTAAAAGCCCTCCAAAATACTGTACATTTTACACAGACGACTGCTAACGAAACTACTAACTTTAACTTGACTCTGGTGGTGGGTGTAAGCGTGGGGGGATTTTCTGGGCCTGTCAAGGACAGATGTCAGTGTCGTCTACATCATATCTTATAGGCACTGGTCCAGTCTAGAGCTGCTGACTGGCACGTCAAGGTTGATTTAGCCGGTCAGATGCTTGCTGTCATGGTGGGGTTGAAGAGCTTAGAGTCACTCTGGAACCTGTCTTAACATAGACGTGTAATAGCAAAGCCAGTGGCGACCGTTAGCGTGCGAACAGGGGAGCTTTAGGGCCGTGATATGTGACCCTTATTGCCTTAAGGAAGCCATCTTGACCTCTGTGGTCACTCGGGCCCTGCTTTACATCACATTCCGTACCCGTCCTCAGGATGGGCAACCATGATTGCACATTATGCTACCGTACAGTCTGAAAATGATGTCTGATTTATGCGTCGTAGGCTGAGGAGAATTGCAGTGCTGTGTGTGACACAGAAACTTCAAACAATGCAGCTTTAAGATTGTGATATCATGGCAGAAGCTCGGAGACGGCTCCGTGCGGAGGACATGATGTCATCCTGGATACAACGCCAGCTTCTTTTTTGCTTGGGAAATCTCAGAAGACGATAATCAGGCAAAATCTCACGCAGAAGTAAAACGGTAATTGTGCTGTCACACTTGACCTTTAAATCAGAACGTTTGCAATCAGAGCAATAGAAAACCACTCATTAAGCAAGAGTGCAGAAAAAAACTCGGTACTGCAATCCAAAAATGTTCGGTGGGTTTTAAACAGTATTAAAAAAATATATATATATATATATATAAATTGAGATTAAGATTGCAGTATAATCGTTTTGCTACCTTGCACATTTTACAGTTTATTTTTTTTTTACAGTTAAAGTTTAAAAAGTTTAAAATTGATTACAATCAAATTACTGGTAATATACAGTAGGCTGTTATTTTATTTAAAAATAATATTATATTAAGTTATAAACAGATTATTAGTATATTACTATAGTGCATATTTTTGATTAGCTGCGATTTAATATGAAGAATTTTATTTATAATTAATAACATGTTTTAAAGCTAGATTATTTAACAGTTTCTGCTTATTTCATAAAATGTGTTACTTTTGCTCAAGAGTTACTTATATTTAATATTTCTATTAAATACAACGTTTATTAAACTAAGATTTACTTAATTCAAAACCTTTCCGATTATCAAACCACTATATTATGGTTACACTTTATGCTATCACTAAATACAATATGGTACATGATAATAAACCACAAAATAGTAATATTTTACTGTAATAAAACACAATATAGCAATATATTACACAGATAAAACACAATGTAGTCACATTATATACTGATAAACTACTATATAGTAATATTTTATACTGATGAAGCATAATATAGTAATATTACACACTGATGAAACACAGTATAGTTATATTGTATACTGATAAACCACAATACAGTAATATTTTATATCTCATACATGCATATTAACATCTAAGCCTGCATCATTTGTGTGTCTTCGCTCCCAAAAATGTGCCAAATAAAAGCAAAGGGTAATATATTAGCAAGACAATCACACACAACCATGAAATATGCAGTTAGCACTAGCGTTTGGTGCTGCATTGTGCAAAAATATTGTTTCTATTAGTCTTCTGTAGAGAGCAAGATTGCATTCAATAGCTTTCTAAGAAACACTCAATAAGGTACAAATAGCGGAAGAAAATGTCGTCCCTTTCTGGGAACTCTTTATTTTGGAATAAGTGGCATAGTGTAAAGGCAGGACGCGGCGAGAAGCGGGAGAAAAGCAATCTGACTATCTGGGAGCAGAGCGGAGAATTGAAGCAGATAAAGGAAATCACATAAAGGGGGGAAAAGATGGACACACAGGAGTTGTTAGTCACCTAGCAACAAGTCTTCATCACCCCCCTACGCATCCCTGCTCCTCGCTTCCAAACTCTTCCCACTGTGCTCCTTAATTCGGCAAATGTGCTGCGGATGCACTCCACCTCCACCCCTCGCACCCCGTTTCCCCTTAACCTGACAAAGTGGGATTGGAGGTGCCCTGAAGGACGCGAGCCTCCACCTCGCACACATCCACTCAGCCACCCCATTGACCGCCGAGGCCTTTCTCCCGGAGCACAAAGGAGCCAAACACAAAGGCCTGAAAAGAGGGGCAGGCCCAACAGGGAAAACATTTGCTTCTAATTGTGATTGACTGCATAATTAAAATGATGTTCTTTTTTGTGTGTGGGTGCGCTCTAAACGCCGAGGAGGGCAGGAGGATGCTTGTTAAAGGTAGCACTTTGTCACCAAGTAATGAGGAGAAAGCATTCCTGCTGGGTAGAGTGGCCAAATATTGAGATTGCGCCTGGAACAACTCCGAGCGCCTCTTCAAGTGTTCGCACAATAAGAGGAGAAGCGTGATGGGCTCTCGCACATATGCTGAGCGGTTAAGATGGCATTGTGCGCAAGTATGAACGGGCCGATTTGCCACTCTCAATGCCGGGGCTGAAAAAGCACGTGGTGGGGTTTCTCAGTCCGGCAAACTAGGTTTTATTAGTTCAGCATGCTGGATTTGTTTTTTTTTTTTTTTTACTCTGGCAAACTAGACTTGTCGTACTTCAGCAAACTAGATTTTACTTTTAATTCATCAAACTTATTTGTGGTTTAACAAACTAGTTTTTCTTTTTTACTTCAGCAAACCTGGTCTGTTTCAGTTTAGTAAACTAGAATGCATTAGTTCAGCAAACTAGATATTTGTGATTTAACTACATTTTGTTTTTTTTTTTTAGTTCAAACTAGGTTGTTTAGGTTTGGCAATCTTTGTCTTTTTAATTAAGCAAACTATTTCTGTTTTAATTCAGCAAAAGTGGTTGTAGTTTTATTTCAGTAAACTATTTTTTATTTCAGAAAACAAGATTTTTCATATTTTAGCCAACTAGATTTTTATTTTATAATTTTTTTTTTTGCTTTAGCAAACTAGATATTTTTTGAGTTCAGCAATTCTGGTCTGTTTTAGTTCATCAAACAAGATTTTATTAGTTTAGCAAACTATATATTTAGTTTTAGTCCAACAACATATGTACTAGATTTTTTCACTTGACTATTTTTGTTTCAGCAATCTAGTTTATTTACAATGCAGCAAACTAGATATTTTTCGTTCAGCAAGTTCATAGTTTGTAGTTTAGCAAACTAGATTTTTATTTATTTCAGCAAATCTGGTCTGTGTTTGTTAGATAGTTAAACAAAACTAGTTTAACAGATAGTTTAACAGATAGTTAGTTTAACAGATAGTTTAAATGGATAGTGTAAATAGATCGTTTGTGAGATAGTTTGTTAAACTAGATTTATCCTTTATCGCTTCAGCAATAAAGTTTAATTACTCAATTCAGCAAACCAGTTCAGTTTGAATTCAACAAACTAGGTACAGTATTAAAAAAAGTTTGCTGAACTAAAAACAGTCAAGTAAACTAGATGGTTTTAACCTGATTTTACAAGTTTAGCAAACTAGATGTTTTGAAAGTTTCGCAAACAAGATATAGAAGAGTTCAAAGCAGTCTCTAGACGTTTGTGCAAACACCTGGATAATGGTGACTAAACGGTCGCTAGCCAACGCGAGGCTTGTGTGGATGCAGTCAACGCAGTGAAATGCCGCCATCAGAAAGCCACGCGGCAATTTAGACTTCTGCTCCATTAAATTGGAGGGCATTTGCCATCGGAAGTCCCACCCAGAGTGCCACAATAGAGACATTCAAACACCCTCATGAAAGGTCAACTTGTTTTCACGGCTTTTGAATTTGAAAATCACCTTGGTGACCGTTCGCCCCTCACCTCCATCAGAGGGTCACTTCAGCCGTCTCGTCCCTTTGTCTCCTGGCTCAGCCGGCTTGTAGTGGGCTGCACACTGAAAATAAGAAACTGACATGAGCGTGGCAAACACAGGAGTCCAATAGGAAGCTATTGGGAAAACAAACAGTGTGACACACAAACACTGTCCTGATTTGTCGTCTTTATTGACATCGGATGCATGCTATATCCACCGTTTGATAAGAGATTCGCAAGGTTGGAAAAAAACCTTGACACTGGCTCAGTTCTGAACGGGCAAATGCGTACCAAGGATCACTCTTGTCAATGCAGTAAGACGTTAAAAAATGAAAGCCCTCGATTGTGACCCTTTGTGAATAATGAAAAGAGCGAGAAATGTATCTTCTTCTTTTTTTATTTATTTCACAGCATCGTACGTGTCCCTGATGGTTGTGAAATTCAAATGGCCGACTCCGTTTCAGAGCCGTAGTACAAAAGCGCCAATGCAAAGCCCTCCAGAGAATAATTGCCGTTTACTTGCATCTTATTTATGCTTTTTTATTAGTCTCTTCAAAATTAAATATTACTTAAGATTTGAAGCAGGCCGGGTTAGGTGTCAGGAGCCACCATAGTCTCTAGTTAACAATTTCATAGAAACTTTGACAGAATAGAACGGAGTAGAATAGAATTGAATTGAAAAAAAACCTTTATTGATTCTCTGAGAGGGCTTTGGCGTAAAGGAACAAACTGTACGTGAACAAAAGTTATATTGAAAATACAACAGGCCTAATACTAAGTGTCAGGTCACTGTTTAAAATCTTAAGAGATTACAATAGATTTGAACACACTTTATTGACTTTGTAAATATGTTAAATAATGTACAAACATATTAAAATATAGTAAAACATACAACAGGTTAAGTGTCTGTTCAAGCAAAGTCACTGCTTAATATAGTTATTGGTAGAGTGGAATAGAATAGAAATAAAAACTTTTGACTTTGTGAGAAATTGGTTTGTTTGTTTGTTTGTTTGTTTACGCTTGTAAAAATTCAAACGAACAAATATATACGTAACGAAAATAAAAAGCCAAGTCACTACTAAACATATAAATTATACTCTAAAATAGAATTGAAAACATTTAGTTGATTCCAGCAGAGGAACTGGAATATAGCAAGTGTAAACAATCAAAAAAATATAAAGAATAAAATGAAAAAAGCTGCCATGGTCACTGCTTAACAATCAAAACAGAATAAAAAAAGATCAGAATAGAATTTTACATATTGTTAAGTATATTAGGGGAAATTTAAGTGTATACACAAAAATGTCAAATGTAAAACTTGCGACACATAAATGTGATAATTCTTGTTGGAAGTAAAAAAAAAACCCAGAACAGTAGGATATAGATAGAACAACACAACTGGGATTTGCATAATTTATAACACCATACATTTTATTTATTTATTTGTTTTTTCCAAGAAAAGCAGTTCTATTTTTGTCATAGTTTTATATGATGCAGTTTAGAGATTTTGTTAATTTAGTAAACATTACAAAATCAGAAATGCAAAGAGTTTTTTTTTTTATGCAACTGCATAAATAGTGTTTAATGAGCGATGTGTGTGTGTGTGTGTGTGTGTGTGTATGTGTGAGAATTTACAAGAATTGTTTTCCAAATCAGGGCGAGGAAGAGTTCAGCCAACATTTAGGTTTCAGGCCTTCGGGTCACAGAGTCGACAAAGAGCGACGATTCATCATCCAGAGCGAATTGGGGAAGGAGAGACTCACTCGGTGATGCCCTCTCCGCATCGCTGTAGTGGTTTGAAAAAAGGTCACGAAGACTTTCTGTCCTCCTAGAGCGTCTCGGTGTGTCTCTCTGCTGCACAGACTCTAAGCTGACACCAATTAAAGAGATTACGTCTCAGTTTACAAGGAAAGCTGAAGTCCTTCATGCTGGTGATCCTATCTGACAAGGTTACCAGATGCCAGACAGGGAGGGCATGACCTCCAAGGCTTTCAAGTGGCCTCTTAAGAGTGTTTTCACCACTCCAAACGTCAGCGCCCATGGGCCTTGCTTCGATTTACTTCTCAGATACAGAAAGTTTTGCATGTGTAAGTGATGCTCGTGGTGATAGTCTGTTAAATATACATTTCCGTCACGTCCAACCAGCATCTAATCCCATTCCAGACTCTTGCATCTGGGATTGAGTTTGCCATCTTGTGTATCACCTTGGATGCTTGAGGAGTCTGATATTTAATAGAAATATTGTTTATTGTTAATGTTTTTTTACTTTACACACAATTTAATACAGATGTTTTGTCTTTGTGTAATTTCAATGTTCTTTTTGGTTTTGGAGTGAAATTTATCTACATTTTAATTCCTTAATGTACAGAATATTTAGTATAATTTGTTTTTATTGTCCTACTTTATAATTTGTACATTATTCTTTTCATGTTTTTTAAATGACCTTTTAGAAAGCATTGCACATTAATAATTGTGGTGTGTGTGTGTGTGTGTGTGTGTGTTAATAATACATTTTGATTATGTGAATTTATGGCAGAAAAATACATTTACAATCAATTTTGTAACATGTTTTTGTAACAATTTTGTAACATGTTTTTGTAACAATTTTGTAACATGTTTACACCTTTAAGTTGAACTATTATTAACACATGTTTTAGTGACAAACAAACTGCAGCACATTTTACTTTGTGCATCATCTGATCAGAATCCTGGATCATTTCCCGTGCCACATTCTGAATTCTCCGTCAAGCATTTCTAACATCTTTGTCTTACTGTTGATACCGTTATTTGTTTGTCATTGATTTGCAAAATAAAAAAAAGAAATCTTTCTTCAAAAATTAGTTAAGCCGATGCCAATTTGTCGTTTTCTTGCCAGGGAGAGACATGAAAAGATGCGACCGTTTTTCTGGCAGGGGGTTTTGTTCGAGAAAAACGCATCTTTCATGACCAAAGAAAGGAGGTCAGGAAGTTCCTAAAATCAGGAACTGAGGCTGAATGAAACGCTCGGTAAAAGCCTGATGCCACAATTGGCAACTATCAGGAAGAGCAGAGAAGACCTTCAGTCTGCATTGTTCTATATGAGAATGCAGAGAATGCTGTTGATTTGTTTGGCGGTTTGAGGCAGCTCGGCTCTTTGTCTGTCATCCTGTCCTTCACTGAAGAGCAAGTGACCAGCTGCAGAAGTCAAGCCCACCACCCACTCACCCCCCATCCAATCATAGCGCCATGAGGATTTCTGCTCCTGAAATCATCATGATGCCTAGACGAAGCAGGTGCAGAGGTTGTGTGTGTGTGTGAGGGACAGGTGCACAGGAACTCGTGTGTGTGATTGCTATGGTGGTTTGATGTTTATGGATTGAATATGAGGCGTATATGTTTACATTTTCCCGCGTGAATAATTGTCTTGCCATGACTTTGAAAGAAAAGTGGGCCGCGTGAAAACGTGTCCAATCGAAGACGGTGGAATTGGGAATAATTTTCTGTCCCGGATTTTGAAGGAAGGCATTTTGTCGTGAAATGTGCAGTAGTCGACGGTCAAGTGCAGCGAAGAATCAATCAAACGATGATTGCTCGTGTTTGAATAAAAGTCCTCGCCACACAACAAAGACATTTGCCTATACCAGTCAGGTTTGAAACGCTTTTTATCTTTACAAAACATGCCAGGCCTAAAAACAAGTTGGCTTTTCTGAATTATTACTTGTCAATTTGTACACATCAATGTATTAAAAATGTGTTTAATTCAAAATTAAAACTATTAACGTTTCAATTTCCACTTTGTTTTTCAACAGTCTTCACCATACAACAGAGACATTGTTTAAAAACTGACCCGTATAAGTAAAAGTCGTTTTTATCTCAGTTTTTTATCAAAGTCGTTTACAAAAATGGCAGGCCTAAAAACAATTTGGCCAAACAAACTGTTACTCGTCAATTTGTAGTCATCAGTTTATAAATTCATCCAAAATTGATGTCCATTTAATTATTTATTTTTTTTTAAATGAGAATTTTTGTTCATAATATAATACATTTGCTTATACCAGTCAGGTTTGAAACGGTTTTCATCTCTACAAAACATGCCAGGCCTAAAACAAAGTAGGCTTTTCTGAATTGTTACTAGTCAATGTATACTAGTCAATTTATACTCTGCAATGTATTCTAATTTACTTATCAATTTAGATCAGTTTCTTTAATTCTTAAAAAATACCCCTTTGAATGCATAAAACTACATTAAATTGTAAAAAAATTATTTTAATAATAATAATACTAATAGTACCAGTAATAAAAATGTACATTTTACTTACAAGTATATTTATTAAGATTGATTATCTTAATCTTACATGAATCCTAATTATATTAATAATATACATGTTTGTTTATAATATATATTTAGTTAAAGGAGGAAGCCCAGCGCTTTAATAATTAAGCATATTAATATACGCCACTGGAAGGTTTCCTTTTTTTAACGAAAGGTCCCGTTGCAAACAGCCATCAAGGCGATGGACGTGCACTCAATGGAGTCTACTATACATGTAGATGTGAGGGTCGATCCATGTGACCTTGCAATCTTGCAAGTCTTAAATGAGATCATGCAATTTCATTTACGTGTACATCCAAGGTCACCGAGTGTGTGGAATCACAGCTGAGGACAAGGGGAATGTGTGTGTTCCCTCCAGCGCACGAGAGGAAAAGCAAAGGCGGTTTGTTTTGTTGCCTTGTTCTGCCCACAATACTGACCTTGCTGCAATAGCGTGAAAGAAATCACGTCTTGTTTTTTCTGTTGCGCTTTAAATTACATGTGCACAGGGATTGAAAAGGCCAAACTATTGCTTTTTTTTTTTTTTTTTTTTTTTTTTGTCCTACTCTTTATGCTGGACTACTTATTTTTTTTTCTTTGTCTCAACTACAGTCTGATCAAACACCTAGTCGATCAAACACACACTGTGCATATAATAGTCCTACTGTATTTTTACTGACATTTGTTCTTTCTGCGTCTTCCATATGCAGCTGAGTCTTTCACATTTGATTTGTTTTTTGTGAATTTATGTTGAGTTGTATTGTTTTGAAAATACTATTATATTATATAATACTACTAATTATAATAGTAGTGTATTGTATATACAGTATCAATAATAATTACTGAACATTAATATAAACACATGTAGGCATGAACTTTTATTTACCAGTTCATAAAACATCTGAATTGAGAAACTAACAGGTCATTTAAAGATAAAATATTCATACTTCAAAGTTGAAATATACAGTATATATATAAAATATTAAATAAATGTATAAAAATATGTAAAAAAAAAAAAAAAATCAAATGTAATAAAGTGTTCTTATTACCATCAAGTTAAAATAAAAATAAAAAATATTTTGGTAATAAAAAAATCTATTGAAACATGTTTATAAATTATATGCGTCATCTATCTTTTTCGAATTGTATTTTATTCACGTTCCACTTCAACACCAAAAGCAATTCTGCAAGACCCATCTTCAGCTCCTGAAAGGCTAGAAAGGAGAGATGGTAAATGGATGGCACGTGACTCATAAAGCGTATTATAATAACCGTGTGCAAACCAGCATTCGGTGGATGGAAGATACACATAAAAGGACCTGTCTCTTCCTTTAGCACAAACGGAAACATATTGATATTTAAATACATACCTAGGTTCTATTTTCTCTGACATGAAGACCATCCATGGGTGAATCCCCCCTCAGACTGTGCATTTAACTGGAATCAATCAGCATTGAGCTCATGCCCGAATGGTGGCCGCAGCAGAAGCAGGAAATACACCAGAGCGATGCTTAATGCACCACTGCTGCAGGACCGGGGTCAGTAATGTGCATCGCCCTATGCTGAAAGACAACATCAGCTACGTTTGTTTGGCTTTAATAGCTTTTGACATCCATCAGCCTATCAGAAACCTCTCTCTAGTCTGGTTCATGGAGAAACAGCGACGTGACAGTGATGAAATGACAATGATTCCCTGCTGTCTTGAAAAGGACATTTTGTGGCTTTTTTTTTTTTTTTTATAAAAATACATCTTTAGAAAATTAAAGGTGAATATTGTTATAAATTAAATAATACAGATTCAATAATTATGATCATATAGACTAATGCCTAATAACATAATCATCTAAGTTATAAGATGAATGTAATTTTATTATAATATTACATTATATTACATATATTAATAAATATAATGATTTTGTAAACTGTGTTTATGACGGGGAGCACTACTTATTCATTTATTGTTTGTGTTTGTTTGTTTGTTTGTTTGTTTATTTTGATGTGTGCAGTGCGTTATGGTGATGTTTGTTTATTTATTTAAATTTGTTCATACTGTTGTGACATGAAATTTCACCGCTGTGGGACTATTAAAAAATGAATAAATAATAATAATAATAATAAAAATGTGTTCCTGTGATCACTAACTTAAACAAAAAATTTAAGTATAGGTATTGTAAAAGGTGCATGTACATTTTACAGCAAAATACCGTTTGATTGTTTAGCGGCAAGTTGCTGCTTTTTTTTTTTCTTTACTAACTTATTTCTTAACTTTTTTTCTTAACTGTTAACTATAATTAGCTATTGTAGTGTAAAAAAAAAAAAAGTTTTTAACAGGGAAATGATTTTACAGTGTGCACTCTGCATATACACACCCAGTAAAAATAAGTATACAAACAGTAGTGCAAAAATAAATATAACGTTTTTTTTTGCATTGTAATTGAACGAAACCGATAATTTTAGCACGTGCCTGTATATGTTGCAGAATACCTGCAGACTACAAACGCCACTATTTGTTGCTCATCTCCAGCTTTTCAGTTTGCTCACTGCGTCGGCCCTTAACCCCGCCATGGCTTGCCAGTTACAGCCCAGATCATGCGGGCCCATGCGGGCACAGCAGACAATGCCAGTCCTGCTCCAGATGGACCGCAGCTGTGGTTCACTGAAGCGTGGACAAACTGCCCTCGTCAGCTGCCTGAACTGCAGCTCTGCCTCATGTTACGCAAGCCTCTCTCTCTCTCTCTCTCTCTCTCTCTCATGTGAGGAGGACTCTTAATGGCACCCTGGCGACTCGGGGGAATCATGGAGCAAGCTCTTTTACCCAGCAGTGGCAAAAGCAGCAGTCCGTCATCATCATCCGAAAGCTGGAGTGATGTGAGCACAAAAAACCAAGCACCTGGATTTTTTTCCCGGAGTGAGCTGGTGGAACTCGCACGTGGAAATTCAGGCCTAGGATAGGCTCATAAGAATGACAGTACATTTAAGTAAAAGGGGGAAACAATGTGCTCGAATTCACTCAGCCACATATAAGGGACGCCATCATCCGGAACAATAGCTGCTGCTAGCCCGCAGTCATATATTAAATAGGAAAATCATGAGCAGAGTAAAGCAAAGTGAACGTAAATGATCAGCGCAAGGCTGGGAAAACAGTGTCTGTTTCTGCTATGCAAAATGAGGTCAACTGACATCAGATATGAAAGGGGCAATTTCAACAGATCTAAGTCACGGAGAGAGACAGTCGCATTGGAAAGTCTTTTTCAAGAACAAGCCATTGGAGCAATTGTGGCATAACTGCTCATTGTATTTATGTCAAAATGATCCATAGGTGGCGCTATAACACAAACTTGTTCATTTGGACAAGCTATAAAGCTAGGAATTAGCTGTAGCTACACTGTTGTACACTTGGCTATAAACAAGGTTTTTAACATGCTGTGAAGAAAACTAAACCAAAACAACAGTTTTACAACAGTTGCTAGTTAGACATAATCTAACAAGGTCTGATAACAATGAAGCTTGATTTTTATGTTCGTCCTTTTTACCTGATAATGCAAACGTACGTATTCTGAAACCAATTGGACACTAGATGGCGCTAAATCAAAGTTGACGCCTGTTTAGCTAATGAGGCTATAATAAAGAATGGAGGATTTCAGTGTTTAAAATGTTTTGGTTACAACTATCGTTAGTTCTATATTATTATTATTATTATTATTATTATTATTAAAGGGTCACACTCAATTTTTGAACACTTGTTAAGATTTTCATTTTTTTATTTATTTTATGGAGTCTCATTATTCATTCATTCATCTCAAATACTCGATCTTTAAAATGTGTAGCGTTGACATGTTTACTACATTTTTTAACTTTTAAACCGAACAACCAATACTCCGTTAGTAATGAACAATTCATAGAAAATTTTAACCAAAGTAGAGAATAGGTGGCGCTGCGGTGCATTTAATAGAAATAGAATAGAAAAGTTTATACATTTTTAAAAAAGAAAGTTTATCAAGTTGATAAAACACAGACCCATTGGAAAGATTTTTGTTTAAAAATGATTATCTTTCACTGGCATTATTGCACAAAAATTGATAGTTTAACGGTATTAATTATTTTATTGTAGTAAAATTCCCCACTGTTGTGTGTATGTGCATGCGTGCAGATTTACATAGTATCTGTTAGTTAACCAGTCACCATATGTAAAAGGTCACATGGGTGCAACAGCTACAATGAAACAGGAAGTTTTTGACCTTGAACTTGACTTTATAATGTTGCCCCAGAGGAAAAGAGTCAGCAAACTGTCAATCAATATGCAATAGAGCCGCAGACACGTATATACACAAGCAAAACAATATCTAACCCAGGGACACACAGTCACTCCATCCTCCATCAAAATGATATAATGTATCCCACGACTGGAAGTAAACTGCAGGATAGGGGTCTGACATCAGATCCCTGGGCCTCAGGGTGGTGCTCCGTGGAAGCGTTAGTCACACTTAATGGCTTCAGTGAGATAAACAGAGCATGATGACATGGGCTGAATAACACATGCAGCCCCAGAAAAGCCAGCCCTCCACCGATACGGCTGGTTTTAGGGAGGGAAGACTACCCAACGTGGCTTCACGGGAACTACTGTCTCTCAAAATACAGATTACACGCATATCTATTACAGAAATTCCTTTTTATTTTTGTTTTTATTGACCCTGACAAACGTGTTGAAATGGGTATTATATAATATATATATATAATATATATATATATATATATATATATATATATATATATATATATAATCTGTATATATATATATATCTGTATCTGTATCTGTATATGTGTGGTGTGTGTGTGTGTGTGTGTGTGTATATATATATATATATATATATATACATTTTTTTTTTTTTTTTTTTTTTTTTTTTNNNNTTTTTTTTTTTTTTTTTTTTTTTAATTTGCACTCTTTGAGATGCAATCATTTCCTTTGGCCATTGAAGTCACATTCGATCGATTGGCTCGCATGGAGACCGCAGACAAGAAGTGAAAGAGATTCAAAGCCAAATGGTCTCCTTCAATCATAATTTGATCAAAGAAAAATCACAAAAAATTTTTTTATAGATAAAAGGCCACTTCTATGGTACATTGAAGCTTGAACCACAAGGTTTGCGTTGATCTGTTCATTATACTGTAGGTATTACATTTTATTTTTTTTTATATTTGTTGTTTGTTACCAGCTAATTGTATACATGAATAATAAGGCGTGCACCATGATGTAGCAGGTAACAAACCTCACAGCAACAAGGAGTGTTAGAGACTCAAGTTTGAGGCCCAGATGGGGTGGAATTTCCTCTGGGTCTCATCCCTCATTTCCTCTGGTTTCGTCCTACAGACAAGAAATAAGCATTCTAGAGATTAGGAGGCTAGAAATTTGCCCATAGGTGTCAGTGTAAATGTGTGTGTTCTGCTTTGTGATTGGTTGGCTGCAAATTTGTGGGGGGTGTCCTGCCTTCCGCTCTATGAATGGCTCCAGCTCTATATGACCCAGAAATTTAAAAAGGTATGAGCAATATATGTAAAACTACAAAGCTTGTTTATTTACATACATTTTTATTATATAGCACTTAATAAAAAACATTTTCTTTAATCCTAATTTTAAAATGTATAGTGGTTCGTTAATTAGCATTCCGGCCATTAAAGTATTGGCCAGAAAAAATGTATTGTAGATTTATTGTTTGGTTTTAATAGATCAACTGAATAGTTGAATTCTAGTTGCATTGAATAAAATAAATTACTATCTATCTATCCACCCATCCATGTGTGTGTGTTTGTATTTATTAGCCAGATGTACAGCTTCTAAAATAAATTCTGAGAAGACATGCCACCTTTACTTTCCTGCCACTGCTTAGTTTAATTGTTCAGCAGAGATACAGTATGTAATGATACTGTAAGTGCTGCACCGTTGCTAAGCTTTCTGGTGGAGAAGTGAAAGCTATTACATACTGTACATCCTCCATCACGAGAATATTCTGGCCAACACCATCTTTAGATGAACTGCAAGGGAATGGGGGGTTTTTGTGTCTTATAGCTGAATTATCAGCCACAGAGCAAAGTAAACATCAATTATAACGCATTAGGTTTACTCGCCCACTCGCTTAAACAGCAGTTCAGTGTAATGAGAGTGGTCGCCTTAACTAATCTAATTTGTGTTACGCCTTTTCAGTCTATTTATTACCATCAGTGGGGAAATCTGCTGCACATTGACTTTCTCTTCTTTTAATGTGAAAGGTGCATTGGACATACCTGCAATTGGGAGTGAAATAATTGAAACGTGGAGTAATTGTGAGGAAAAATGTGAGATTTTTATGCTAAACAAGTCTGGAAATGTTTCTGTGAGCACAAAAATGACTATTTTAGCAGGATAAATGACGTGCCAATTAGTAAAAATATGCACTGGAGATGAGAATGAGGAGAATAATGTATCCTGTAGAAACCATTTTAAAGAGGGATTTGAAAATCTCTGGCGCCCCCTAGCCACTTTGAAAGTCAACGCAGAACTGTGTGCGTGTGTGTATGTGTGTGTGAGCTCACAATACTGTATAAAACCAGACAAAAAAAAGTTATTCTTTAAACAGTACTTTACTATCCTAAAATACAAAATGAATCAAAACCCACCTCATTTTTACACTGTTAGTAAAACGTCTTTTTTTTTTTTTTTTAAATCAAGCGTTTTGTTCGTCAACAAATTAGTCATAAATGGACAATACTATCCTTCAACATTGATAATAAATCTCGTGGTTTCAAGGCCACCAGATGTTTACATTTGTTTGGGCCATTACATGCGCTCTCGTGCTTGCTCTCCACTCCAAGCGCTCCAGGGCAGGGCCGAGTTGAACTAACCACCCTGCGCTGGGCTACCATATGGCTTCCTAGAATCTCAGAGCTCCAGAGAGCATGATGCATCATGCATGAGCGATCGGTGGAGCTGCTAATGCTGTAATTAGACGGGCACAGCCAGGTCAGCCGATCCAAAACTCTTATCCTCATTAGTGATACTGAAAACAAAGGGGGCCTGAGAGCACACAATCCCACCACAATAACTCTGGGCCCCTGTTTACAGACTCTAGACAGCAAATGAGGAGGAATGGAGGGTCATTTGATCAAGTCTGGAACCAAACTTCACAGTGTTCGACCTATAAACTGGACGAGAATAAACAACACACACACACACACACACACACACACACACAAGATTTATTCACACATACAGCACATTATTATATATCACAAATGTATCATACAATATATAATACATCATATAAGATTTACGTAAATTATTATATAATGGACATTAAAATGGGGTTCGGGCTTTTATTTTGAGTCTGGGTGTCTTGAGTGTATTTCCAAGGAGTTTGGTTTGAATGCATGCAATTATTTTATGGTAAATTTTGATCATTTGAGACATTTTTTTCAAGAATTATGCTAGTATAGCCATTGCTCCTTTAATTTAAAAAAATAAAGTAAAAAAAAAAAAAAGCAGGGAAACATCTATTAATTGCTAATTCACAAGTGTACTACTACAGCAGATTCTTTTTCATAAGTAAAATAAATTTCAAATCTTGAATTGGAGTCAAGTGAATCAGTGTCATCCTTATTATGTCATCACCAGAAACAAACTCGCATTAATAATGGACGCCCATATACTGCAACTGAAAGAACAGTGAATCCTAGGGTGTGTGTGTGAGCATAACATATATAAATTAATAAAGAATTAAAAAAAAATAATAAACAACGCTACATAACAGAGTTGAAAGGTCAAAGTCAAAATATGATGCTTGTATTTATGGTTAAAAGTTATGCTGATGATGTCAAACTTTCAACATGAACAATTTCCAGCATGCCGCTAACTGTACCCATTATGGCTGTTTTATTGATTTCCTTCTACAAAAAGGCAAAGAATCAGGCGCTTCAAACAGATGTGTACATCTCCAGCACACATTCAAAGCAAACCGGCTTCTTTTCATGTTCTCCGAGCCAGGGACCCTTCTTTTGATCCTCAAAGCAAAGGGATCGCAAACAGATGCTGTCCGACTCCTGTGACGTCGAGAACTGACCAACACTCCGTACGTCCTCTCCATTCACATCAACGACTTTATGTAATCTGCACCGTTTTATTAATAACAGTACAATTGTTTTTATTTAATGCATGAGATCATGTGGAATGCTCCAATTGGCTCCAGCTCCTCGTGGCACAGAAATGGACAAAGCAGAGTGGGGTTGATGGGCGGGGCCAATCATTCTAAAAATGACGCAGCAGCTGTCGTGGATTTGGCTATATACAAAAAAAAAATCCATGCAATAAAACAATTACTTTTAACATAACCAGCAACTAGTGCTGTACTGTGATATTGACTCCAATTTCATTCAAGAGAGAAGTAAAGCCAGAGGTTTTACTATGAAGCAGGTGGAAAGACGGACGGCCTTTCATTCAATTATTCTGCTCTTTCACGGCATAATTGGAAGAGCAGACAAGAACAGCGAGGCCAGGAGTCAGTCGCTACGCTAATTGTTTTAATGTGGATGGCGAGTGGAATAGAGATCTCTTCTCCGAGGACAGCCGCATTTGCCCTGGTCGGCTCTACTTCAGCTGATGGTTTCACAAACTGATCAATTCTGTGTTCCATTGATCGATTTGTAATCTCTGATAGAGTTTCCGAATCGGAAACCATTTATTATATTAAACATGCTTCACAAAACTCTTGCACAGTTCATGGCCACGCTTTTCTAGACACAATGGAGAGACGGACAATGGTGTCAGGATGAGTCACTGCTTACACACAGCAGGAACACTAACACATACAACGCTGCTTTTTGTTATTCAGAGATTTGTATTTCTGCTTAAGCGGCATACGTCTACTGTCATAATCATTTTTAATTTATATTCATCGTTTTTGTTTGATTTCTTAGCCGTTTATTATGTACAGTGGCTTTGAGCATTTTATAGACAAAATTGAGCTTGACACAATATGCAATTTTCGTTGTCCAAAATGACAGTATATTTTTTCACAACAATATTAACAACAGTTTCAAACTAAGCCAACACGTGTGTTTGTGTTTTTGTCACTGTTACTTATGTACATTAATACTATTTATATTCCAAACTATGTGTCATAAATACACAAGTAAATTTTTAAATCTTAGTTTGATTACATGTATATATGCATATGTTTATTATCCGAGCTCTGAAATTACACTTTTTCTAAAATGTACTTTTAGAAGCACAATAAGTGGAAAAATGAAGCGTCATTTTGCATTCTAACAAAAGGGACACGTCTTACCTAAACATTCCGCTCATAATTTACCATAAATAATACATTAAATACTTCCTTTGTCCTTTGTACTATGCATATATATATATATATATATATATATATATATATATATATATATATATATAATTTATTTTTATTCAAGTATTTTAAAATATAAAACCAAATAAAAAGTGAACAGTTTAATTTCATAAATAATTTTATTTGAATAAACTTTGACAGCCAACAGACAAGATCACACACTTGTGTACATTGCTAATACCTGGGTGCGTAATGTACAAAAATAAAAGTACGTACAGAAAGAAAGTACTGGGTGCTCATCGTCTAATATTGAAATACTTTCTATGAAACGGCATTTGAAAAATCGTTCAAAATGAGCATTATAAAACCGTTACCTGCTGAGAGGTAAAATCGAGCAAACACAGACACAAACAGTCTGCTGGGTAAAGAAACCAATCGACCAATCACAGATTGTAACTTTAACACACCAACAACCTCCAAGTGTAAAAATAAAAATGTTTCATGAAAAGGAAAATTCGTTTAACTAACATAAGACGAAACGACAGAGGCGACTCCCAAAAAAAACAAGCTTTTCATTGCATTACTAGTGCTTATTTGGCGAAATAAAATGGAATGCATGGACAAGTTCATTCGAGGCAAAACGCAATCGGAAAATAAATAATTCAGATGAACAGTGTCGTCTGTTGCTTGTCAGTTTGAACCTGAGAGGTAAAGATGTTAGTGATAGGGACAGACGGCACAACACACAGCCGACCTTGAAGATGCTTGAAGATTTCAAGGTGAAGAACAAAGCTTTTCTTTATCGGTGACTTCGCTATCTGAGCGCCAATTACACCGTGGACAATTTAGCAGTTGACATGTTCTTCATCGTCTGGAACTTATAGAAGTGTGTTCAAGCCAATTATTAGGTGCTACATTGTTTTCCAGCGACCTTCCCGATGTTTAATGGCCCGTGTAGACTATACGTAAGGCAATAATTCCTACTAAATCTGTCCGTTGTGCTTCAAGCAGGGCTTTTCCAACACTGCTTTCTATCTTGGCACTGTTTGTGCTTACGTGACGTACAGATGCTTTAAAAACTGACACACACATCTAGGACGTCGCCAGTCAAAAACAAACAAAACGAAACTGACGAGTTCCGTTATATGCTACAACTTGCCGTGGATTCACTCAGGCACGGTTCAAAGATCTCCCAGAATGACACGTGACATGTCGTGGAAAAAAGCATAGAAAAATAGATTTGATGTGAAAAATAATTAAGGCTAATTTAATAAACAGAGGGGAGACACACGCTAAGGACATGTGGATGAATGCAAGTCTTTCCCTTTAGAATCATAGAAAACACTATTGATGCTGAAGCGTTCGATTCTGGAAGCAAAATGTAGTATAAATCCCTCAAAATAAAGACAACAAAATCTAATGATGGTATTCCCTAAATGAATTAATATTATCAAATAGCTTCAAAGTAGTGTTATGGCCGAGAAAAAAAATCAAATTCAGGAGAAAATCATTACGTTATGTGCAAATTTAGGAGCAAAGAACACAAAATCGTTTTAGACTGTAGTGTGTTAATCCAGACACACGTCATGTCAAAAGTGCTGACAGGGAGAACCTTCACACTGAATTTTGTTTCCCTCAGTGTCTTAAAGAAGCAAACCAGAAGATGTATAAACCCTAAAAAACATTCTTTCCCACGTTTCATTTTTGGACTATATTCTTCAGGGACTACAAACGATTAACATACAATTTCCTCAACGGCTTTGCAAACTTGCATCAGACTCGCTCGATTCTATATAAAGACCATTTGGCTCCAAATGCCACGCACATGCAGAATGTGGACAACTAATCGTGCTACATGCTTGTCTCCGCTGGATTTGCTTTTTCATTTACTATTTCATTATTATTGGGAATTATTGGGTGGCAAGCCGTTCTAAACGAGGTCAATTCTGTAAATTAGGATTAAGGCAATCATATTTCAGATTACGTATAGGAATCATGCAGATTAAAGTGTAAAACATCTCACGTCGCAATCTGCGTGGACAGGATGAAGGTACGATGTGTGTTGGCAAGAATCCGAAATAAAACTGATGCTCCATTGCGGAAAACAAACCGAGTGCCAGATTGCAAACACATGCTTGTACGAGCAGATTCAAACTAATGGACAAAAATGCAATGCTAAACTATAAAGTCTGTGGAGACACGTACATACACTCTTATTCTAAAAATGTGTTTTGTTTTTTTTAGAATAAAAGATGCCCGGAAATATAGCAGCATTTAATAACAAAAGTGCGCATCAAGGTTGAGTCCTCAGTCCATTTCCTTAATCTACAATTGCACTTACGCACTATAACTTAGAAACTAATAATATGTCAAACAATACATAAAATGCTGACTGGAGAAGCGGATTCTTTTGAAAAGAACATTTCTGGTCTCATAAAAATCTCTGGTAAAGCTACAGGCTGTCTCGAAACGCGTAAGTGCTTTTCAGCATTCGCAATAAATAATCCAAGGCCTCAATACATTAATGCATGATTCAAATCACACCGGACTTTGGAACAATCAATCCTTAGAAGTCCAACCGTGCTAATACAGTACCAGCGAGTCTCGTCTCTCCTCTCCAATATGGGGATTCGTAAATCTGAACGTTTACGTTACATGGGTTTGGCAAGCGTCAACCGCCGTCTAACACGTGGACATACTTAGGCACCGATGCTCATTCACTCGTGCTTCTTTCTTTACTTGTTTGCTTTTTTACACGTCCCGCCCTCTCCTCTGTTCTGCAGGTACTTGTCTAGCTCCGCCTCCCTCTTCACAGATTCCGGGTTCATCTTCGGAGCACCTGGAAAACATACCAGCACCACGCTCATGTTGTCACGACTACCCTGTAGGCAGAAGGTCAGAAAAAGAAGTTCAAAATCTTGATCCATTTTGGTTGTTCATCTTGTTGGCATCTTGCTACTCGTATGTGTGTATTCATGCAAGTGTGTGTGTGTGTGTGTGTGTGTGTGTGTGTTAATATTAACTTACAATATTTCCCCTCTTATTTTTCTCTAGATCTGCATTTAGTTATTTTACCATTCATATCTTTAGACTGATTTTTGTATGTGTATATTTGTGTTCTAACTGGTCTGACTGTAAAACTTAGTTATCTACTAATCCCTCTATTCATACATGTGTCCGTCTATCTGGACGTCATCTAATCTATTCATCTATCTTTCTGTCAGTCATTCATTCATCCATCCATCCATCCATCCTTCCATCCATGTCTGTCTGCCCAACAATCCTTCCATCCAAGTCGGTTGGTCTATCTATCCATCCATGCCTGTCTGTCTATCCGTCTGTCATATAATCCATCCATCCATCCATCCATCCATCCATCTGACTGTTATTTATATTTATCCATCTACCAATTCAAGCCTGTCTGTTATCTAATCCATTCATCTGTCTGACTGTTATTTATTTATATACATATATGCATCTCATCCAACCACGTCTGTCTGTCATCTAATCCATCCATCCATCTTTGGTGGTCTGTCTGTCTGCATATCCATCCATCCAAGTTTGTTTGTTTATTCATCCATGTCTGTCAATCTATCCATTATTCCCCCTATGTCTATCAGTCTACCCATCCATCCATGCATATCTGTCTTTTTTTATCCATCTATCCATCCATCCATCCATTTAAGACCGGCCTTACCTTGTATAAGCAAGTGTCAACAATCTCATTACACACTCGTTCCAGGTCCTCGGTCACTTCCAAGCGAGAGCGCACAAAATCACACAGTTCCTCATTAGCCATGACGTCCCAAATGCCATCGCAGGCCAGCACCAGAAACTCATCCTCTGCTTCAGAGCGTTCGATCTCGTTCACCTCAGGTTCGGGGGACACCAGCTGCTCGGTGGGCCCTTTGCCATGCACGCACTTATAGTCAAAGTCGCCAAGGGCGCGGGAGACCGCGAGAGAGCCGTTGACCCGTTGGATCATCACCGAACCGCCTGCGTTCTGGATCCGCTCTTTTTCCAAAGGGTTGCTGGGCTTGTGGTCCTGGGTGAAGAAGTGCACGCGTCCTTTGCGGCTCAGCAGGGCTCTGGAGTCGCCACAGTTGATGAAATAAAAGTGATGCGGAGAAACCATCACCCCCACTGCCGTGGAGCCGCTGCGGTCCGATCCGTGCTTGCGTTCCGACATAGCGCGCATGTGCTCGTCGATCTGCAGGAAGCCCGTGCGGATGCCGGATTTGACGCTCTCCACAGAAGGCTCAGTGCCCACCACATCTGCACCCACGACTCCCACGCTCCCTGCCCTGAAATCTGGGTTGCTGGTGATGTGCTCCAGCAGATGCTCGCAGCAATAGCGGGCCACCTGAGAGCCGGCGTGGCCATCGTAGACGGCGAAGAAAGACCACAACCCCAGACTGTACGGAAGGCCCATCACGGCTGTGTGCGCGTCCTCCATCTCCACACGCCAGCCCTGCATGCTGCTGAGTCCATAGCGCAGGCCGTTGCCCTCGCCGTGAGCGTTGTGCTTCTCCATCTTTGGCTTGTCTAAGAACGCACCCATTCTCCTTTTCCTGCCCTGCCAACAAGACAGCGGAAATTAACGGCGTTTCAGAGGCGATCGTGACCGACACACGACGTGATGACGTATGTACCAAGCCACAGGTGCTGCAAGTATCCCGCAAGTAACGGTTTGAGCTAATCTGGTAAAAAAAGCGATGCGTTAAGCAAGAAATGTGTGGCCGTTTAGAACACAACCTGTTTTATTAAACGCAAGTCTAAAATGTGGCTCTGGGTAGCGAAGGAGCCTGATAAACATATGCAAAGTGCTGCAGATAGCATCGAAATGCTAACTCCGTATGAAATGTACGTCGGATGCAGGTACACACTCACCCAACGTTTTAACTTTTGTTGTTGGAGGAGGAAACGCCACAGCCAGGTGGTGGAGGACAGGTTTAAAGCGGGTATGATGCCTCAGGTAACAAACGCTGTTCCCGCGCGGCGCTCGAGCGCCAATCCACGGCTAGCCCAATTAGCCCGCTAACGGCAAAACACGCCAAACCCGATGACGCAGAGAACGTGGTGTTTTTTAAAGAAGACACAACCATAAACATCACTCGGACATAATCACACGAGAACTTTAAAGCGGTCCGCAGCAGGGCATTCCTGGCCCCGGTGTTTGCTTTGTTTTCTGGAGAGGAGGGGGCAACCGGAGCCTTTCTCCCCGATCATCTTTCTCTCTCGCTCGCTCTCTCGGATGGTTTTGATACCCGGATGTTGTTTTTTTTGCACATGGTTAAATAACACCGTTACCGCGGCAACAACTGCAAAAAAATATCGACCGGATGCGTGACATTTTTTTTAATAAAATGCGTATGAACCTCGCTGCGATATACCTGGAAGGACATTGCGTTCACCTAAACAAATGCAGCAATTCTCGTAATCATATGATCTCAAAATTATAAGTTATAAGGTCAATTTTTGAGATACGAAGACGTTATTTTTAATTATTGAATTATAATTGCGGTTGAATTCAAGATGTATTTATTTGTGAATGCCGTAGTAATGGCTTTTTTAAATTGCTGGAATAAAACGAAATCTTTAGCGATGTAAAACATCAGAAAATTCCAAATGTGTGTGTTTTCCTGAATTATTTTCCTAACGACGAGCTATCAAACCAAGTGAATGGAAAATAATCGGTCGTTTCAAGGTGTATTTATAAAACGATTTTAACAGTCACCTACAAACGTGGAAGGAAATAACTTCATGTTTGTAATGGCGAAATAAACTAATTATAATGAGCTCATTGCTTTCGTCTTTTAAAGTAAACCGCGAGTCAACAACCATCAGAGTCCGGGGATTCTGATCCGCGTGCCCATTTCTGGTGTACAAGAACCAAACTAAAACCTCCACGATATTACGGTAATTGTATTTTTGTTTAATTATTTTTTGGCAAATAAGCATTAATTCTGGGAATTGTGAATTGCCCTTCACACTTGCATTGTCATAAACATGCTTATGGAAGAAATGAATGACTGCCGAAACACTGCAAACTGGCTTAACTTTAAACTAGTTAAAACACTAAAGTCTTGTTTCATTGAGCACAAAATGCAGCTGTACATGTTGGTAAAGTAGCTGTGGACAAAGTAATTTGTATTAAAATTCAATGGTCAGATAAGTGAATAGGCTTTTGTATCATGCATATAAGGTTGCATTGCCAATGACTGGATAAATAATTAATCTAGGACTGAAAGCCCAAATTAAAAGCTTCTTACATTAAAGATATGCTGCCAGCAGGGAGACTAAAGAGGGATGCTCGTAATGCACCGTGCACTCAGGATTTGAAGTAGTGCCTTGATTTAAACCAGTGCTCCATTGTTTGAGATTCGGAACCCTGCAAATTTCATACACTCGTTCATGGAATCATAAAATAAAAAAAAAAAAAAAAAAAAAAAAAATCCACATTTCCTTCAAATTCAAGTTGTGTTGATTTAGCAAAAATAATAATAATAAAAAAGTATGAATCTGAACTCACATTATAAATCTGAACTCATGAATCTGAACTCACAATATAAATCAGAATTCAGAATTTAGTTTGGAAAAGAGCAGCAAATGTATAATATTCTCAAAGTTTGCACTTACGTGATACTTTGCAACAAATTATATGACAATTGATAAGACAATGATGAGACAACTCTCTTCCTTTTTTTAATAAGAGTTACTACTTTGATTGGAATAGAGTTACATGTGAATCAAGTACAAAATAGTTCCACCACATTTTATGCTTGCTCAATATGTAAATGTGTCACACTGTCTGCTCTATACTTTAGCTATTTTATTAAAAATAAACATATTTTTCAATTTCTCAATATTAATTTCTTATAGAACTGTTTTGGTTTATAAAACATTTGAAAAATCTTGTTATTGTTTATCAGAAACCAGAAACCAATCAGAAAGAAGAAAATGTAGTCACATGTAAGTGGTCTGCTTATAAATGAAAGAATTTTGATTTGGAGAAAACAAATGATGGAAGTGTTTTAGGGTAAATCCCATAGAATCGAGTTAAACATTGGTCAACTACCAAAAAGTGACATGACAGCAATGATTCGTTAAATTGGATCAAATTATTAAAATACTTGGGAATGAGTCAACTTGATTGTGTGGTGACTGCACATGCAAAAAAACAGAATCATCTGGAGTCTTGAGTCAAGCAAAATAACATAATACACAAAGCTACAGTACTGTTCAGTGCTGTATTGTATCCACTGGGCTGTGGAACTCAATGTCCCACAATCCTTTGCATCACGATTTACCATTTGAGCAAGTTTAATTGCAGCTGATGATGAAAGCCAGAACTGTTGAACTTTTATTTATTTACTTTATTTATATATATATTTTTTGTTTCTGTGTTTTCACATGTAACTTTTTGTTTTTTTTTTCCCCCAAAAAGTCTTTAACATTTTATGTAGAAAAGCTATTGATGAATTGGTAATTTTCCATTACGTTTTTTGCTAAACATTGTGGTAAATAGGGAATTTTCGGGCGCAAATCATAGTAACGTTCATGTAACTAAGCAACAAAAAATGAGATTAATGTTGTAAAGTTAAGTAAAGTGAGTGTACAGTTGCTGTGTTACTTGAATAATGAAACTGTTTATTGGGTCTTAATCTCAAGGGCTAATTAGATTTTAAACATTGTATTCCAAGCATAAACTAACATAATTAGCTTAAATATGCAAATTATTTTGTTAAGTCCTGCCCTGGCCGGCCGGCGGGCCCACGTTCTATAAAATGATATTGAAAAATGATAAAAATAAAATGATATGAATTGTGTATTATGATATGATAGCAGCTTTTTTGTTTGTTTATTTTCATGGTGCATTATTTAAAAGTTTATATTACTTATAATTACTTATTAAAATAAATTTAATTGTGTTCAACAAATACCTTAAAGTCACTTATCCTAATGCCTGTCATAATGAAAAAAGTATTGGGGTTACTTACCATTTGCTTTTGAATGGCCATAAACAATGAAAAAGTTGTGTTGAATGAGCTGTCAGATTGTCTTTCTAATTGCTACAATAATGGCTTCCTTTTGCAACTTGGATTGTGTCTTTGGTCTCTTTTATCTCGTCAACAATGACAAATTGAGAAAATGCAGCGTGGCAAACTATCTGACAAGGGACTGCCAATGCTCTGAATGCGACTTCTATATACCAGCTATCAAAAGCAAAACGTCTAAAAAGTGAAAAAATGGTAACACAAATTTTAAGAAGAATAGAGATTCACTAAATAACAAGGAGCATCTACATTAGCAGTAGCAGCTCGGCAAGCAGAAGGAAAGGAGTTTGTTTCTTTGTATTCATCGTCCTTGAGAATTTGACAAAAAGGCTTTGTGATACAAAAAATCTGTATTGTGCCAGTTCAGTCTGCAAACTTAAATAAAGGCAAATCCTAAAAGTATGAATTAAATGATTGTATTTGTTATTTTTTCATGCAAATCATATTTGCGGTATGGGACAATTCAGGTATACATTAAAAAAGCTTGAATAAAAAAAGTAAAAAAAATTGTCTATTAGGCGCCCTTAAAATCCTAAAAAAATAAACTGTACGTCTCATAATAAAAAATGTGTACATTATATGTGAAAAAAGCAGTTTATTGATGGTGAGGAGATACACAAGCTTCCAGACAGTGATGCTTGGAAAAAGAAACCGCAAATTCATGTAAGTTCTTTATGTTAATCCAATAAAACTGTATTTTCCTGTAAAATATCCATGTTGATTTAAAGGAGGTTTTTTTTACAGATCCTTTTCTTTTTTTTAGATCTTTGGTTTTGCACCCATGTCGGGCTGTTGCTATGATTTTTCTCAGACTATTAGTGGAATGTTATTGTTGACCGTCTCTTTTCATGACTTTTCCACCTTTGCTCAAGGACAAAGGAGTCGTGGCTGTTGAATTATTGGTGCGTCTCAATCACAATGTTGTTGTTTTTTTGTTCAACTAACATTAAGTATGAGATTCTGTCCTAATAGCGCAGGCATTTTTATTTTTTGCATTCTAAATATTAATACTTATATCCGCCAGGTTTATTGTTATTGAATTGTGTGATCTTTCTCATCTCAGACGTTCAGATTTAGGATCAACCTTAACATGTCATACGATGCTTTATTTTATTAAAAAAATTCATTAAAATATGAATGATGTTGTGGCAAATAACTCTTATTTTATTGTTTGATGCTAATATTACACATTCGCCATCTTTTTTGATTAAAGATTACGATTTTTACTCCATCTTCACATGACCCCTGTGTTTCACTAATCAAAAAAACATGTTGCCCGATAAACAATAGAAACAATAAGCTCTTCCTGTTTTAAAATGAACAACCAAATGAACAACTGCAATATTAGATCTAGCAGATTTAACGTAGCACAAGATGTATTTGGTCTTATTCTTATGGATGAGACCCCTCAGTGTCCCTAATTCAGACCGGGGATTAATCTGTAAAGACGCTGCGGATTATCGATACAGCCTGAGCTTTTTTTGCAATATAGTTTAAGTAAATGGTGCAAACAAATCCATGGCCTAATTTTTTACACTTGCTTATTTGTAATTCTAATCTGACCTTGCAGCAATCCAATGGTTGGTTTAGCACCAGCGACAAACAAACAAACTGGTTCAATTTAATGGTCAGTTAAAATAAATTATGAAAATTATAAAATAATATAGAATAAACCGGATGGATAGCAAATGTAGCCATTTAAGCATCAAATAAATACATAATCACATAAAAATGTTTAATTTAATTTACTGAATACAGTAATCATAGTATAATATAAAAGTGATTTGGTGAATAATTATCAATTGGCTTTTCATCTAACATTTTTATTACAATTATTTATAGTTCCAGTTTTTGTTTATTCATTTCTAGTCTTTTATTATTTTATGTGTCAATCACTTTAATCAGTTGTAAAAGTTTGTTATAAAGATTTGACTTCTACAGTGTATTAATAAATGTAAATATTTTAGTCTGACACATGCAAACAAAATGACAAAATACATGATGTATGTAGTCAAGATTCAAAATTCCTGCTAAAGATGATTATGTTAAATTAATGACATAATGTTATTAAAAATAAAGCTTGGCTGTGGGTGATGCTGTGTTTATGCAAATTACATTCAAATAAATGGAAATGAGCAGCTCTGAGACATATACATGCAGTCAGATTGAGAATGCATATGTGCAGGCATGCATATATGGAATAATTTCGCACTCTCTCATGTGATTGGCCATCTGCTCTGACCGCTGTGAGTCTACATATCATTAGCGGGAGCAAATCAGGAAGCTTGACTTCTGGTACCTCAGTTGGGGAATATGATGCTCACTAATGTGGGAGAATGGAAGTGCCCTCGGTCATTAAGCTTTATTAGTGCAGGTCTGAAATGCAAATTGTTAGGTTGGACTGGGCGTACAGTATGTATGTTAATGCAAATGCACAAACAGATGCTTGAGTATTTACACTGATGCATATGGCTGACCTCCTTTAGAAATACATCTTAATGAAGGACACAGCACATATAATAGCATTCAATGTGTCTAACAGATATTTGCATTTATTAATATAAGTTAGACGAAATGTAAAGTTATGGTTGATCATTATTCATCAATCCAGTTTTACATTTGTACTTGTCATGCATTTTGTTGTAAAATTCAACAAACCATTTTTTTTCTTTAGTACTTGTGCTGTTTTTAGTTAGACAAAAAAACTTTTTGGAATACAAAGTTCAAATAGTTAAGCCAATTGTAAAAATATTTTTCAATGTGTATTTTGTTTCTTAACTAATACTGTTTTTAAGAGCCATTTATTGTTTGATTTACGACCACTAGAGGGCGCCTGATGTGACGGGAAGCGCATTTAAGCGCCGCAATGAGAAATAGGTGTTACGGCAAGCTGAGCGTCAAACAAACTTTTGAAAGCACGCACGCACGCACGCACGCACGCGTGAACGTTGTGGGCCGTTGATCTGTATTGTTAATATTGTTATAAGTATTGTTTTGTTATTATTATTTGATTCTTTGATTTCTTATGCAAATAAATATCCACAATTTTGGTTAAACGTATGGACAATCGAGTTTTGATTCACGCAACCGTCCGAAGCCGACACCAGTTTATTGCCGCCACACTGTTAATCTAAAATATTTGAAACGGGTTGCACAATTCCAGCGCGAGGGACGGTGACGTCATTGCCCAAACATAGAATTAGAAGAGATGCCTTTGCCAACCGCCGCTCCGGAAGCAAGCAGACGCAGCTTTTGGTCTTTGAGTGAATTGTTTTTCTTTACATTATTTTACAGAATTTTGAAATGGATCCTGTGCTGGACCGGAAGCCAGTGGAGTTGTTGTAGGACAGTGGACCAACTGAAGTTTGTGTAGCGTTTTCTTGGGAAGGCCGAAGAGCAGGGAGCTGCAATAGTCTATGCGTGACCAAGATAGCAGATGGTGGGGGGTGAGGGAAGAGCGCAGACGAGAGATGTTCCAGAGGTGAAAATGAGCAGATCTGGTGATGTTGTTTAAATGCTGCTTGAAGGATAGTAGGCTATCCCGGGAGACACCGAGGCTTTTGACGTGGGGGGAGGGGTGCACAACAGAGCCGTCGATGGACAGGGCAAAGGTGGCAGCTTTTGAGATGTTGGATTCAGTGCCCACCAGCAGTAGTTCCGCTGTTCGGTGTTCAGCTTGAGAAAGTTTTACGTGAACCAGGCCTTAATTTCAGATAAGCAATCAGTTAGAGCCGAGGGTGGGAGTTGGTCATTTGGTCGACATGAAAGGTACAGCTGGGTGTCATCAGCAAAACAGTGGAAGACAATGTTGAATCTGCGGAAGATATTGCCAAGGGGAAGGATGTAGATAGCCATCTGAGCCCTGGGGAACGCCAGTGGTGACTGGGGAGGGCAGTGATTGGAAGGATTTGAGATGAATGAATTGTGAGGTAGTAATGGAACCATTGAAGTGGCAAACCAGTGAGACCAGTAGCTGACAGACGATGAAGTAGTGTTTTCCAGCGAAGGGAGGCAGGGTGTAGGTGTAGGAAGTGGGTCGAGAAGGCATGTGCTAGGCTTGGATTTATGGATCATTTCGGAAATTTCAGAGGGGTCGGGGAGGTGGAAACTTGAGAAAAAACGAGAGATTTGGGAGAAATCCGGTGAGGAGACAGCAGAGGAACTGGAACCGAGGCTCTGTTGGATAAGGGTGATTTTGTCCGTGAAGAAAGAAGAGAGTTTATTGCACATTTCGGTCGAGTAAAAATGAGACGGAAAGAGATCCGGTGGTGGCAGCTGGTTCTTCAGCAGGGAAAATAGAGTTGAGGAGTTGTCCTTATTTGAGTGAATCAGGTTTGAGAAATGTGCAGTTTTAGTCTGCGCAATAGCTTCTTTGTAAACGGCTACTTGTGTGACGAGCATATCTTTATGTACTGCCAAACGAGTTTTATTGTACAAGCGTTCAAGTTATCTGTTTTTAGCCTTCATAGAGCGGAGAGTGGGAGTACACCAGGGGGCGCTGCAAGTAAATGAGAGAATTCAGAATGTTAAGGAGATATTTATTGTACTGGTTGACCAGCTCGTCAGGGGGCAGTGAAATTGTGGAGCAGCACTGATGTATGAGGAGAGGGTGGAGATATTGATCTTATTTGTATTGCGAAACACACACAAAGTAGTCCTAAAATATGGTCTGAACACAAAAACGTCCCAGTAGCTGTGGTTATTTACAGTCACACACATTGATTGGTTGGTTGGATTTGTAAATACCAAGTTATTTCAGTTTGGCGTTAAAAAAATTTGATTGCAGCAGGCAGGAATGATTTATATTGAGAGCAAACAATATTTCTTATTAAGAACTATTTTGGGCCAAGCAGTATTGCAGTATCATACTAGTACAGTCTAAAGAACTGTGAGTGAAATAGCGTAGTTTTATAATTGTGAGATGTTTGTGTTTCCAGCACTTTTTTGTCGAAGATGTGCTGTTCCATTCTTCTCATTGGACCCAACGGCAGTGGAACGGTTGCGGTGGTGAGAGAAGTCTGCAGAAGGCCCCATCTCCATTTGATTAAGGTAGCTTTAGTTTTGTTCACCACCATCAGACGTGAAACCCGTAAACCCATGGTCTCCAAGCGCCGGTCCACAGACTGGCACCGGTCCAGGGTCGAAATGGTACTGGGCCGCTGATGGAATCAGATCCGTTGAGAAATGTAGTTAAAAAAACAAACAAACAGAAATTATTTTTATTATTGTTTTTGTTTGCAATCTTCACATTGTTTTAGGCAGCACCTTAAATATAAAATCTAAATTCAAAAATTTCAAAGCACTTTTTCCAAAACAATCGTTCTGTTCAGAAAATTTACAGAGTTTAAACTTTTTCAAACATTTTTGATATAGGAGGTTCCAAATGGGTCTATAATTATTGATCTCCTTTGCATCAAGATGAGGCTTCTTAATAATAAGGGGCTTTATGACGGCCTGTTTGAACGCTTGTGGCATAAATGTAACCTAAAACTAGTGACAAATTTATTAGATTGAATTTTGGGGCCTCTGCTCTTTTCCCTCTATTTGCTTCTCTTTGGCTCAATCTTCAGAAAACACAATTGTTTGTTTCATTGCTATGCTGATGATAGACATATATATCTGCCAGTGAAAGGGAGAGATGGTTTTGCTTTGGGCTCACTGAGGGAGTGCTTGGATAACGTAAGAGCCTGGATGGCTGTAAGTTTTCTACATTTTAATGAGAAAAAGACGGAGTCATTGTCTTCTGTCCGAGTGCCAGCAGTGGGTCTTCTTAGGTGGTCCTTTAAAACAGTTTTAATCCTGCTGTCACTGATTTGGGTGTTAAGGTGGACAGTGGTTTTAGTTTGGACAAACAGCAGGTCAGTGCAGCAGTCAAAATATTTTGTCTTCGTTAACGACACTTTTCCCCCGACGAAAACGAAGCAAGAACTATATAAAAACTCCCGCTCAGGGACGGAAACGTTAACTAAATCTATTCACACTTTCTTCAACGAATAAAGGCTAACCAAAAAAGCCTTTAGTGACCATGTCAAATCATAATACGAGCTTGTGGAGAAAGGCGGGTGAAAACGTAAAGTAAACCAATCAGGACACGGAGCACGGTGAGATAGAGAAGCACTAGCCTCTTCAAAAACGTATGCTGCTTCCGGCTGGAAAAAGCTGTCTGTTTTACATGCAGACGAAACTTCTTTTTTTCTTTCACCGTGCAATCACGTGATGCATTTATAATTTATTTTATTTTACTGTATTTAATTTCCTCTTTGTTGAGGTTTCATTTATTTGTATTGAAGAAAAAAATAAATGTTTCCAAACAAGTAAGATATTTGTATATATTTTATATGTACTATGTATTCTGATTTCTTAGACCCAAACCCTAACTTTAGTAAACATTTATAATATATGTATTTATTAGTATTTAGTTGACTAAAATTAGACTAAAAATAATTAAGATAACTAATTTGGGACTAAAACTAAAATGAGTTTTAAAAACTAAATTGAAAATCTTTGTCAAAATGAACACTGCAGTGTACTAGTGAAATCCAGCTTCTTTCACCTGAGACGTTTGGCTAAAGTGAAATCATTCCTGTCATGAGTCGTCCATGTCTCCAGCTGGTACAAAATGCTGCTGCTCGCTGATAAACTGGAACTTGAAAGAGAGAGCACGTCACGCTGGTTTTAGCCTCGCTACACTGGCTACCTGTCCATTACAGAGAACATTTTAAAATCCTTTTATTTGTTTTTAAGTTTTTAAATAGTCTTGCTTTTTTCTGTCTTGATTTCAGTCCTGATTTCAGATCAGCTAAAGATCGTCTTATCTTGACATTGATTCACACCGACCCGAGCGTGAGCGAACTACGTCATGCTGGGCTTCTTCATCTAAAAGCTGTGGACGAGTCCCTTGAGCGAAGCGGCTGAGAAATGTCGTGTCAAAAGCGAAGGACTTGATTGGGTTTGGGGAGCATGGAAAACTGCATAGTGTAGTGCAGCTGAAGGCCCAGATTAACGCTGACAGACAGGTTAATTTAGCAGCCAAGTCAGGAAAAGCTTGTCTTACATGTCTCACACCTCTCACTTCTATTAATCTCCCACGCAAGGCTCAATCAAAATAATACTTCTAGCTCTTACTCCATCACTGGGAGCAACTCAGCATCTCTGGGCCTGAGGCGGGGCAAACAGTCTGGATTGGTGACCGACCACTCACAGAAGAGAACACACACACACACACACACACACACACACATACACACTCAGTTATCATCATTTTTTCGATCCCTATTCACCTGAAACTTACCTCTACAGTATGTTTCACAGGTGATTGATGTTGTCTCTTTCCTCTTCTGGTTTCTCTTGGGCTAGCGCCTCAGCAGTCAATCACTTGATCTTCTCATTGTCACTTTCAATGAATTTTGGTGGACCTTTTGGATCCGTCTTGATCTCATTCTCATGTACAATTGCATTCTCTTTGTTTTTCTGCAATTGTTGTCTTCACATTTTCTCATAATAATGAGAACATCTCCAACATCTCTCTTCGTTCACCAACCATTATTTCTGCTTTAAGATCAGCTCAGACCTCCATGTTTTTTTACTCTTTCATCTTCACTTCATTTGCCTAATTTTTCTTTTACCACCATTATGGGCAAATTTCTGTTCATTTTAATCTGTAAATTCAATTGTATCAACACTTCTTTTGTTCATTGTCATTGTTCTAATTTTCATCTGTCCTTCAAAGAAATGTACTCTCATTAGCCTGTTCTTGGAACAACACTGCTAAATCTAATTGCCAAACCCCCTTTTGTAATTTCACATGCACAAAATTATTTTTAAATGTCTTATAAAAGTGTCATCCACCTATTGAATAATTTCAGACCTATTTCTTGTTTTCTAAATATTACATGTACTCTTTTGTCTTCATTTGTCTGTGCAATACCCAATTATCCTAAATGTAGAACTGGAAATATACTAGGGGTCCCCGTTTGAGAAAATGTCATAAGATCATTCAGCACCACTTCATCTTTATCTTTTCACCTCTCTCATCACTCTCATCTCTCTCTTGCTCTCTTGCTCTCTCTCGCTCTCTCATCACTCTCATCTCTCTCGCGCTCTCTCGCTCTCTCTCTCTCTCTCTCTCTCTCTCTCTCTCTCTCTCTCTCTCTCTCTCTCTCTCTCTCTCTCTCTCTCTCTCTCTCTCTCTCTCTCTCTCTCTCTCTCTCTCTCATATGTTGGAGTCCTTTGTCTTCTGTTTGTCTCTGTGATCTTGATGGTCCATGTCAAAATCTTCAGCACACTGCTTCTGGCACGAATGTTCCTTCTTTGCTTCTTTTATTCTGTTTAAACAAGTTAGAGACACACAACACCGAAACAACCCCCCCCCCCAATAAACAATCATGTACGCAGTTAATTTTAAAATTTGTAAAGTCATCTATAGTTTCACAGTCAAAAACCCTATTTGATTCTCCTTTTGTTTTCCACCTGTAATAAACATTTTCCAGGGAAAAAGATGAATAGTTATTTTTTGGTTCATTTAATACATTCCATTTGATACCCAAGGACACTGTACAAATGTTGAGGGAAAAAAAACTCATCAAGTAAAGTTCAAAGTTCAAAAGCCAAGTGGAATAGGTGAGTTTTGAGGGGTTTTTTGAAGACAGGAAGGGTGTCAATGGTCCGGATGTGTGGGGGAAGAGCGTTCCAGAGTGTAGGAGCAGAGCGGCTGAAGGCTCTACTCCCCATGGTGATCAGACGGGATGGAGGAACGTTAAGATGGATGGAGGATGATGATCTCAAAGTGCGAGCATGGGTGGCAATATGGATGAGGTCAGACAGGTAAGGTGGAGCGAGGTTGTAAATGGCCTTGAAGGTGATAGTGAGGATTTTGAAGATAAGCCTGTACTGGATGGGAAGCCAGTGAAGCTGCTGTAGGACCAGGGTGATGTGATTGTGGGTTGGGGTTTTGGTGATGATGCGAGCCGCAGAGTTTTGGACAAGTTGAAGCTTGTGGAGAGATTTCTTTGGGAGGTTGAAGAGCAGGAAGTTGCAGTAGTCCAGGCGGGAGGTGACAAGACCGTGGACCAGAATGGAGGTTGAGTGGGGGATGAGTGACAGACTGAGGCGATGGACAATTTGAAACGGGCAGTTTTGGAGAGAATAGACTTGGTACCCACCAGTAAGATTTCTGTTTTATGAGTATTTAATTTGAGGAAGTTGGTACTGAACCGGAGTTGTATTTCAGATCGGTTAGGGCGGTGGGAGGAAGTGGAGAATTTGGCCTTGGAACTCCGATTGTGACCAGAGAAGACTGGGAGCAGAATGATTTAAGGTGGATGGATTGAGAACGGTTGGTGTATCGGAGAGGCGTTGGAGGAGAGTTTTGTGCGAGATTGTGTCGAAGGTGGCACTCAAATCAAGGAGGATGAGGATGGATAGGAGACCAGAGTCGTCTGCCACAAAAAGGTTGTTAGAGATTTTTATGAGTCCCGCTTCAGTGCTGTGGCTAGGGAGAAAACCAGATTGAAATGGTTCGTAGAGGGAATTATTAGTGAGGTGATCATGTAGTTGGGACCCGACGATCTTCTCCAGAATTTTTGAGAGAAAAGAAAGATTAGAAAAAGGTCACAGGTTAGTGAAGTTGAAGGGGTCGAGACCGGGTTTTTTCGGGATTGGGGAGACTGCAGCGGTTTTGAAGTGGGTGGGAACAGATCCAGACAAAAGTGAGGAGTTGGATGATGGTGGTGATATGAGGAAGCAGAGAGGGGGTTAAACAATTTCTTCATGATCCGCTTTCCTGAATCTGTGGAGTAAAAGTATTTATTTAGTTATTGACCATTAATCCAAATGCAACTATAATTTTTCTTCTGCTCTTCAGTCCTGCAAATGCAAAATAAGAAACTTATATGCTTGTTCAATTCTTTTTAAGATGAGAAACATAGGAGAATCACATCTGCTTCCACATTATATTTAGTCAAGCTAATTCACCCCTAAAAAAGTTCTTCCCTATATTTCTTACAGAGACAAAATCCATAGTTGGGAGACTGTGTCTGCGAATGGTTTGTCATTAGTCCAGAGTCAACTCTGTGTCTAAGTAAAATGTTGAGAGGTCTTCTCTCTCTCCAAAAACAAAAAGAAAAAAATATCACTTCCAAGTGACAAAAAATACAAATTTCACATGGTTTTAGGCCTGTCCTTTGACATTGGACTAAAAACTAAAAGATTTTTCCAAAGGTTTTTTTTTTCACCTTTATTCAATGTCAAAAATTACAATTTCAAAAAATGTAAACTCTACCTTCACTGTGGATTGTAGCCAATCAGAAACTTTACTGTATTTATTCAATCAAAAGTCCAACATCCTTCCCCTGAGCTTTGCGCTGTCTGCTTAGTGAGACATGATTGGATGACATGGAAGACATGGATGATTTGAACACATTATTGAGCTCAGATCTTCATTCACACAAAAGATAGTCAGTCACACAAACACTCATCCCAGTCATTCATGAGGTTTTTCTTTTGCATAATAACCGCACGCATTGAATCTCAATTTAAACTCGCATTAATTTATATTCAATCTCTTTCTAACAGATGAATCGATAATATGCCGCAGACAAAAATAAGATCATCATGCATGCACTGAACAGATGGAGATTTTTGAACATGTGTTTGTATTGGAAGTTTTTTTTTTCTCTCATTTAGCGTGAATGAAAACCAAACGAAAATTTGTCTTTCTCTTTCTCTCCCTAACGTGTTTTCCCTATAGCAGCAGATCAGTCTGAGAACATAAACGTTTAACATTTGTGATTGCAAAGTGAGTTCTTCATTGCAAGATGTAAGCAGCAAAGCGAGTTCTTCATTGCTAGCAGAAACGCACGAGTCTTGGTCAATTTCTGAGGACGTGCAAAAAATCTAAAGTCCGTCTGAAACTCTTCGTCATTTAGTCTCGTTGTCTTGTGCAGGCATCTTTTCCATCGCTGAAACCTATACTCTCTATAAGTTTATCTATAAATGTGTGAAAACATTGTTTGAAAATTCCCTTTTTATCCAAGTACGTGTTTTGATCTTTGGATGTAAGCATGATTTTTAATTTAAGTCTATATTTAAGTTTTGAAACAACATTTCAGGTGAAGGTCAGTTTTTCAGACCAGTTTTTTTTGTTCAACATTTTCTCATGCAATATGACACTGCACTTTCACAGTTTTAACTGTCTTAAATCGCACATGTGAAAATGTAAGTAAGTATTGTGGCTTTTTATTCATTAGTAGTTGGTGTTAAAAATATGGCTATGATTATCACTACGACTCTGATACTGACCTGTCATAGTGATACTTGGTCTTACCTAACATGGCTTTGTCCCACTTCTGCTCTCTGCGTTGTAGATCTTGTCAGTGAGATGGCAGGACGTTGGTGGGCTTCCTTCAGTTTCCTTTGGAGCATCCAGAGCTGTTTGGGCTCCGGCGGTCTGGTTTGCTCCAGTATGGACCGCCCGGCATTGGAAGCCGTAGCCATGAATGTTCAATGAGGTTTCTCAGGTGGTTTTTTATTATTATTATTATTATTATACGTTTTAACAAGTGTAAATACGTTTTAAGAACTCAGGTAAATTAGGAAGTTTAATTGTATGGCGTTGCCTTGATTGTGTATTTGTTGATTTGTAGAAATTTGTAAGTATTAGGAAGTTTCGTTGAAGAAAATGGTAAACGTATAGATTTACATCGATTACAAAAATTTGATTTCAGACTTTGGTGTTTTTAATTAACAGTTTTAAAGGTCCAGAGCTTATCACAAAGTCAGAGTGAAAAAAACATCTGGAGAGAGGGAGAGAGAGAGAGAGAGAGAGAGAGAGAGAGAGAGAGAGAGAGAGAGAATTGTTTTGCCTTATTTTATTTAACTCCAACGATAATTTTGATGTACGAATTTGTTTATTAAATTTGTACAGAAATGTATTGATTTTATTGTTTCATTCACAATTCTGACTTGTATGCTTATTTTCATTACAATCTAAATGACAGTGAATTGCGGGAGCACAGGGAGGGGCCGTGAGGTGGGGCACAGTGGGGGTCAGATCCCCCCGATCTGATAAGGTATTCAGATGTTACCATCATACCAATACATGCAATGGTATATTAATAAATAAAATATTTTTAAAAATCAGCTGGAAAACATGGAATAAATTAGAGACTTGTTTAAAGTGGTTTCATTGTACGACTTCAGTCATGACGCAGTCATGTGCTGCAGCTTATCTTCATCAGTTTCCTTTGACCCTCAAATGATCAGTTAACTTTGTTGCAAATGAGAAAAGTATTTTGATACAAATAAGAATGTACTTTTCTAAATATAATGACGTATACTACACTGTAGCGTTCTAAAATTGATACAAACTGGAAAATCAAGGTGACTTTATGACTCGTCCATCACATGTGCTTTTTGAATGCGGTATTGTTCTGTTTTTTCTCAGGTGTTGATTGGGAAGACGCTGCTGTGACTGGAGGATTTCAGACAGGCCGTCTCAGACCTTCAGCCTTCTGTCTCAGAGATACAAGCACATTCAGGTCAGCTTTGATGCAAAGTAGCACTGGAAAGATTTCCCTATACGTTATTTCAATATATATTATATATAATATAGAAACAATGTCATGCATTGCATGTAAAATGATGGACACCACATTCAATATTCAAGTTATTTGACAGATATAACTATCAAACTTAAAATCAAAATAGATTCTCCCAACTTCACACATTGACATCTCTGTCTTTGAAGTAACTTTTTGCCCAATTCAGAACAACTCCTCTAACCTCATACTTTTCTCATTTGTGTATCAATATGTCATGATCAATTGTCAAATTCTTTCTTTAAAAACCAATAAATATCCCAAGTGTGTATTTTTTTATTACCCATAGCACTAGTTGTTTTGAATCTATACTGTCAAGCGTCAAGCGGGATTCTGGCCAATCGAAACTCATTTGTGAACTTGCATTGAATCTAGCGGCCAAGTTACAGACGCACATCCTCTAGGGTTTTTTGTGTCTCCCAGGCAATGAAGGGAGTGTCATTCTCCAACAAAACCCTCCCTTTTTGGAGGTTTAAAAAACTCAGAGAGAATTTGAGAGATTCAGCAGACAATCGGGAGCGAAGATCCTGCGACTTTATCGCCAAACACAGGTTTGGTTTTTAAAAACTTTAAAAAAGCCTTTCTTTCCAGAATTAGGTTTTTCTAGAACCTAAGGATTTATAATAGTGTCATTATTATATTTGTGTTTGATAGGGATGAAAGAGAAATGAAAAGCTCCGATCTCGAGATGGAGGTCCAGCCTTCAGCAAAAGAACACAGAACACAGCAGATTCACGACACTGGTGAGTGTGTGTGTGTGTGTGTGTGTGTGTGTGTGTTTAACCCTTTGGTCTTCATATCTCCGTTTTGCAGGCAGCGTATGTGTAAAAGTCTTCAAAGCAGCTACAGTGAGTTTGGCTCTGCTGTGTTTCATTCTGCTGACGGTCATAATATCGATGTGTTTACAAACCAAACGCATGACGGACAAATACGCTGAAGAGAAGACCAAACTTTTAGAAGAAAAAACCCGCGTCACACACCACCTTTTCACCAACATCACCCACCTGGCCTGTCTATATGAAGAATTAAACCAAGCGAAAAATGCTACAAGGTCACTCTTAACTGGACTAGGTAAATATAATATAATTTTTTAATATTTATTTATGGCACAAACTCTACATCTTGTGTGAATGATGAACAGATAATTCAGTCTATGAAATGCTGCAGGATGGATTTACCATGGAGGCAGTTTTTACTTTTATTCTGCTGAGAAGAGCTGGGATGACAGTAGAAGATACTGTAGAGAAAGAAACGCGGATCTGGTCACCATCAACAGTGGAGAAGAACAAGTGAGTGATGGATGGACAGTTTGGTAATAATGTTGGTAAAATCTGTTAATGTTAAATCCCATCAGGAGTTTGTCACAAGTTTGATGGGGAAAGATGATTGGGCGTCCTGGATCGGTCTGACTGACAGATATAAAGAAGGCGAGTGGAAATGGACTGATGCCAAACTGATCGTGAGGTGAGAATTCACTCAATATGAATAGTTCATCACTAATAAATGTTTCTCTAATGCTGGTCTGTTTTCACAGCTTCTGGTACCCTGGACAACCAGATCAACCTGGAATGCAGGACTGTGCTGGGACATCACGTCTTGGGTGGTTTGATCTGCCATGTAGTGCTGTAAGAAGATGCATCTGTGAGAGAAAATGGAAATGATTTTAAAGAGCAGAAGTCAAGACTTTCCAAACTTTAAAATCTCTTTACAGTTAATTAACACTGTGTTTCATTACATGTCAAGAAATAAAAGTGAAAAAAAAAAA
>CM051505.1:2252525-2341560 GCA_028031935.1 Paedocypris micromegethes
AAAAAAAAAAAAACAATGCATGCACTTATAGAATATCTATGTAACCATTGAAGCCATAGTTTAGTTTAATCATAAAAGCCATAGCTTTTTTTTCCAGACTTGTTAACAGGATTCAGTTTCATTCCTTGTTTATTTGCTGTGTGTTTAAGTTTTGTTTTGCCCAGGTGGAATGTTTTAATTCGAACTCATCATTTATCATCATTCACCTGTGACTCGTTGTGTCTGACGTGTCTCTTGCTTCTGACTGATGACTTCAGTGTTTCTTAATAAAATATTGGTCAATTGGGTCTGAGCTCCTGTGTCCTGCTTCCCAGATCGTGACATTTGTGAGATTTACACTTTAGTTTTTCGTGTTTACTTTATCAAACCAAGATGTAAAAGACTCCAGGTTTCAGCGTAAGAAGATGTGGACCGGGTCCTGCCTTTTCAGCAAGTATGGAGCATGTGGAAGATTTCCTGCGCCACCCAGTGGACAAGTCTATCTATAAAAATAGCTTAAATAGCATGGCATAGCTTGTCTTTCTTTTGTTTTCTGAACTTTAAATTACCTGGTCCGCTATGTTTATGCTAGACGGTCATCATTGCACATGATCGGGTTAGGTTACTTTCCGCCGTTTTTAAATCCGCACACCTGCTGGCCGAGCGAGATGCTGCTAAAGAACAAACGATACTCCGTGCGCGCGTATACAAGCCTTTACGGTAAGTGCGAGCTAACGCGGAATCATAAGAGATCGCACAGAACTAAGGCGTCAAGTTCGTGTCATAAAGATTTGTCCTCAGACGAGAACTGAGCTTGTGTCGATTCGAAAGCGAGGTGACCTACAACCGACTGCTGCCATGGAAACGACATCTACAGGTAACGGGACCTGATTTGCATATCCATGTGATGCTTTTATTCTAACGTGTCTTGATTGAGGCCTGGTGCAGATTATTCATCTGCGCTTCTTTAACACCACACCAGTTACTCTTAAAAACCATTGACATTATATTTGATTAATACATGTATAGAATGATCAATTATCGATTGCATTTGCTCTATGGTTTAATATTTACTTACTTATACAGTGCTATGAATGTGATTACATTTTTACTAATACTTCCAGTTACAGTATATTTATTTTTTTCTCCCATTGTGAATTCTTTAGAATCTTGTGTTAAATAAAACCAATTATCATGCCTTTATTTCACCCACTTTCTTTAAATTGCATCATTACAAAAAAAAAACTTTTATTTTATATTCTTACATATCTCAATTCATACTTTATAATTCTATTATTTTGAATATCTAAAGTATAATTTTTTATATTCTATTTTTTATATCAAGCTTTTCACGACTTTTAACAGGATTGTGTATGTTCCCAAAATATTTGGTTTATATTAAAACAATAAAATGTTTATTCATGAAAGTTTATGATAGCTTAATTTTTTATGCCAGAATGACAAATTAGTCGTAAGTCAATGATCAATTGTTATACGGTTTCTCTAATAACTAATTGAAACAATGCAAACTAAAGCTAAGTGCACATTATCAAGCAGCAACAAAGCACATAAAAAACTACACACCCACATCAATATTAGAACCCAAAAATGTCTGAAAAGGGTCTCAACAGACAAGTTCAATCATGATTATGCAATCATATAATGTCCGTCTTAATAGTTATGTAGATATTTTAATCAGACAATTCCATTTGATTATTATAGAATCAGATAATACAATTACCGGTATATATATTTAAACAGACAATCTACTTGCTTTTTAATGTCTTTGCAAAAGTGAGAAAAAAACTGGAATACAAGTTGAAACACTTTTACACACGCACACACACACACACACACACACACACACACACACACACACACACACACACACACACACACATACACAGTTTAAAATAGCAATGTTGTTGCCTCGTATCAATTAATTATTTTTGAGTGTTTTAGATTGATCAAACAATAAATTGATCAAACTAATTTAAACATTTTTATTGATTCAATCATTTATTATTACACAATATCACACTCTGTGTCAGTATATTGTCAGCAGACATTATAAATAGTCTAAAAATTATATTTGTTAGATTTACAGTTTATTGCCCCAACATATTCTCTAGATCTTACACTACGTTGTGAATTCTTTTCAGTTCAGCGAGTGATCTTTTATTTTAATTTTTTTGTCGTCTGTCACGTCTTTAAGCCGTGTGTCTTACACTTTTCTGTTTTTGAGAGGATGAGTCATTTTTCTGTCACTAATCTGATTTTATACTGGATATGGTGTGATAAAGAGCAGCGAAGACCTTCTGAATTAGAAGACTATCAGTGAGATGCGACTGCAGGGTTGATCTTATTAACTTTAGTGCTTTCACACTGGTTCTACAAATTCTGCACGCTGTTGGACCTGCTGAGATTCATCACACCATAGTTTTAATTAACACAATTATTTGAAATTAATAATAGGAATCAACTGACTTTTTAAGTACAATTACAGTCTTGAGTGGGATTTAGAGACCCCATAGGTCAAATACTGTAGGTTTTATTTTATCATGGGTTTTCAATGTTAAGCCTTAAGAGGAACAACAGGGATTTTTTTTTTATTACTTTATTGTATAAGAAGTGTGAATAGATTTAAAATTTTATTGGGACGTGATGAACTTAAAAAACTATAAAATTATAGAATTTTAAGGTAGACTTTTTGGTCAGAACAACAATTACAATTGCAACTACAGCACGGCGATGTTCAGATTCTTCTGTGATTTGATTTGATTTGATTTGATTGTAGTTTTATTGATGTTATGGGTTTTTCTCCATCTGCTCATTTTTTTCAAAGATGAGCTCACTTTGTATCAACTGATGGTTAAAAATAGAGTCCCAACAGGGTACGTTTGCTCACTGAATGTAGGGCAGCATGAACAAGTCCAGAGCTTTACATGTAATTTATCGCAAATTTATTGCAAATTATATCAATATTTTCATCAATTGAATCTACATTTCTCACAAATATAATCTGATATACTTACATCATATTGCATATTTTTCAGTCAAAACTTTGTCCAAAAACTCTGAACTGCCTATAATAATATACAGTACAGTATAGTGATTAATATATATGGAATCAGATTAGTGCCAAAAAAAATCAAACGTAAATTTCGAAGAAATGAACAGAAATGCTTCACATTTATGTTTGTTTTTTTATTTTTTGCTCGCAATCTTCATATGTAGATGCATCTCTGTTTAAGTCACTGTTCTGATAGTCCATGTAAAAGCAACACTGTACATCACTTTTCAGGAAGCTTTTTCTTAATGTCTGTTGTTAGTTGGACCAATATTTTAAATGTAGTGTATGTGTGTGTAATCAACCTATATGTCTATCTATCTACACATAAATATATGTGTGTGTGTCTGTGTGTGTGTGTGTGTGTGTGTGTGTGTGTGTGTGTGTGTGTGTGTGTGTGTGTGTGTGTACGGTATGTACGTATGTAGATCAGTTTATGGCTGTAATGGGCGGAGTCTGAGTAATTGGAAAGAGCAATGTCACAAGTCTTTGGTATCTCTGAGAGGTTCGTTTCTTAGTTACAATCTCTGTTTACACTTTCTGTGTACACACACTATGTTTTTATCACACTGCAGTTTAAGATGTCTTCTAACGATGAAAGTAAGATCTGAAAACTGTTTACATGATTACTGTATTGTTTGTCTATCCTATAATAGATGGTGCTGTGTGTTATCGTGTGTATCTGTGTGTGTGTGTGTGTTTGCATTTTCTATGACACTTATTATGCATTAACTGTTAACAATTTAATGTATTATTTGTCGGTATATTAACAAGCATTAACAATATGAAGCATTTTAACATAATATTCAATTTCTCGTTTTGTATTTAATATTCAAGTCTCATTGAATGTGAATCTCGTTGGTTTGTGTGTCCTCTCTTAATTCAATGTCCTTTATTCTATACAGTTTCATCTAGTCACAAGGACCAATACACATCTCTGGTGTCTACTCAAAGCTACGTCTCTCAAAAACACACCTACTTCTCTGGGACCCTGAGTAGAGACAAGGAGCAAGATTTTACCTCTGACATTGAGAGAAACGCAGAAGGCCATGAATCCTACAACTACGTGGACATCAGTGAAAGAACGGATTCCTTTAGTACACAGCACCTCCTAAGGGACTGGAGTAAGAGTGGTCTCTCGGAGCCCAGTCAGTATGCGAAACTGGAGAAAAGCCCCTCACCGGTGGAACTTGATGCAGACGATTTGGACTCTGAAGGAGCTTTAGACTCTCAGACATTTCCATACGTGGAGGAACCCTCAGATGAAGATCTGTCTGATTCCCAGCTGCTGGGCATCAGTGCGAGCTCGATAAAGATCACTTTGACTGAAATACCCCCTGGGTCCCTATCGCCCACCGCACTGGAGAATAGTCCGGCTCTTACAGTGACGGAGAACCAGAGCATCTGGAGTGTTGGATCAGAAGGATTGTCCACTGTCACGGTCTCAGAACCAGAAGATGAAAGCCCTCCACTCACAGGTAAACATCACAACACACACACTCGAGAGCGCCCTCTAATGAAAAGGAGAGGCAATGCTTTCAATAGAGAAACGTTCGCGGCTAAACAACAAGTCTTTACTTTTTTTTTTCATCAATTACCAATGAAATTGTCCCAATAGTGAAATTTGGCAAAAAGATTATTGGACTTAAAAGTACTTGTGTAAAATAATTTTACGGTAGTGTGTTTTGTGGGGTTGTGGAAGTTTTTTGGAAGCGTGTCACAACATCACACTCAACACTTCTTTTTTCTTCTGTGTACAAAATAAATGCATTTTAATTTTTTTGCTGTTATTTCCATAAATTGCATTTCATCCAAAGTCTGTGGTTGTTTTGTCCGATCAAAACAAAAATATAGTCATATAAGTCTTCTTAGCAATACTCAACACAATTAAAATGCAAGTAATATACTTGTAATAATGTCCAAAAAAAGTGTTGTTTGATCAACTGGCTATAAATATAAAATACCTAAAATTGCTCCGTATGCGGTGGAACGGCGTAACCTTCAGAACATGCTAAATTAATTGTCAGTGAATCTGTTTTAAATCTCAGTTAAATCTGAGTTAAATCTCAGTGTTTCAGTATCAAAAAGACGCCTTAAAACCTCTGAATCAATATCTGGACAAAATCAGCCAATCGGACAATTTTAAGGCGTGCTCTATGATGTAAAAAACAAAACTTTACTAAATATCAAATCAAATATCATAAATTGGGAATTTTGCCAAAAAGTTTTGTGGATGTTTTTTAATGTAAACTGATTGATGTAGGTGGTTATTTTGTTTCTTAACGGAAAATAAATATTCATGATAATAATTAAAAAAAAAAATACAAAATTGTAGTGTGAAGATCACATTCCAGAATTCTGTTATGCTATTGTGTTTCATTCGTTCTCTTTTTTTTATCTTCCCTTTTTTGCTTCTAGAAGAGTCTGACACGCCATCAAGTCCATTTGTCCAGGCTGATATAGTGAAAGACACAAGCTTCACTCCACAAACAACAGACAGCGTTTTAAGTTCCAGCCACGTGAGCTTTACTAACAATCCAACATCTCCATCTGCATTACAGGATTCGTCTGTAGTTCCGGTTCCTTCCTCAACGCATTACAGCATCCTGAAGGAGGAACGTGAAGCAGAGCTGGACCTTGCTCTGGAGTCATGTGGGGAAGAAAGCCCTAAAAGACTCTTTAAAGGATCCACATGTGGTCTGAAGAGCAACCCAGCGTTCAAAAGCCAGTTTTCAGTGTCTGGAGCAGCAAACGTGAATCCCACAGATTTGATGCCCAGTTTTGAAGCAAAGCGCAAACCAAGCATCCCGGGCCTGCCAGAACTCAAGGTGGAGCATCCTGTTGGAGAGGTGCATCACAGAGAAAGGAGACGTTCCAGTCAGGGCCGCAGAGGCTCCGTGAGGCAGACAAAACCACCCGTCACCACCAGGGAGAAAGGTAATGGCGCGCTCACAAGAGGTGTAAAGTATTTGAGTAAACTTTTTTCATTTTATAAATATACAATATGCATACATGATGATTCTGCTCTCTTTCACTCTCACACACACTACTCTCTATCACTCTCTCTCTTTCTGTCTATTTCTCTCTGTGTAGCTCTCTATCACTCAGACACTCTCTGTTTCTCTCTCTGTATTACTCTATCACTCACAGCCTCTTTTTCCATCTCTTTCTTTCTGTGTAGCTCTCTCTCTGTTTCTCTCTGTGTATCCCTCTAGTAGTAGTAGTTTATTGTCATTACAGCATTGGGGTACAACATTGTAACGAAATTACTCTAACACTCACTCACTCACTCACTCACTCTCTCCCTCTCTCCCTCTCTCTCTCTCTCTCTCTCTCTCTCCGTTTCTCTCTGCATATCCCTCTCACTGTCTCCTTCTTTCTGTTTCTATCTGTGTAACTATCATTCTCTCTCTTTCTGTCTCTATCTCTGTGTGGATCTCTATCACTCACACACACTCTCTGTTTCTCTATGTATCCCTCTCTCTCTCTCTCTCTCTCTCTCTCTTCTCTCTCTCTCTCTCTCTCTCTCTCTCTCTCTCTCTCTCTCTCTCAAATAAACGCCTGGGCTAATAACATACTGTATATACTTCAAAGTGGCAGATGCTTATCCAGATTAATCATGCATCTAATTTCTTACTTTAAATAAACATATTTTGTGTACAAATACTGTTGCTAAGGTCTACTAAAATGCAATGTCTCCCCTTCATACCGTCCACCTCTATTTAGTTACATTTATAAGCTACACTATGCTGATGTGGCCCTCGGTGAAAATGAGTTTGACATCTCTGATTTAGGCGATGATAAGCACCCCGTTTTTCCTACTTTAGAAGCTCATATTCTAAAGTTTGCTTATATGCGCATATTTCAATAATAAGCGGACGTTTTTTCATATTTCAAGTCAGGGGCAATCAAAGCAAATGGAAATACAGTATGCCGTCTTCTGCGTTGTCTTTTCATCTATCCATCCATCCATCCATCCATTCATCCATCCATATCACATATAAAGACCCCAAACAGCCTTAGCGACAGACCAGTGCGACAAGAGTTTTATAAAACTTTGCCAACTGAAAAGTATAAACAGGAAATGTACATGTATCTATAACACTAAATACTTTATAGTGAAGTAGTTGAGGCGCGTGTTGCATGAATGACTGCAAGCATTGCGTCATGGCATTGTCGACTGGAACAGAAAAATTGGTATCTTTGTAAAGTTGATCAACGGCAGGAATCATTCAGTGCTCTGAATTTCTTGATATGTGGCTGCATTGACCTATGACCTCAGAAACATAGTGGGCAGATGATATCGCATCCTATGGGTGGGCGATAAACCAGTAATACAGTGATGTGTCGATGTAGCGATTGAATCAAAATGTATCATTTCAACATGATTAGCATTGGCCTTGTTTTATGCTCTTTCTGATAGAAATTCGTATTTAAAGACCATAATAGATTTTACTTACTTTATATTGGCTTCTGTTATATATCGGGTTGAACGTCTGTGTGAAGTGTCTGTCGTAAGACTGAAAGTCAGCACTGCACAAGAATCACATCCGGAAGCTGCATGAAAATATTTCAATGCGTGATGAAAATGCAATGTCAATATATAATAATGTGATGTAAATCCTATGCAGGGCAGGACATTAGCAAAGTAAAAAATATTTGTCATGTACATATACATACAATGCAATAAAATACTATACAAAAATAAAAATGAAAATACAATAAAATAAAATACGACACGATCCAATGAGATGTAAAACGAACATAAAATACAATAGAAATACAAAGATGCATAATAATAAAAAGCTGTAAGTGGGGGTAAAGTGATCAGTGTTCAGAAAAGTGACCAGAAAAAAGGGTAAAAAGCTCACTCGTAACTCTAGTCTGTCCAGTCCAGTCTTTTGCGTCTTTAGCCCAGGTGAGATGTTTCTGAGGCTGTCTGATGTTTGGCTTGACACAAGGAATTTAACAGTCTGGCGTACGTCTATACGTGATGGTTCTTGAAGCACTTACTGTATTCCAGCTGCTGTTTTCCAGCAGCACTTTTCCTTATTTTTAAATGGGTTTTTTGGTGGAACAGAGATATCATATCCAATTCCTCGTCAGATGGCACCGTTCGATGTGTGTTTTTTTTAATTGCTAATGCTTTTTTTTTTATGCCGACAATTCTTAATTTCCCAAGAAATTAACCGCAGTAAAAATCTATTATAGTTTGTTGCGCACAATCAAGATGTAACGAGTCAATTCGTAATATAGTGGAGTGAAAAGTACAGTTACTCAATCAGAAATGCAGTGGAGTAGAGAGTAAAAGCTGCTTATATTTTTGATAATCAGTACAAGACAAAGTAGCAAAAAAAAATACAGGACCCTGAAACTGCCAACTGGCAGTTTGGCCCGCTTAGGTTCAGGCGGCTAAAATTGTTGGGCTTTGAATGAATCAGCCATGAACTGCTTCTTTTATTATTAAGAATAATTAGGCTGTTTGAGCACCTCTGGCCCTTCAGAACCACTTCGAACACACTTGTGTTTCACTTAGGAACCCAAAAAAAAATTAACTTTGTGCTTTTTAACTTTGAGATTTATTTGCACTAAGATTTATTTATTAAAAGATTTTTTTGTTCAGAAATGTGTTGTATTGGCAAGAAATGTGCTGTATTGGCAAGAAATGTTACCAGGTGAGAGGGAAATGTTTTATTATAGAGCAAATGTCTGATTGCTATAAGTATAGAGGCTGTCCGGCTGTTCCACTTCCTTGTTCCTTGTAGTCAAAGCGTCTCTGTCTAGCCTCCCACATCCACCAACCACTTGCCATCGTAGAACACACATTGTTTTTTATATTGGCTGAGATTTATTGCTAAAACAAACAGCAAACAATACTAAAGACTGCATGTGTTTACACCTCTAATTTTACACAGGTAAAAATATTCTGTAAATTGTAAATATAGCAAATTAGTGAAAGAAATGTTATTTCAAAAACATCTGAAAATGTATTTGTATTATACAGAGAGAAATGATTGCTATAAGGTTCCACTTCCTTGTTCCTTGTTGCCATAGCACCTCTGTTGACATGAAGTCACGTGACACGCCATGACAAGCAGTCACATGACCCGTTGGGGATGCAGTGCGGCAAAAATACGTTTTAATGTTTAACATAATAAACATTAAACATTTAAAATATGTTTAACATAATTTTTTTTGTTTAGTTTAAAAAGTTAGGAAATTATAAGGCTCAAGCTTTTATAAGGTTTTTTAATAAAATAAAAAAAAATCTAAACAATTGGTATCATTCTTAATCTGCTGGACTAGATATGAACAGCGTTTACTTCTGTGACTCCTAGACCGTTTGTTAAACATTAGAGTTCTTATCTTATTTTATCAGAAGCTTACAACTTGTATATCTCTATTGTGACATGACATTTCCCCACTGTGGGACAATTAAAGGCCTTTTCAATTAAATTCAATAGTTTTTTTGTCATATTTGTTTTTAAATGAAATCAAATCAAATCACTTATCAATATTCTGTCCCGTAAAAAATTATACCTTTGTTCCAAATGGTAGATGGAATTACTGTACTTTGTTTTCTCATAAACTGTGCAGCTGGCTATAACTTTTGAGTTGTACGTAGATTTTTGTAAACCACCTCAGGCAACCGGAACATGAACAATCAGTCCAATAGAACCGGACAAATTGGTTCATTTAGTCATTGAATCAAATCAATCATTTATTCCAATTGTGTTAATTGTGGAGAACAAGAGAAATCAGAAATTCTTATTTCATCCCATTGGGGAAATTCTCTTTTGTTCCAAACACTCACAACCTTTGATCATGACAAATCATGATTACAGTTTTTCTCAAATGCTAAAACACAAAAGCCAATCCCCTAAACCAAATGACCAGTCATCTAAACACATTTACCAAATCTAACCATCATTCTCCAATACCATAAACACATTTCACATGAAGACACAATTCACAAAACACAATTTCTGTTCTCATAACTCTAAACACATTTGTCCTTGCTAAAACACAAGTTGCAAAAGAACTAATTCTCTGCAGAAATCTAAAATTTCTAACTTTCCATTACTGCAAAATGTCTATTGGCGGTTATGAATCAAGGAATCTTCTCACCAACCGAAAATTGTGTTTTCAGTTGTGTTGCTGTAGTGTGCAATGATGTGAATTGTGTTTACATATTTGAAAGCTTCGAGCTGCTCTTTTGGTGTGAAGGTTTGAGTTTTGAAGTGAGAAGGTGTAGTTGTGTTTATGTAGCTTTAGAAACGGGTGTTGTGTTTAGACATTGGGTGACATGCAGGGAACATTTGTGAAATGTGTTTTAGCATTTGAGAAAAACTGTAAAATGTAAAAAAATAGCAAAGAAATAAAATTTTTAAAAATGAATTAAAATAAAGCTTAAAAATAGTTGCTATCTATAAATTACACTATAAAATACATTACAGTATAAATTAGAAAGAGGATGTAAATTAGAAGAGAATGTAAAAGGGAGGGAGAGAAAGTGTGTGTGTAAGAAAAAGACAGAGTGAGAGAGAAAGAGAGTGTGTGTGTGGGTGGGGGGGGCATTTTGATGTGTCTTGGATAATGTATACATCCTTATTATACTAAAACATTTTCTTTTAATTCATATTTTTCATTTATCATGTCAGTCTCAGTGTCATCAAACCTCTTGATTTCTCCACCAGTGGGCACCACAACCTTTGTATATCCTCCTCGTCCTCCAGCCTCCCCTCCTCTATCTCTCTCTCTCTCTCTCTGTCTCCTCCTCCTGTGGGTCATTCATGCGGCGCGAGACAGAAAGAGAAGAGAGGGACATCGACAGATAGGGGACGAGCAGCACACAGGCTCAAGCTATAGCGCTGACAGAAAGACCTTTGCCTTTCTTCTCCATCGCCCATCGTAGCATGCAGGCCAACACCATGGCAGCCGCAGACTCGACCAAGATGGAGGGTTTCTGGAGCAGCTGGAAGTGCCATGGTACCGTGTGTGTGTGTGTGTGAGGAGGGTTGGGATGCATGTGTCTGCATAGAAAGATGCTGCAGCAGTTGACTCACGGAATTTGGTCTCTGGATTGATTGATGGATGGTGGAAAAGTTGAAGATGCTTGAATTGAGGATGAAAGATTTCTGTGTAAAGGCTGCCATGATGGGAAAACGAATGTCAGACAAGGCTGATGGTGGACTATTGAGATCCGGGCTGACACGCCCTTTCCATCCCACTACCTTTATCATTTCTGTCTTGATTAGATTTAATGAGTCATTATCACGGCTTTCATATTAGATGTTTCATATGGAGATCTTGCAGAAGTGTCTTCCGTTTTGCTTGTCGTCACACTCGCAGCGATCTTAAAGGCCTTCGAGCTTCTTGGCGTAGGAAGGGAAAGAAAGGAAGAACGATGGAGGGAGAAGTGAAGGGCGTGGCTTCCTCTGGTCTTAAGCACAGCTGAGGTGATTCCCTAAAGGTGGATCTCTGGTCTTTCTTTTCGCAAATGAGTTCTGGGAATGTTATGTTATATTCTATAAGCGAAATGCCATAATAGCAACGTTTGTTTCAAAGGAGGGTTTCTCTGAAATCGAATTTTAGAAAGAATTATGACATTAAATGCATATATATTTGTGTGTGTGTTTATATATATATATATATATATATATATATATATATATATATATATGATATGCTATGCTATGATCTATGTATATATGTATATGTATATACAGAGAGATACTGTATATATAGATAACATATGTATATAGGTAACTCATAGATTACATATAGAGTAAAATATATGTATACATATTCACTGAAAAGTGAAAATATTACAAAATTATATATTATATACATATATATTCATATACATATATACAGTATATTATATTGTATTTATTATATTGTACACATTTATACGTATGTATATATATATAAATATATAAAAAAATAAATACTGTATGTGCATATATATCTATATTTTTATCACATTTTTATTTCTGTCTTTTTTATTTTATTTATTTATTATTCTTTTTTTTTTATTTAAATTATTTTTATCGTTCCTTTTTCAAGAAGTATTTCCGCATTGCAACAGCATTTACATTTTGTTTCACTGTTTTGCGAATTAACCTGCTTTAAGGCTTTTTGATTGCCACTACTTATTATAGTTGTGTAAATACGTATCTTTTTGTTTTATAAGTTAGAGTTGAGTTTACTGCAATCGTAAAGTGTACCGTCATCCAAATTGGCACAAAAATGATAAAATCGTTGTCCTCCGGGTATCGATTCATTGCTATAAAGACAAACCGCAGTAAAGGTGCTGGCTTTTCTTAAGTCAGCAGTTTCTGTTTCTCCTCACTGTCGGCTCTCACTCCAAAACCACACTTTGCTCTTCATGTTAATGCTGGTCATTCGGTGTACATCCCGTACAAATAGACTTTTCCATTAAAGGCATATCAATACAAATACACAATACAAACTTTCATCAGTAGCACTAAGTTATTGATTTATCTAGGAGTCGTGTGTGTGTGTGTCTGTGTGTGTGTCAATCAGTTTGGTTTAAATAAAGGCTGCTAGTTGTATTTAAATGAAGACTACTAGTTGTATTATGTCATTGAGGATCAGCAGCAGGTCATGTGATCTGATCAGTCTTCAGATTTCCATCAGAGGGATTTTGCAGAAAATGCTGTTTAACACCAGACAGAACATTACTGATTAAAACAATATTCTTAAAAATGTATATAAATGATATAAAAGACGAATATCTTTAAGAAAATAAATCGCAATGCTTTAAACTGGTAAAACACATTTTCCAGATAGTTATAATTTAATTTGTGATTCAAATAAAAGTTTCATGTCGTGGCCTTCACCTTAATATAATTAGGGTTTTACAGTCTTTTACAATACAGTGAATAGGAGCACATGAAACAAATACAATAGAACGCAACAAATCAATAGAAAAAAATAGCACTTTAATACATGGGAAAAAATAAAAACAATTATATACAATTAAAGCCTATGTGATTAGTCTCTTCCTATAAATGATTTCCTGTCTTTGTTATTTTATATTTTTTATTTACATAATTATCTGTTCTGTACTACTTTGAAGTTGTTTTTATGCATTTATGTAATTCGCCACAAGACCACAAAATGTTTTGTTTTTTTCCAGTGTCATCTACCTGCTGCCCACAGTTTTCAATTGTTATAGTCATTGTTAATAGAAACTTATTTTTCGGTTTAATCTGTACAGCTGCTTTAATATTGTCTGCCACTGTAAAAAGCAGAACTGGTCTGTTTATAGTCTCACTTTCTATTATTAAACCACTAAACATTGATCTAATAAACTCACTAATATTTAGTTTTCATACATTATATATTCAACCACTGTCTTTTATTTTTCTTTGTAGCAACCGAGCAAATGTACACTGTGTTTCCTTTAAGCTACAATGTTTCTCGTAAACATGTGTTTTCTGGCTGTGACTGTGCATGTGATGTCACTGCGTGTGACGAATCTCAGAAGAAAGAGCTTTCATTATTGCCGGCTGATGAATCTCACAGGCCATCTTCACTCTTCAGATGCCAAGACTGTTGTCACCCAGATTAGTTGTGTGTAATAATGTTAGTCATTGCCTGACTCAAGCAAACTCTTTGTTTCTGGAGAAAACTGATGCTGGAAGTATCTAGAATAGATGACCTGAAAACAAATGTGGTGTGGTTTGTGTGATTTCTGACTGAAAGCAGTAGTTAATGTTCTTGACAGTGTAGATTGATTACGGGCTTCTTTTACATTTATTTTATTGAGTTTTCCTGTAATGTTCATATATGTTTAGGGGTAATAAAAACAAACATTTAAGAGTACATTTTCGTATTTTTCGTAGGCCCTACGGATTATAAGGCGTACCATTTTCCACAAATAAAGCAAAAACGTTTTTATTTTTTATTGTACGGCGCACAGTTTTTAAACATTTTGTAGGATTTGCGCCTTGTAGTCCAAAAATAAGGTAATATTTTATAAAAGTGTACATGTGTTTCTTGTGAGACAATAATTTTTATATACAGAGTATATAAAATGCAAAATACAATATATTGAATTTGCAGAACATATAATGCATTTTATTTATTTATATATAAATTATATAAATATATACAGTACACACATTATATAATATATATTGTATATAAACACACACACACACACACACACACACACACACACACACGTGTTTTTAAACATAATTGTCTATAACTATTCTCAATGCCAATAATAAATGAAAAATAAACAAATATAAAAATAATAATAAAATGCATCTGCACAAAATATTTAAAAAATAAGTTTCTCATTAGTGATGTAGAAAATTGCAGAGATTATAGTAAACGCGGATTTGTTTATATGGTGCCTTTTATTCTCTCATCGTGTAACTGCACAGCGGTTTAGCTGCTGTTTTTCTTGTAGTTAAATGGCAGTGGCATTGTCAACATTAGGGTGGGTGCACGGGGGTCTTCGCTTGTGTCTACCACACCAGTGCTACCTCATGTTCCCCTTCCCCCATCATTTCATCAGCACCTCATTACACTGTCTGGAAGCCAGCTCGCTCCACGATGGAGAGAGAGAGAGAGAGAGAGTGAGAGAGACTGCGAGCCAGCTGTATCGCTATGGCAACTGTATCATGGCTTACTCCACTGCACCCATATCTCTGGTTTCCATGGCGACCATGCTCCCTTCATCTCAGAGCTCAACTGCCAACTTCACTACAACACATCTTATAAAAAGCACACCGTATAATGACCCCATAAACCAGCCTGATGCATGATGGGAAAGAGTGGGAGCAAATGAGCTGCTGGAAGTCTGTAAAAAAAAAAGCCAACTCCGAGGCGTTAAGATGACTTTGTTTAGTGCTTCCTTATATTCCATCATATATGCAAATGTTGTGCTGAATAATTTTGCTGCCTATGAATTATTCATGACGCATCTTTGTCTAACTGTTAATGGGCATGTGCCACACCTTCGCATAATCATAAACATGCGCAGACTGTCCCCATGTTCCAAAATCAGTTTCCCAGAATTCCTCGCATTTGTTTTGGTCACATGATTTCAGCTCTGTAGTCCTTTTCCCTTCCGTGTTCGTCGTTAGCTTACTTCTCTACGAATGTTGACCTCTTCGTCACTTGTGCATGACCCACACGAATCATTCTGTTTTTCACTGTATTCTCCTGTTAGCGTCCCAAAATAATAATGCTCTGGATTTCAGGCTCGGAGTGTCTTGCACCAGAATAATGAAATATGGAACTCTGTCTAGACGTTGAAGTGGCTTTGTTTTGTTCTTTTATGGTTCCTTTATTTAAAACACATGATAAACACATTTGATTCTATTTGAACAACATTTCAATTCAATGTGGGTTATTAAGGCTAAAGGAAATGCCGGTAATTATGGTATGATTACTGTAGATACATATTCTCATTTATATTACTTGATACTAATACGATTTTGCAAGATTTGCTTTTGTTATTGCCACTGGACTGGTGCATTTAAAATAATTTAAAATAAACTATTAATTAAAAAAATAAAATTTTAAACAAAATAAATATTTTTTTGTATTCTACTGTATTGTCATTGTATTCAAATTAGTAATTTGATTTAACATTTTGTTAAAATCATTTGTGGGATAAAGGTTATCCCACTATCGATCTATCTATCGATCTATCTATCTATCCATCTATCTATCTATCTATCTATCCATCCATCCATCCATCCCCCTCTCCATCTATTTGTCTGTCTGTCTGTCTGTCTGACTATTCAATCAACTTTGCAACATACATAGCACAAGTAGTGAGTGTTTGCAGCTGAATCTATTGATGAGTTGTTGTGGGAAATTAAGTTCCATAGTCTATTGTGGTGCAGCTATTTTAAAATATAATTGCGGGGATAGTTTACTTATAACTGTAGCAGAATTTATAATCCTTAAAAGATCCAGTTGGAGGCCTGAATGAGGCGTTTCTTGCGTGGGTTTCCTTAAGGTCTCCAGTTTCCTCCCACAGTCCAATGACATGCAGGAGAAATGGAGTCTGGACAATTGACTGTGTGAGTGAGAATGTGTCCTGCTCTGTGATTGGCTGACCACCAATCCAGTCTGTATGTCACGTCTTCCGTGATCCAGAAATAGAAAAGCGGTTCAGATTATGGATGGATGGATGGATCTTCTGAATAATGCCTTGTCTCTTTCTTCCTCAGCAATGGAGTTGCTGTACTGGAGGAACCTGAAGCACAGTGGCCTGGTGTTGGGAAGCGCGTTGCTGCTGCTCTTCTCTTTGACACAGTTCAGTGTGGTCAGTGTGGTGGCCTATCTGGCCCTGGCGTCTCTCTCGGCCACCATCAGCTTCAGAGTTTACAAGTCTGTGCTGCAGGCCGTGCAGAAAACAGACGAGGGTCATCCTTTCAAGTAAGACCACCCAACCCGGTCTTTACGTCCAGGGTGTAGGATAGTGAAGATCACTTTTGTTGTTTATTTGCAGAACCTACTTGGATGTGGAGATGTCCCTGTCCCATGAGCAGATGCAGAAGTATGCTGAAAAGGCTCAGTATTATATCAACACTACGCTGAGAGAACTGCGCAGACTGTTCCTGGTTCAGGATCTGGTGGATTCACTGAAGGTACACACTATATATAATTATATATAAACACATATAACTATATGTATGTGGTCTAGCAGCTTAAGGCTGCCCACTGCTCCGGGTATGTGTGTTTCACTAACTTGATGGTTAAATGCACAGGACAATTTCAATACGGCTCCTAGTGGCCATATTGACAAAAATATCGTAACTCTGTCGTGGTTTGAGTAAATTAGTTTGGTGTGTGTGATATTTTTGATCTGTAGCATTTTCCGTGTTGGATGGATGGTTGGGTGGAGGGATAGAAAGTTTGCTCATTTGAGTTTGACTGAGACTGACTTTTTGTTCTTTTTTATCTATTTTTCTTTACCATTTTGAAACATTGAGGGATTACATTCATGTTTTAGGAATTAAAAACTCAAAAATCAAGTTTTTTGTTCACATTTCTTGGTGCTTTTTGAGCAAAATACTTAAGTTCTTTTAAAATTGGATATTTTACGACTTTTCTCAAGTCTTCTTGGAATCGGAAACTTATAACATGTAACAAAGTAATTTTTACAGTAAGGTATTTGAACATTTACTTATGTAAATGTTTACTCTGTTTATTGAAAAAGTTTACAAAGATGTTTATTTATTTTTTACTCTCATTTTATATTTATATTTTGTTCTTCTAGAGGTACTATTTATATTTTAGCCTATCCTATGTACAATTTCTTACATTTTTATTCTGTGTGCTTTTTTACTTATATTGCACCAAACGGAGTAGTATTCCTAATTTCATTTTAACCAAGTGATGCAATGATAATAAAGGCATTCTATTTTATTCTAAGTAGGGTTTTCAGTTACTCTTTATACTTCTGCTGGTTGGTTGAATTGATGCGGACGGACAGACAGACAGATGGATAGATGAACAAATAGATGGATAGATGAATGGCAAATTGGTGGATGAATGAACAAATGGATGGATGGATGTATGTATGAATGGACACTAACATGTATAATTTTCTCCTTCGTTGTGTTCAGTTTGCAGTTCTGATGTGGTTGCTGACCTACGTTGGAGCCCTTTTCAATGGTCTCACTCTACTTATTTTAGGTAATCGCTCTGTTCATCACAAATCAAAATTCATTTTAACACCGTGTTCTCAAAAAAGTATATTTATGCTTCACCATTGTGTTTGGAAATATTAAAGCCATTATAGTTGCGTTGAAAAATAATATTTTGTACAAATACCATTTTTTCCTCCCTGCAGTGGTGGTCTCCATGTTTTCGATGCCTGTGGTCTATGAGAAATACCAGGTGAGAAAAAATCCCTCAATATCACAGCATCATCATCATCATCATCATCATCATCATCGTGACATTATTCCGCCATTATATCTTACAGGCGCAGATTGATCAGTATTTGGACCTAATAAGGACTCAAGTGAACTCTGTGATGGGAAAGTAAGTGCACTTCTACACACTCACACATACACTTGCATTTATATCATAGTGGGGTCCCACTCTTGACATACAAAACAATACGTTCCATCAAAACCATCAAAATATTCCCAGGTTCGGGGCCCAGTGCGCACACACACACACACACACCAGGGCCGGTTCTAGATAGGCACACATGGGGGGCAGTCTGAAATGTGAAGGGGGCATCATGCGTTCACAAGTTCGAGCACTGTTTTTTCCCTCTGTTATAGTAAAAGTATTGTCCTTGCTGAATTGTGTTGTTTGCCACGTCCAAAGCCTGGAGAAGTGGATTGCACTTTGTCATTCCTCTACCTTTAGACCTATCCAACTTGGGTGTCCCACTTGAAGACTACGCTCCTGCTGGTCTAGCTCTTTCACCAAGGCATGCAGACCCCCTGACCACAATATTGGTGGGAATCCCTCAGGGGAGAAACTGAGAAATAAAAACGTAATCCATAAAACAAAATAAAATACCCTTAATTCAGATTTTATAACATTTATCTTAGCTGGGTGGTCTAATTCTCACAAACGTTTACAGGGGGTGTCAAACTCATTTTCACAGAGGGCCACATCAGCATAATGTAACTACTCCTTAATGTTAAACAACTCATTATTTATCATAACTTAATCAAGTGACAATTGCAGTTGCATAGAAAATCTTTATTTGCTTGTTGCTCTAACATAAATCTTTTTACATTGTCACCTCATTAAAAGACATAACTCCATTAAGGAAGGATCAAATTGTCCAAGTGAATACAGAAAAATAACAGAAAACTGTGAAAACACTGCCATGGCTACTATAGTCGAAAGGCATTGTGGGAAAGTTTTTGGTCAACGCACGCTCTTAATTTATTTTTTGGTATTTATTATTAGACACTAAAAACTTTTATGTAAGCTCTCGCGGGCCATATAAAACGACATGGCGGGCCACATCTGGCCCTCGGGCCTTGGGTTTGACACATGTTATCTAAAGTAAGACTTAACACACTATGACTAGAATATTTACAAAACTTAAAGGTTGTCTTATGAATAATTAAAAAAAAAAGTTAAATCAGATGGGCTGTAGAACAGATCATATTGTTTTTTTTATATTTTTCCATTTTTTTTTATTTATTTTTTTATTTTATAGAAAATTAACAGCTCTGTCTCACTCTACAACAACAGTATCCTATTACTCTTTGCAAAAACTTTCACAAATTCATCACATTCTTTTGTGTGACATGGTGCGACGATGGGGGGTTAGAACCCGTGATAATGTAGAGAAGAAACTCTCACAGGCTGATGAAGACACACAAATTACCAGGCTTGTTACATACAATTTATGTCATTCAGAAAAGGCTTCCTTGTACTCTTGCAGGTGTTTACACAGAGGACAGGTCAGCTTCATTTGGGCATTTTCCGAGCAATATTTGTTTTGCCACAAGGATTTCATTTTACAGACTTGCATTGTCTGCCACTGTGCCAACCAGCACAGTCAGAGGCTGCAAATGTGTTGAATCTAGAAATCATGGATTGGGCAGATTTTTCTGCTAGCGCAGATCATTTTATCAACTTGTATATAAATATATTGTGCGTATATTAACATGTGCATTCTCAACATTTCAAAATTTTGATTTGAGGGGGCGCTGCCCCTTCTTGCCCTCCCCCCACATGTAGAACCGGTCCTGACACACACACACACACACACACACACACACACACACACACACACACACTTTCAAACTGAATAAAAATGAAAACAATAACTGTATTCTTTCACCAGGATCCAAGAGAAGATTCCAGGCACCAAAAGGAAGCCTGAGTAGAGTTCACCTATCTTCAGAACAAATTTCAGAACATGCGAAAACCTCGATAAGGAGCGCTGAATGATTGTTCGCGCACACACACACACACACACACACACACACACACACACACACACAGAGTTCTCTGTACACACTGTAACATCGACAGCAACTGTAACAGTCAAGCAGTTCAAACTCATCGTCATTACCGCTGAAGAAGCCACAACTAGTGACAGTTCTCAGCAACTGATAAATAGTAGAAATAACCTTAAAACACTCCGTCTGACATACAACAACTTTTTTTTTGCGTGTGTGGCTCATAAAGTGCATGAAGTCAAGAGTCTTAAGTGCTGATGAATTCTGTTTCAATTCTCCTTTCTGTTTCCGTGCTTTCTCATCTAGTGTGTGAAGGATCTCTCCAGCTTTAGCGCTCTCCAGTGACACTCTCTTATCGAGAAGAACGAAGCTGCTTGTGTGTTTGCTGTGGCTCTTTCTTCGTCTGTAAACACGGTTCACATCATCGTCGTCTGCTAAACGCTCGGATCAGGCCACAACTAGTACTCGATATTCAGATTAGAGGCTTCCTAGTCGCCTTTTCATTTTATTTCTGAGATTGCATTAAAGGCAACAATCGGACGCTTTTGTCGTTTTCTTTTTCTGTTTGATCCACCATTGAAGAGAGGGAGGAGAAGTAAGCTTCAGCGAGTGACCGTCCATTAGATTCTGTCCATCTGTGTGTGTTGTTCTTGCTGTATAGCCATCGACTCTTAACTATTTGCACTTAAGATGTACTCGATATTGAATGCGAAAATAAATGTTCTTAAATGTCTTTGACTTCTGAGTAGACTTACTAGTGTCTTTTGACTTCTTTATCTTGTGCATGTTGAACTTGTGTTTTTTTTTAATAATGCATTGGTTAAACGTGGATATTGGCTTCTAAATGTAAATAATTAATTATAACTGGTGCTCACTTCACGTGGTTTGCACCATTGAGAGCTGGCCTTCTGTTCGGCCTTTTGTGCGTTTTATACCTGTTCATTGTCCAAATGTTACCCCGGGAACAGATGGAAAGCACTTGGACAACAGCGGGATCCATTTCCGCCTGCGACGCAGTTGTTTTCATCATAGACATGCGCACAAACGCCCTCTGCTGGGAAAAGTGAGATCTGCACTTGTGTGTGCGCGTGTTTTTAGAAAAGCATCACTCAAAACGGAATTGTTTAAATAAACGACAAAAAAAAGTATTTTATGCCGTGAATAGAATACAATTAAGTAAATATTATCTTTCTCACTTAAAATGAAGAAGGTACAATGAAGTACACACTAAATTGTATTCTAATGTTGATAAAGCTACACACACAACACGTTTATTGGTTTTGAAAATGAAATGTGATTAAGTCTGCCCTCTGCTGTCCGTCTTCTGAATTCACAAACTTTCTTTTTAAAGAGATTATAACATGACATTAAGAATCCTTTGTTATTACATAAATAATTTTGATAATATGTCAATTATACATTTTCTGAATATAAACACTGGTAAATATTTAACATACGTGTATTGAAAAGTAACCCAAAATTAATCACATTTTATGTAATCATGCGCGTGTGTGCGCGCGCGCGTCTGTATGTTTTTTTTAATTCTCATCGTAATAGACAGGAACACATTGTATTGTATTATATAATATGGTGCACACCTATTAAAAATATAAATAATATAAAAAATAAATAAAAATATAAAATCTATATAAAAAATATCTTGCAGTGATTACGTAGTACTGCATTTATTCCCATTTTAAAACTGATTCATTATGCAAACACGAACACTGCCCTCTGGTGTTAGAATGTGTGCACATCCGCCACGTCCCGAATCATCACCTCGCCGAAGCTTCCTGCCAGTGGCAATGACATCACCCACCTCAGAACACAAGCTGACACTCACAATTAGCCTATTTTCCTGTGTGTTTTGTGACAGGTCAGCTCTATTCACTCTCTCTGATGACTTGAGCCATGACGGCAAGAATCTCCCCTGGGAAAGAAAGGGTTTTAGAGAGAGCAGCGAGAGCTCCTCTGCTATTTTCAGCATCATTTCTGTCTTCACATTCCACACATTCCAGTCCAGATGGCTTGAAACGTATTTACAAATTGCCATCGTTTCCAGATTACCAACCAATTAGCTGCCACACACGTACTAATTTCTGTATTGAAGAAAATACTGTACAGTATTGTTTATTCGAAAACAGTAGACAGGAAGTGATGTCATACTAAGGTTGCCACTCGTCCCTTTAAATACGGAATTGTCCCGTATTAATGGCGCGTCTCGTTTGAATCGATACGAGACGTAACTTTTTTTTAAAGCAGAGTTTCATGCAAATTAGCCCTTGCGCATTTTATAAAGATGCTCCTTAAGACAAATAAAATAGTAAAATGCAACTCTCAATCATAGAAATGGGCTATGTAAAACTTTACTAGCTGTGGATGTGCTGTTTCCATTACTGCCAAAATATCAGTGGTAACCCCATGTGCACTGTCCAATCCATCTGCAATAATCTCAATACTAACCATATGTGAGACCAGATGATTTGTTGGTTCAACAATCTAAACATTTGAAGTTCCGACCAATGGCATCAAATGAATAGAAATAAACACGTGCACGCGTTTATAAACATTTTTTTTTTCATAAATTTGTATTTTTATGTAGTGTTTAAAAAATAAATATATGCACAAATAATAAAAAACATAAAAGCACAAATATATGTATTTGATTCAAGATATTTATTTGTATTCGTTGTGTTTGTTATAATTCTGATGATAAATTATACTTAATCTTACATTTATGTATCATTTTCGGTATTTTATTTATTGTTGTTCCTTCTATTATTATTATTGTTATATATATTATTATTGTTGTTATATCTATAATAATTATAGTTATTGTAATTTATTATTGAAATACCAATTTGGATTTCCGTTTTCCCGCCTCAGCAATGGCAGTGTGATGTTCTGATGGTCTTTGGCGTGTTCGGAGAGCAGGTGGTGTGAACAGCCGTCTGGTGTTTCAGCATCAGATGATCTGACCCAGAACCAGAACCAGGTGTTGGGTTGTGATTATGGGTCTCAGAAGGCCCAGCAGCCTGCAGCGGTCCCACAAGCCTCCAGATGGACATCAACAGCAATCTGGGATGGAGCACTCGTGTCCAGAAAGCCTGTTCACATGAACTCAGATACAGGACTTTGGAAGTTCATCTACAGAAACATTATTTCTCTGTGAACTAGAAGTGACATGGCAGCCTAATGGGTGACGCCGTTGCCTTACCTCAAGAATCCTGGGTGTTTGTCTGATTTACACGTGGTGCTGATTTGAGAGTAAAAAGGTTTGGCTGTTTACCCTTTTGCCACATTAAAATAGAATCGGGTCGATTCTCTTTATAGTTGGACAAATACAAGTAAAATATAAGTAATCAATGGACGGATGGGTGATTATTCTGGTCCACTTTACTATAGATATTCAGATTTATTGAAAAAAAGATAATACGTATACACGTATATGTTTAATGGCTATAAATTGTCATTTTGGCATTTTTGATAAAACATTAGCTCATACCAGAGCATTTATAAATGAAATAATTGTTCCTTATGGCAGATACTTTTTAAACTCAAAAATTCTCACTCAAAACAAACTACTCGTTTTTTACACATTATATGTGCATTTTTATTTGTTTTAGTATTTTAAAATTTTAAAATAGTATTTTGATATAATGATTGATGTAAAACAAATCCACTTGAAAACTGTCAATCTGTTTGCTACTGTGGCCTTAAACAACATATTGTACTTGTTTTATATTATTTATATTGCATACAGTCTACATCCACATCCTAATACTGCTTTTTTTATGTTTAAAGCACAATTTTCAAGTTAAAACTGTTTCCATGATGCATTGTAAAACCAACATCTTGGTGGCAATGCAATAAAACGGTATCTTGCTGTTAAAACCCATTAAATGTCATCACAAATTTTCTGGGTCAAAAATTAAACCTGAAGGGATCAAACTGGCCTGAATATTGTATTTTCAGACAGGGTCTTTAAAGATTGATTCATATATTGTGAAGCTGTGAGGCGAGGTGAAGGCATGTTAGTGTCCGTGAGGGGACAGTGAGTCAGGCAGGGTGGGCAGTTTGCTCTGGGCAGGAGAGAGAATCACAGTCTCCGTCTGAACTTGACGCAGTTGACCTGATGCTGTGATCGCTCATGTAGTGCAACTAGTCCGCCGTTCTGCTTTGTGGTTTTATTTGTATTTCATTCTCTCATTTTGAGCTTGTTACAGTTTTCTGATGGGAAATATATTTTTTTAAGATTTAACTTTGATTGCAGGTTTTTTAAATTAATTATCATATATATATTTTTTATAACTTTGATTTTGGAATCATTTTTACTGTATAGCAGTTTTTGGTGACATGGATTTTCAACACACTGGATCTCTAAGAACAACAAGGTAATTACAGTTTGTCATATTTGTAAATGAGATTGATAACTTGGAATTGTTTCTTATTGGTTGTTCCATTCATTCATAATATCTAATATTCTAATTATTAATTAATAATAATATAATGTATTTTTATGTCTTTGTTTAACGTCACATATTTTACTGCCTTCCATTGTGCAACACAATGTAAATACTGTATGTAATTATTTAGAAAACACCATGATTTTAGTGTTTGTTTTGTAGTTTTCAGAAGGATTGGTCTTAAAACAACACTTTTGCACTATAAACATTTTATCATGATACTATATCAAGATATTAATCTAATGAGTACTATCATTTGCGCTCCTTTCTTGTATTTTCTGTCCACCCGATTACTTTAATAAGAATCTCAGTTTGTCTTGACTCCATCTCTGGTGCAGGACAGTTTGAGGTGATGCGGAGTGAAGGAGAGAACTGGATGCTGCGCTCTTTGCTATCGGTCACATTTCATTTGTGCAGGATGACTGCTGAGTAAACTGGAGAACTAGATTACACAAATGTAAAAAATGATGCAATAATCACAAATTAAACGACAAGTTTCTGTTACAATCCTGGGGTTAAGCTCCTTTGTTTATAACCTCAGCCTTTGTTTATAACCTCAGCCATCATCTGAGTCTTCATCGGCGTGACAGTTTCTTTACACAGTCAAATTCAAATCTTCCACTTTTAACATTCAAGACTCTTACCGGAGCTGCACATCCGGCTCAACTCTCGGGTGAAGGTCTTTCTCCATCAGCTATTCTATGAACCGAATGAAAATTATTAGTTACTTATGTGTTTATAGTTTAAGAGCTACTTTACCATCATTTTTGCAGACGCAACTTACAAGTCATTACCATTTTTACAACTCAACAATTCCCAGCAAATCAAACCCAAGATCAAGCTCTATAGTCTGAGCTACTGGAAGATCAACAATAGTTCATAATTATTAGTGTAACAGTAATAGATCTTCCACCCTATTCACAATGTGAATAAAAGCACTGAAGACTATTTTTCCGACACTCAATCTAGTACTAAAATAAATGTGTGTATATATAAACACACCATATATTGGAAATGTATATTTGTGTATAGTATAATAATTGCAAGTATAATGTCTTTGTGTGTATAACAGTCAGAAGCTCTCAATCTAATTCCAAGTTTAAATTATAAAAGAAAATCCTACAAAAAAAAATATATATATAAGTACGTACTTATATCACAGTATTCATATTTTAAAAAAATATCTATGGTTTATATATAATTATATAATAAATGTATATTTGTTGTAAACCCCTCAAACTCAAAGATCAAATTAATAAATAAGCAAACAATAGAAATATAAATTAAAAACAAAAAGGAAAGATGTGTACGCATGTACTTATATATCTCTATTCACTGACTGCTTTGATTTTGATACAGTTCTGTCTTCTTGAATGTATTTACAATTTCCTATTATTGACGGTTTACAGTAATTAAAACTCACTTATCAATCAAATAAGTGCAATGTTTGTCTCAAGGGTTTGCTCTTATCTTTCAGCCCAGCCGGGACAGTAGTCAGTTCCTCCACACGGCCCCAGAGAGATGGTGTCTGGACCCCGGCGAGTGTGGGACCTGCTGCCCCGGGTCAGATGTTACTGCAGGAAGTGCTTTGGCAGCTGGAACGAAGAGCGCTTCAAGTTCAAGAGGAAGAGTTCCGGTACTGCATGTCTCGTGGAATTCTGGGACATCATCATCCCCGAGCATTTACCAGCGTGATTGCCCTTATACCTCCTGCTGAATACCATCAACTGGAGCGTCTCTGTGGTCGTGTCCCACCCTTACAGAATGCCATTGTCCTATCAAGGTAATTAGAAAAATAATACGACATACACAGTAGAAATATATATATATATTTCTATATATATATATTTTATATATATATATATTTTTTTTTATATATATATATATACACCATGTATATAAAATATACTTTATTCACCATAAATATACAGAATATTATAATAATGTATTATATATACTGCATATATAATGTATATATAATCATGTATACAGTATTTATGAATAGAATACTTTTATTTAAATGAATTTGTTTATTTTATTTTTTTCGGCCACTTCTATTTCTTTGACGATATAGAGTTTTATATATTAAGTAGCTTTGAAATACATATAATTCTTTCTCCAGAATCTATGATCTTTTGGCCCACAATGACATCCCACCGTGGGAGCTGGTGAATGTCTTCAAGCAAGTTCTTCAGGACTTTCTGAGAAGACAGGACGAGTGCGCAATCTCTTCAGCTTCCATGACATTTCTCCCCATTCTGGAAAAAGCTCCAAAGAGTAGAGCACAGAAGCCTTTAGTAGATGAGTTTGGTAAGTGTAGGGAGGAGATTCCTACCATTTCTAGTTATGTGGACAGACACTGGTGTGCCGGCTGCCCTTACGCTTCCCAAAGAGAGTGGCGTCTGCCATTTTGCCCCCATTTCGCTTACGAGGCTTACAGCACTACACTGTGAGAGCCAATCGTAGAAAAGCAGGTTTGGCTGTGTGTAAATGGAATTCCAGTCGTGCAAATTTCTAGTCTGTAAATCTAAGGTATAAATCTAATCTAGTTAATTAAATCTACTATAAAATAATATGAAGAATATTTTAATTTTGTATTTCTAATTTATTAAATTTGCTTTTACAGCCAATTCAATAAAAAAATGACATTTTTGCGAACCAATTAGCATATTGTAACTAAAAAAAATAGATAAATGAAATATACAGAACATACCATTTCAAAATACATTTCAAAATTTTGTCTTTTTAATGATTTGCAAAAATACAAATATTTCTGCATTCAAAGCTAACACATTTGTTTGGGTTTTCACTGGTCACTTTTTAAGATTGACCCACAGTTTTGAGTTTCCACAAATTGCTACAAGCTAAAATAAATCAGACAAGATTTGTGTTATTATTTTGGCATACTGTGTGGCTGCCCACTGCTCCGAGTTCATGTCTGATCGGATGGGTTAAATGCAGAGAAAAAATTTCCCCACTGAGGGACTAATAAAGGTTCAATTATTATTATTATTATTATTATTATTATTATTATTATTATTATTATTAGATGTAGAAATGTATTAAGTTTAGTGCAAACTTTCTTTGTTTTAGTAATAAACTAGTTTCTTAAACTAGCAAGTCAAACACATAATTTGACATTTTATTATTCGAAAACGTTTTCTTCTTTCTATTTTAGAATGATCTCCTGAGGGAGAACATTCTCTTCTGCATCATGTCCTTGTGGGTCAGTGGTTCCTGTGCTGCACATTTACCCACAGGCCGCACTTAAACCTGTAACGTGCTTCCAGGTCACAGTTATAAAGTATTGCACACACACACACACACACACACACACGCACACATTTTTTTTTCCAGTAACAGCAGGTAATCAATGCACAGGTTTAATTATTCATTAAATGCTTTTGGTTAATTTGAATTTTATAGACATTTCAGTTTTCAATAAACAATGATTTGGACAAAGATTGCTGACCTACCTATGTGTGATTTTTTATGTATACAAGATTGATTATGTGGTTGCTATTTAACAATATTGTGAAAAATACAATAAAAGAATTGTTACAAATGTGTATTCTCTGCATATGCTACACGCGCGCGCACGTTCAGTATATTGATCAAATCTTTGTTTAGCTACAAATTGCACTAAAACAATGGAAACGTGCAATGATTTTAATGATTTATGTGTTAAAATCGTATTTTCTAAAAAACATTTCAGCATAAAATAAACTGAGGCTAAATACATAAATGAAAAGGGGCTTGAATGAGAAATTCAAATGGGAATATACCCATCAGTGTATACATTCATTTTAGTGATTAGATATCATTTTGATGAAATGAGTGAGCTATCAGTGAGATGACTTTTATTATGGTACTACGGCTTTATTTTGGAGAGGAAGACTGTGTGAAACTTCCGCTCTGTCCCTCTGCTGTGCTAGCGCTGAACGGTGACCTTCTGCGACTGGTCTAGAACCTTTACATTTTAAAAGGTGAGGTTAATTACTTTATATTATAACTCTGATTATTTTCATCTAGAGCTTTCTTCAGCCATTTTATTCCCTACTAGTTTAGTGTCGTGTTATTCCAATTATTTATAAAGCTTTGAACTGCCACACAAGGCCGTGCTAGGATAACCGCTAATGTTTCGTTGTACCATTGCTTATTACTCAAAAAGTGCCAATATATTTCATTGTATGACATTTAAATGTTTTATTAGTACATTAAAACTATGCAAGATGCTGTCTGCCAATTAGCATATTAATCTTCTGCATGCGCGCGCACACACACACACACACACACACACACACACGAAACTTGTTTGTAGCCGTGTGATTTTTACACGTAATTATAAAACACGTAAGTGTCATTTTTTTAAAATTGCATTATTAGTCAGTAATGTTTAGTTGGAGTAACACGGGCATTTTTATTACTGCTATTTTATTGTTATTTGGCAGTTGTGGTTGGGAGTTTGACCTGTCACCCAGGTTCGAATCCCGGTCTTGTTGGTTTCACAGCGGAATGGGCAAGACACTGACCCTCACATGCCCCCGGGCACCACAGCTTAAGGCTGCCCACTGCTCCTGGTTGTGTCTGTTCAATTCTCTATGTATTCACTTAACCAGGTTAAATGCAGAGGACGATTTCCTAGCATGGTTTAGAGTCTAAACCTTTAGACCCCTCCTGGCCATTTCTCTATTAATGAATTTTGATTATTGCATCCACAGTGTAACACAATTTTCTTTCCACTGATAATATGTTATGATGCCTCGGTGTAAAATCTGAGGTTTCAGCATCAGTGCCGTGTTTTTTGCATCCTGTAATCTGTAATATTGATGTGTTTTTACATTGTGACCACTAGATGGCAGGTGGTGCGTTTGCCGGCTGGTGGTCGAAGATGGCTCCTTATTACACCAAGGCCTATCAGGAGATGTGGGTGGGTGTCGGAATCATGACATTCGCGTACTACAAGCTTTCATATGGAGGTAAGAGGTCAAGCCAAGGAGTGGTTCATTGAAGTGTCAAGGTTAGAGATGCAGTTCTATAGCACAAGCCTTTTAGTTTAAGTGTATATTTGCTAAATGCAAAACTAAAATGTAAACCAAAGCATTGCTTTCTTTTACAGGCAAGAAAAAAGCAGTAGATTCAAGTGAGTGTTGCAATTATAGTTGGGGTTTTTTTAGTCTCTAGGTCTGTTTCATTTGTGTATAATGAATGTACATGCTATGTTTATTAAATGCTATTTTAAATGTACGCTGTGTATGTTCTATAACGTTTAAGCTGCTGCTTTCTTTCTGCAGAGCCTGCCCATTGATCATACCTCTGGAGGATCGAGTCATTCCCCCAACTTTTCTCTGTAAACAACCTTTCCAGTGACAATTTAATTCGAATATCTGTATTTTGTTTTTATGGAAACAATAAATTTCCCGTCTCCGCTGAATCTGTGGATAACTGATGGAGTGTTATTTTGGTTTGACTTATGAAAGTTAAATGCCGTTGATACAGATGTTTCCATTAAGCAAACCGTTTGATATGAAACTGGTTGCTAACTTATGAAAATAAAACGTTTAAAACAAGACTTCGTTGGTTTCAACTACTACTTACTCTGATGTAATTGATGTGACAAGATTTTTTTACAACTTTTGAAAGATTCATGGAAACGGTCCATTAATTCCCTATAAATGTTAAATTGATATTAAACAGAAAATATGTACATGTTTTGAAGTGTGTCTTTAAAAATAATTGCAGCTAAAACTGGTAAAGAAAATTACTGAATTGTTACACTACTAGCAAACAAATAAACAGTTATGAACATTTGTACATACCATATGCATGAAACCTTTAAACGTGACAATGTAAATGTGTGTATGTGTATTTATATATATGGTAAATGCATATATATATATATATATATATATATATATATATATATATATATATAGACATCATAATCCCCCATGCAAAAATATGTACAGGTGTTGTAGAACTGTTATATTTATATTAAATGCTATTGTACCGTAACCCTGTTCTATTTTATCCTTCAAGAGGACATTACTGTACACATCTGCATTTGGAAAACTTATGTAGCAAAAGAGCAGAAAAGGATTTTTTTAAACTAATGAATCTGATCTGACTAATGAATATTTTGGTCACTAGATTTATTTATTTTTTTTCGTTCTTGTGTGTGTGTGTGTGTGTGATATATATGAGGGAATGTATATAAATGAGGAGAAAAGGAGTTAGACTACATTCAACTCCTTGTTGTTATGTGCAAACTTGGCCATTAAAGTTTCTAATTCGGATATTGTATTGAACTGAACAGTATTGTCTTAAAATCGGAGCAGCTCAGCCACAAACGAGTCCTCTCGCGGAGAGACTTTACCTGCCAACATCCAACAAGTCCCTATGTTTCACATTCCTGTCATTCCAGGTCTGCGCGTGAGATCAGCGCGAGGGAGTCGCGTGCGTTCGCAACTACGAGTTCCCACCTGGCTGTTTGAAAAGTGTTACGGACATACAGGCATCGCGAGTCTTTATTACGCGGAAAGTCGATGAAAGTCTCTGATTTATTCCAAGCCTTTGGTCCTCACTAGTTTTTGTGTGCGTTTTGAGGCTCAGTTAGCAGGCTAGCTATCTCGCGAGTTAATCGATACTCCGCTGCTGCTTTTTTCTCTTTAAGGATACGAGTGTCGCCGTTTGCACAGTCTATAAGCGGCAATGGCTATCACCTGCACGTGATATGTAAGTATGTTGTGTTTTGTTTAAACTTTTTTTTATCCGAATATGTGCTACCATGGTCAGCATCCAGGCTAGCGGGATGTTTTCAATCCATGCTAAAAGGCTAACAGATGTTGAGCAGCGTTTGAATCGGGCAGGGCGAGACGTGGGGGAACATGAATACATTCGAATTAACGCTAATATTTGACTTGGAAATGTTTGGGAATGTAATCAGTCAGTTAGAACGAACCGCATACATTATTCACTGAGAGGATTGAAACTGTAAACGGGGAACATCCAACATCTGTCGCGGCTAAACAGCTGATTTTCCTGTTTGGCGACTTCGTGGAGGAAAAAAAAACAAGTGGGATTTTTCTTCATCCGCTTGTCCCACACAGAAACATTGGTAAATGTGATTGAAATGATGTTTTTCAGGTCATAACGTCCAATGCAAAGCCGGTAAAAAGGTGTCGTGCTGTGTGGCCTGTAGTGGACGGTCATGTGCGATTCTAATCGTGATTTTTTTTTTCGTCATTCACAGAAAACCGATATAAACTGGACCTGGAAAGTCGAATTAAAGATAAAGAAGGACCAAATGAGCCTCTGACAGCAGTCAAAATGATGCCTGTAAGTCCATATATTTATATTATTTTGTCTTCTCGTTAATAAGAATTTGTAGATTAACGGCAATCCAGACTGTAATGGTAATTTGTGTCATTAGTGTTAACCGTTTTGCCTTTGAGCTGTTTTGTTGTCTGAAAAAGTGCTGTGCATTCTGGATTAAATAATCCCAAATGCTGAATGCATGTTGTGACTGTCCGGTGAAATATACTGTAATTTGCTTGAAAACAAATTACATCATCGCTTCATTACATTAAGAGAGATGTTTTAGTCAGTATTGTGACTAAGCGTCTAGTGGCTGGTTTTGAGAAGATTCTGTTCTAAAGATGGACATAGATGTCAGTCCACTAATGGTTGCTATTAGTTTTATGATGTCATGGCACCGATGCTCACTTTGTGTGTTTGCTCTTCACTATTGCATTGGTATTTTCAGTTTTGCACGTTTTTATCGATGCAAGACTATGTAATTCAGAAAGGGTTTCAGCAAAATGCATGAATTATTGAATGTACTTAAGCATTGACAGCATTTGCCCTCAATCTATAATCGATATTGACTGAACAAAACATTGGTATTAGCGCTCGGTTTACTCATTTAAGAGTCATAAGTGATCACACATTAACTGTAAAGAACGACGTGTGCCATTAAACATTAACCATGTTGAGTTAAACCATTACACTTAAACCCTTGTGTTATTCCATTTGTAAAAGATATGCTGCATTTTGCCATTTTTTTCTTTTTCAAAGTTGAAACCGATTATGACGTTGACTTTAAATGCTTTATAGATTGCGTTTAAAATGTATTTCTGAGAGAAATCTCAACATTTCTTGACGTGCTGGTATGAAAACATTTCGTGGTAGAGAGCCCTTATTTCTTGATTTTATCTAGCATGAATCTGATTGGTTGCAGAGTATAAACATCAGGGTAGAATGTTGATTGTCTCTTAGATAATGGATAGTAGCAAAACATTCCAGACTTTGCATTTACCGTTCCTTGACATTTTAGGTGAACTTACAAGGACAGTGACAATGGAAACATAATGAATCCAGTATATAATCCAGTATATAATAATCATATTATTATTATTATTGTTGTTGTTGTTGTTGTTGTTGTTGTTGTTATTATTATTATTATTATTACTATTATTATTATTATTAATTAATTTATTTTTTCAAGATTTTTTTTGACTGGTTTGTTGGTTAGAATAGAGAAAGTTTGTCTCGATTCTAAATTACTTATAGATGGATTTTATTTATTTATTTATTTTTTACATTTCTTTTTACAGGTTATGTGTATGATGACTCGGTGTGCTTTTAAAACCAATGTGTCATTATTTTATTGTGTCACTTCTGGACCTGCATTACATAGACTGTAAAGATAATTGTGTTGAGATTGTTGTTCATTTATACATGTTAATTGCAGGTTGGCGCACTTGGTTAATCTTGCTGCTAGAAATCAATGTTTGTCTTATCTCCTCTTTTGTTGCAAAAAAAAAACATTTCCTGATAAAAGAAAAATCATCAGTACGAGGAATAATATTTGAAACGGCGTTGATTGTTAAAGTAGCTGGTTGAGTAAGTTTACATTTTATTTTACATACATGTTACATACAAAAAATATTGTATATGTTATATTATAAATATTAATGGTCATATTATAAATGAATTAATGTTTAGAACAATGTTGAGTTCTAAATCTAAGATTTAGTTTGTATTTTACATTTTAAACAAACAATATAACATGTTTGAACAAACAATATAAAAAGTAAACAAACAATGTAATATAGAAAAACAAAACTATGTAACATCAAATAAAAATAAATTAATAAATAACATTTAGAAACTTAAGACAATAAAAAAACACACGAAAACAACGATCAGAACCAAAACAAAGGAAATGCTCAATCGTGTTTTGTCTAGATGGTGAAAATATGTAAAAAAATGTTAATGTTGTTGAATGGTCAGATTCTAAGCAGCTTTAGAGCAGTAAAAGGTTCTGCTGATCCCATTATCCCCCAGAGCGCTCTCTATGCTGGTGTTTGCATTGTTGAAATATAGTGGCCGCTGTCACTAAGCTGATTGGCTACAAGCCATTTAAATAGTCAGAGCGAGTGACGGTAAACAGGCTTCTCACAGTGGGGTGTGTCCGAGTTCAACGGGGGGTTATCTGTTAGCATTACGCTTCCGCCGTACATCTGCTAACATAGACCACTAGACTGCTACGTTTTATAATTTATTTAAGGAAGCACTCGCTTTTGTGGCTCGTTGTTGTGTCGAGCTGGTCAAAGATTAAACCACAGCGCAGCCGTTTTTCCAACTTTGCGCTTTCTTGTTGTCTGAAGCCACCAGAAGAATGTTCTGGAAGCCACTAAATAAACAGTTTTACTTCTGTCCAACTGTAGTCTTTGTTTTTAAATCAGAGAGGAAGAACCCAAACCCATGTTATATCACTACAGACATCCTCAATGACCCAGATTGCCCCTTCATGCCCCAGGTGCAGATGCATTGTGGGGCATTGTATTGGTTGTTTTGAAACTAGAGAACTAGTTTGCCAATCACTTGTGTGGATCAAAAGAGAAATTAGTGTGTTTCATCAATTCTGATAGAAGAAGGTGAGTCTTGGAGCAAATTATCAAAATAAGCAGAACAATTTGTTTAACAGTCATTAACCAATGACTGACCGTTGTTTAGCTGTGAGCAAGTAGCAAAGCAGCATTTGCTAGGAAGTCAAAGCTGGGAGGGAAAACGAGAGAATAAATAAAGCTAGGAAGAAATAGCGCCTCTGCCATTCTTCCGTAAAAAAGGCATTCATAAAAAGACATGACATTAAAAATACATTTATGTTTTCAAATATGTCCCCTGAAGCTCACGAGAGTGTTCTCTGCGTTGCCGTGCTATAAATAATCTGTGCGTTTTTTTTTTTTTTGCTTTGGACAAGTAGCGTTTTTTTCTTTTTTTTCTAGGAAATTCTTTAATAAATTCACAAATCCTATTTTCTGTTTTTCCTATTTCCTATTTTCTATTGATTCTGTTTTGTGTTTTAACTGTATACTATAACTGTAAACTATATTTTAAAATGTTGACGTTGAAGTCCCGCTAGCAACAAATAATGAGGATAAAAATGTTGAGCATAAAACCGACATAAAGAAAATGGTTTTGTATAATTTCGGTTAGTTTGTGTTGCCGTTTATTAGTTACTTTTTATATTGTTTTGTTTAATGGCTTTTTTATGTGACCGTTTTTTTTAATTTGGAATTTTTGGCGCTATTGCAATAATGCTGTTGTAGTTTGTGCTCTTATTTATTGTTGTTTCATTCAGAGCACGTTTTGTTTTACTGGTGTTTTACTAGAATTATTGTTATTTTACCGTTGTTTTTCTGCACTTTTTTTATCGTTTGTTCTTTTTTGCACAATTTTTTCCTACAGCATATATTTTAGCGATATGTTCCTGTGACCATTTTAAGGTCTACTATTATATTTCTAGTGTAGTCCGTAATAACTAATTAAGCTCAACATTATTTGTTTAAATTTTTAGTTTTTGCGATTGATAGAATGTTATTGAACCAACAACTTTTATACTTTTTTTCCCCCCTATAAAATCAATTAGATTGAGTTCTTGGCAATTGACCCTGTATCATCTATTTTTGTGAACGTTTCATGAAATTGTATGTGGAGTGTTGTTCTAGGAAGATTGTTTTTCGATTATATTATTTTTAACATTTATAATTTTCTACTATTAGCTGTCTGTCAGGACATCCAACCAGAGACTAAAATTGTTAGTTGTCAGTGGGATGAGCAACATGCTGCTACAAGTTTGTGTTTGAGGTTTATTTTGGTCAACTTTGAGTTAAGGTCTTTGAGTGTTTCGATGTGTGCTAAATGAAGTCCTGTCTAGGTTCACTGTCGGTTTGCAAATATTAATTTGATAACTGATTAACCAGTCGATTATTTGTTTGATTAATTGAACAACACCTCCGATTAATCGAATGATGAATGTGTTTTTGTGTTCCTCTAAGCACCAAAGCACCATCTAATTTTTTTGTAATCTATTTCAAAGAAGTAAATATGCAACAATAAAACAAATAATAAAAAAAAATGCAACAATAAAACAAAACGTTGCCCAGATAAGAAATAAACAATTTGTCATTTAAAATTGATCACATTTATGATTGATTTTAAATAATTAACAACTCTTCCACAAAAGAACAAGAAACAGTGTGACCAGCTTCATATCTAGACATTTACTTTTTTATCAATTCATCATTTTAAACTGCTTTGTGGAAGCCTAACAAAAGACAAACAAGGTTATCATCTCAAAAGCCAGACAAAAATACTAGATTAGTGTACATGCCCACTTTTTAACGCACTTTTCCCCCCATAGCCTTTCACTGGTCTTTAGAAGTTGATTCCACCATGTAACAAAAACTATAGACACGTCTGATATTCCACTTTTATTTACTGTAAATTCCTGTCTGCAAGATTCTGTAGATGCCGCTGTCAGAGGATGCCAGATACTCTGCAACACTGGCGTCACTGTCACAGCCTTAGTCAGCAAGAGTCCATGTCTTTTTCGTCCTCATGTGCATGTGACACTGGCAGCCAATGATGAGGCCGGGTTGGGAGCTTAACTCACTGTTGTCGTGGAAGACGCGTGGAGACCAAACCTGGGTAAAGAGAACGAAAGCAGTCTTGCTCACTTCATCAAACCGTGGATAATTGAATTAATTTATTCTTTTGTCCATCTTCTGTAATGAATACTTGTAGCAATTAAACAGTAGAGTGTGTGATTGCTGTTTTATAATGGATTTAATTATTGTAATCTAGACATTTCTCTAATTGAAGCCACAGTTCTGGTTTAACAGTTTGGGATTGTTTCTGATTTTATTAAGATTTTTTCATGTTACCTTATTTTTTTTATTGTGTTTATATTAAGTATTACAATGTTTTATTTATATTGAGTATTAAATAGCTGGCTTGTGCCTTGAATGTCATTTTACTGGTTTATATCGTATTATTACCGTATTATTACACATTCAATCTTCATTCAAGATGCTTCTTGCTTTATTTTCTTTCTCTTAATCTAAAGACCCTCCCCAAGTATGAATAGTGTCATTTGAGCTTGAACAAGGTTTCACAATCTACAATTTGTTTGTACAATTAAATCTTCCGGTTTACATTTAAATTTGCCCTGCAGAAGAATCCTTTAGAAAGTTAATAACATAGTTTAATATAAAAGCTATCATCTTATGCTTACTTGCTTATATTTTTAAAGGTGCTTTATACTTTTTTAAATGCATTTTCAATCCACCATATGCAACAGTAAGAATTTTTAGCTAATAATTTTTAGCAATCATGCTTGTCGTCATACTGTGTCAATTACGATATTAACATATATTTTTTTTACATTTGTGTAATTTTTATTTAGAAGTTTGTGCAGCCTCTGCAGATTGTGAACCAATATAGAAAATATTATCTTCTTTTTAGAATGTGTAATATTTTAGAATGTAACATTTCTTTTTATTGCATTTTCTATCATTATTTATGTCCAAATATGTTTTTGGTTGCATATTATTTTGCGCTCTTGCGTTGAACACGTTTCTAAAAATGCTTACTACAATCTTTATTTAAAAATATAGATTCAAAAAATGTATCAATAACCAATGATATGAAACATTGTGTTGATAATTTCTTTTATATTGTCAAGCTGTAATATATGTGACCAGTATTTTTTTTTTTTAAATAGTGTCTTTAAATATTATTCTTTTTATATTTAAAAAGTCACTTTATAAAAAGTCACTTTATACCTGTGCAATACACCACTGGCACCCGCCACTTTACTCCCCCGTGCAATAAGCAAACTGTGCTTCCCGGTATCACTGTTTACTCTGTTTATTGAAAAAGGTTACGAAGATGTTTATTTTTTTACTCTCATTTTATATTTATATTTTTTTCTTCTAGAGGTACTACTTAAATTTTAGCCTGTCCTATGTACATTTTCTTACATTTTTATTCTGTGTGCTTTTTTACCTCTATTGCACCAAGCGGAGTAGTATTCCTAATTTCATTGTAACCAAGTGATGCAATGACAATAAAGGCAATCTGTTCTATTCTATTCTATTTTAGAGTATCTTAATAAAATGATGTGGAATGTTCTTCATCAATGGTTTTTTTTAAAACGCTGTGTTAAAGTTCCTTCAAATAACTTAAGAAATGGCAAAGGAGCTTTTTTCTAGTCCAATGTTTCTAGTGAATATTACTTATATATTAACATCTACTTAAGAATGAATTATTGAACGCTAACATTTGTCATCTGTGGGTTTCTTCTCATGGCTTTTTCTAAAATGGCTTCATCAATAAATGACAGGCTTTTGCTAATGAGTACAAAAAGTATCATAATCCTATAGTCGTTCTAAACTTGCTTCTTTTTTTCACACTTATTTGTGCTGTTATGTACAGTTTTCTACAGCCGTGTGATATTAGTTGCATATATCAGCCATATGTGCAATCATCGTCCCGTTTTATACATTTTTTTCAATACAAAACCTCATTTGTTTCAATATGTGCTCATGATGGATCTCTACTTTGTGATGTACAGGACCCCAAAACATCCGCCTTGTTCAGTATAGGAACTCTAATTCGGCTTAAAAGAAGCCCCCTCCCTTCATTTTTCCCTGATTTATTTTTTATTTCTCTCCATCACCCACTCTCTTTCTCTGTCACACGGCGTGACTGCTCTACAACGCAGGAAAGCCTCGCATGCCTACGTCTTTCTTAACCAGAAAGCTCCAAGATGAAGAAGTTTGTGACTATTGTTCTCCGTGGCCTTGTCGGCTTTTCTGTGAAATCTGGAGAGAAATCCTTCCAGGACCAAACTCACATGCGGAAGAGGAAATCCAGGAGGAGAAGTGTGAGAAAGGTGATGTAGCTCGACGTCTTGTTTGGAGTAAGGAATCTGAGGAGTGTCACGATTCAGGGAAAACATGAATGGAAGTGTCATGGTTCAGGGAGAAGTTCTCTGTGGGCTACATTGTAGATCTTGTTTCAGTTGTTTTGGGCTTTTTATACAACATCTGACTTGGTTGGTGTCGAGTTGCTGATGCTTTGAGTTGCTAAAAATGATGTTACAATGTAAGTAGCTGGTCATAGGTGGATGTTGACAGTTTTGATGGAGAATTGGTGGATTTGATTGGATGGAAATCAGAAGGGGCGGGAACGTCAAGGGCTGCATTAGTGTAGGGATTTAAATGATGTCATTCTGCCGTCCAAAGCACTTCTCATTCTCATGCTCATTGTTCGGAACAAGCAAGGGCTGATATCTGAATCTGAATCTTTCTCCTCGTCAGCTCTGCTGTAAAAGAATTACATATTTTAAAGAAACTTTTAACAGCAAAAGAATGTGAATTATTAGCTGATTTTTGTCTCACTTCTCACATGCTCATTGTTCGGAACAAGCAAGGGCTGATATCTGAATCTGAATCTTTTTCCTCGTCAGCTCTGCTGTAAAAGAATTACATATTTTAAAGAAACTTTTAACAGCAAAAGAATGTGAATTATTAGCTGATTTTTGTCTCGTGTGATTTTTTTTTTTTATGTGTGTGTTGTGCACTTGAACCTGCCCAGCCGGATTTCTAGTATATTCTGCTTTTTTCCTCCATTCTTTAAACCTCTCTCACACAGTTTGTTCAGTCTTGCAGATTTGACATTGCAAGGTCGGAGAACTTTGATGGTAACGCGGAAAGTTGTTTGTGTTGTACATACTTGTATTTATACTTGCTTAAAACACATTATTTTATATTGCTTTCTTTCATTCTGTAAAGTTGGCTTTTTAAGCCAAAAACAGCCAAATTGATACATGTAATGTGATGGCTCTGAGCTTGATTTGTAGTTTTAGATTTTAGATTTTAGTCTTTCTTAAGTCAAGAAAGCCACCAAGTTAAAAATGTTTTATTGATTTCTTAGATATTTATATACTATATATGTCACGTAATAATAATATTCTTGTTGAACATTTGATCAGTTATGTAATGTAAAAAAATATATTAAAGAAAGAATGAATGTATGAATGTACTTATTTGAGATGATGATGATGTGTGAAGTGTGGTCTTTCCTTTTTTCACTGATTTCACTGCAATTTGTGTTTTTTTTTTTTCGTGCAAGTTTGGCTATTACCTTTCTTTGAAATTCTCACACACACACACACACACACACACACACACACACACACAGATTCTTTGTGTATGACCTACATATTTCCTTACACTGCGAATGCCCACTGTCACACAGATTCACAGAGATGCCATTTAAACCGCCTCGTGAGGTGAAGAGTTTCAGCTTTTGCAACAGAGACTCTTTTGAAATAAACTAGAAGCGTTTCTGCTTTTCATCTTTCTACAAAGCAATGTCAGGTTTTGAAAGGCGTTTGCTAGCTGTAAGCTCATTTTTACAACATCTTCTTTATCCTGATTTTTTTTTTACAATAATAAAAGAATTATACATTCAGTATAAATTAAAAATATTTTCCCTCTGCTGTTTTTCTATGTGATAAGGGACTTATCACTTTTTTAGATTAATCATAAAACATTTTTTATTTAATATAATACTGTGTATTATTAATATAGAATAATAATAATTATAATTATAAACATAATTATAAGTAATTTATAATGTAAATTATATTTATAAATTTAATAACATTTATTTACTAAGCGAACATGTATATTTATTAGTATATATAATCTATTAGTGTATATAATCTATTAGCTTTTTAATGGACTGACAAATGCTGTTTGTGATCAGTGTCTGGTTTATAATAATAATAATAATAATAATAATAATAATAATAATAATAATTACTTAAACAATTCTGAATATTTTTGTGAAATCTCTGTGTAAATACAACTTGATAACCACAAACAATTGTACCCGTCTTAAGTAAAGAGTAACAAGTAAAAATAACTACATTTAATATTTTGAACTCTTTCCTATAATAACCACTGTCTGGTTGAAAAATCTTGGGTTCAGTTGATTCATTGGCAAGTTTTGTGAAGCTCACCATGATCTGCTTTAAATGTAATAATGAAGTGCATCAGCGTCTAAAAAACAATCCAATAGATTCTGATTTGAATACTTTACGTTATTTTGCAGAATGTTCTTCATATTTTAATAGGAAAAGTGAGAAAAGTGTTTGTTAATGCTATTGTTTATGTAATTAACAGTGCCACCAAGTGGCCTGAAGGACTAAGTGAATCTTGTCTGTTTGTGTATAAGAGCCTTGCTATAGACTTGGACTGAACTCTAAATGTTTTTTTCTAATTTTTCTGTTTCCTCAGATGATTTTAACGGTGTATTTGAGCGATGGAGAGCAGTCCCTCACAGAAGTGCCCATCACTCCTGAGTCGACGTGTCGTGATGTGGTGGAGTTTTGCAAGGAACCGGGGGAACATGGCTGCCACTTGGCCGAGGTTTGGCGAGGAAATGGTGAGTTTCTCTCACAGCCAAAGTAGAAAAACGTGAAATTTGGTACATGTTTTATTTTTAGAGCCATCTTTTTTAATACAAGGCAGCTCTGAGACCCTGCAGCCTCAGAATTATATGAAAACGCCTTTTTGTGTCTCCAAAGACAGTTGTGCGCTTTTAATATTTCTGCCCGCAAAGATTGACACACAGCTTCTGCTATGACAGATGGGTCCATCTTTTTTTTCCCCTGCTTTTTCCAGTGAGGATAGTGTTAAGAAACATCTGTATGGTTGAAATTGTATATTTGCGTCTCAGTGTGTCATTTCAAAAGCCCTTCTTTCAGCGGTGTGTAATTTTATCTGAAAGTGTCTGTCATTGTTATCGTGAGAAAACGACAACACAGGGAGCGACGGATGTTGTCAAGGTCGCCATGGTTGCCATAGCTTACATTGTTTATTTCTACTAATATAACTAGTAACAACTAAAGTAGGATTGTTAATACCTAATTATTAAAGTTATATATTACATCAAGGTTTATATATCATATATTGTTTTGCATTTTATACCATATGCGTATTTCTGAAAATGCACTGGATTAAAAAGCTGATCTATATTAGCCACATTTTTTATACAATTGTATGACTATGATAATAATATTAATAATAATAATAATAATAATAATAATAATAAAATAATGTTTTCCCATATTCCCATATAAGGAAATAATCAAGAGTCTAATTCCCCTAATTTTTCCCCTAAATATTTTTTCAGTCAATTTTGGAAATTCACGCAGTCAATTTATTTTTCGTATTTTAAGTGTAGCTTATAATCTGAAAAATACGTATTTTACATATTTTCCATTATTTCACATTTCGCTTCCAGAACTCCAGATGTCTCTCCACATGTTGATACTATTCACAATATTGTTTTCTCCTCCATCCATCCGTCCATTCCCCACCTCACACCCTACGACACCACATTCTTCTTGCTGGAGGCCATATTGTTTCAGTTTCACCTTTTTGTTTGCGTGATCTCGCTATGTCGCTTTTTCATAGACTCTTGTAGGTTTTTCCGCCTGAAGCTTCATAGTGGTCTGATGTTCAGAGTGGTTCAGCATTTTGTCTTCTGTCCTCCAGAACGAGCTATCCCTTTTGACCACATGATGTATGAGCACCTGCAGAAATGGGGTCCCAGAAAGCAGGAAGTGAAATTCTACCTGCGTCACGAAGAGTCGCCCACCGAAAGCAGCGATCAGGGTGAGAAACTTCCCGTCTACTGTTTGATTCGCCAAGTTGACTTGTGCAATGACTTACAAAAGAGTAGTATGAATCAGGTAAATGGGGAAAAATAAAATAATTCACCCAAATAAAAAAAGAATCTTGGTTGCACAATAAACAGAATTTAATAGAAAAACGTAGTAAAATGATCAACACAAGCTATACACATAGATTAAAAGTTGCAAATATTTAAGTTGTTTGAAAAATATATAAAACGTTCCGCATTGATTTGTGAAGAAAGGTAAGCCCACAAAACCATTTACATTTGTGAATGGTCACTGTTGATATTATTGTACTACGTTGTAATGAAAGCAGTGTTTACATTCTTATCATTTTTCAGACACCATGTTTACAAAATGTCCTTTATATTCATACACTCCAGTTGCCATTGTTCAGTGCACTGGATTCATTCACTTCTGGAATTTGTAAAATATATATATATATAGTTTTCAAATTATTTGTTTATTATTTATTTATATATTTATTTTTCAAAGCACACCCTGGGCTAGTAGCCAACCTGTCACAGAGCAGGATACACCGACACACACATAATCACTCTAACCTTAATTCTCCTGCATGTTTTTGGACTGTGTGGAGACCCACAATATCAGAAATTCCCGTTCATAGTTTTTTCCCCACAGGTTCCCCATATTTTTAACGTTCTTTTCCTATTTTCTCGAGTGAAATGTTTTTCCGAGTTTATTTTTGCTGTTCTTCGTTGCAGGGAGCCAGCAGTCCCAGGATCAGCCCGGAAGGAGAGGAGGAAGCAGCTCCGACATGCACAGTGAGAACGGGGTTAGTAAAGACGGCTGTGGATCACTTATATAGTAGCTTTGTGTTCATTCAAAATGCATCCTGGGAAGCCGAGTATCACACTATAATAAATCACACTGAATTCCTACTTACTGTGACTCAAAGTAGCAGCTGCAAAATGGTTTGAAACGGACTAAATGACACTCTTTAGCGTCGAGGCTTTCAAACGCGTCACATCTTTTAGGCCTTCAGTCTCATCACGTGGCAAACGCAGCAAGACCCCTCACTTCCCACAATTACACGTGCTTTTCTTTCATGAAAGTGCTTCTCACATTGCTCATTCTTTTTGTGATGTACTTCCTGTGGAAAGTGGCTTGTACCATAGGAAGTCGTACCACCGGATGTGGAACTACTGTAATTCCATTGTTGGGGAGTGTAGACCACCAATGTTCAGATTGAGTTATTTCCGTAGAATATCCATATATTCGGTCATCTTTATTGTTTCTTAGTCATTCTTGGTCTTGAGAGACAAGTTGATGGGTCAGGTTGGTGGCAGTGGCAAAATGGTTTAATAAGAACAGCAGTGGTGTAAAGTACCTGAGCAAAGGGACTTAAGTATTTCTGGTTACCTTGTACTATCAAAAATATCAGCAACTTTTACTCTCAACATTTTTAATAGAGTATCTGTACTCTTTACTCCACTACATTTGCATGGACACATGCACTCGGTACATTGTGATTGTGCACCACAAGTCGGCTTCTTTTTTTACTGCGGTTAATTAACGGACGGATATCGCCATCTGCATGATGCTGAAGGCACTGGATGCTACTTATGAGCTAAATGTATGAGCTATTTCTTTTTTACAAAAATTTGCGTTTTTTGTAAATTGCCATTTTGAAATTTTGAGGTGTAAAATTTCATTAATCGGAGAAGTGTCCATACTTCTCAGTCTATGAAGACAGCAAATTAAGCACAACATTATTAAAAAATTGATTTTCTAGTTTTTTTTTCACATTTAAAGCATTTTTCCCAGATTTTTTTAACATTTTAACAACTTTTAGGATTTTACGTGCGCCTTACAGTCTAAACATTATGGTAGTAAGACTGGCTTTGAGTCCAGTGATAAGACTCACAGCATCAGCTAAATTTATTTGGGATGTTTAATCCGCCTTTTCCCCTCTAGCCCATCTTAATCTGTCTGTTTCTAAACATTACCAACCGAAACTGAAAACGTAATATCTCTCCCAATCAGGAGACAAAGCATGTCACCGCCGGGACTCAAACATCGCGTCGAGTCAGCGCCGTGACTCCCGACATCTGGGAATGTTTGCCTGCGTGTGTGTATGTGGAAGAGAGAGTGTGTTCTTTTGTGGACTTATGATATTATGTTGTGTCTTTATTCAGAGGATTACACTCTTCATGACATAACTACTTTAAGAGGATCAGTGATCTTTCATCCCCCATGTTTCACAGCAAGTCATCTTTTCTGCCACAATTTCTTCGAACCAGAACTAGATTCTGTCTTTACATGCAAAATCAACTCAATCCTTCATCGCACCAATCCCGCAATCTCATTCTAGCCCATAAATGGCGGCAATACTTTTCCGGTACGATTTCGTCGGTGGGTCCAATTTAATGATTTTTCTTCCCACTTTTGCTCCATCTTCACTCGCTCCCGTTCAAATGCCCAAGTGTCTTTTCGTGACTTTGCTCCTCCGCCTGTAAATCTGTGAATGCAGTTCTACACGACCACATCTATAAGGTAAGTCTGACGATCAACCCTCGCTTTTCTTTAATTTCCCGTTGGATCATCTGTGGGTTGTCAGTGCATCAGCACGATCACATTTCTTCTTACGGCGTCTAACAACGATACATGTGGAGTGATGGCTGCCTGTAGTGTTTTTCTTGGGTTTTTTGGGCTCCGGTTTCGAATTTGCCAAGATTCGTTGCTGGATTAAACTGTCACGTGGTTTTGGCTTGGGTTTATGGTGGATTGCACAGGCTGGTAGTTTTTTATGAAGTCGAAGGGTTCTTCGCTGGTACTTTTTTCTTTGCTACACCACGGACCTTCTTTGCAGGTTTTCAAATTTTAAGCATTTGAAACGGTTTTGTAATCATATATTCACTTTGAATGCTCTTGCCAAGCCTTCTAGTCCTTTGTGGTTTCCTGTTTTAATGTCGTTTTATGTTATTCATGAGCTATGAGGAATGTGTAAAAGCTATAGTTTCTTTCCATTTCTCGTCTTATTTGTCCCTTTTTGGTTTTATAACTTGTTGAATTTCACATCTGTGGTCACCCACTGTCCAGTCCTATGGTTTCTCTCCAGATGAGGCTGTGTTTGCACAACTGCGTCTGGTAAAGGAGGTTATGGGTAAACAAGGGCAGGCGGGATGGTTTCAGATCGCTTAATCAGATCAGTCTGTTCTGTCAGTTTCCATGCAGATGTTCTCTTCACATCTGTGAGATGTCGCCGGACAGCAGAGATTCCCAAAGTTCTGCAGTAGAACAAAATCATGTTATCATTGTTTTGTTGTTTTTTTTCCCCATTGTAATTTTTTATTTTAAAAAGTCATTCCTATGTACAGTATGTACAGTAGTGATTCATTGGTAGTAGATTGTATTTTTTTTTCGAGGGTGTGGGCCAGGTTTTTCTGTAGGAGGCTCAAACAAGAACGTTTAAGAACAAATGTCTTTCAGAGTCAGAGGAAACACATTTGGACATTTTAGTTCTGTGTTGTTCATAAGTGGAGTAATGAAATTAGGAAATCTGACACCACACTAGTGCTAATAAAATAGGAATGCTCTGTCAATATTGATCAATAATATTGGCCAAGTTATCTTTACTTAAAGCGAAACCTATGAATATATGAATATATATATATATATTTGCTTACACCTGATGAAAATGTATTTGGGTGAAGCTTTTTTTTGTGCCTTCAGAGTTTTGTTATTTTAAGTTACCAACACTTTTGTTGTATTTAATCAGTTCAATTGGTCCTAGTTAATTATATTTTCACGATATGAAGCGTAATGTGGTATTTGGCTTTTACAAAAGCTTGATTGGTTTTTACACCTTAAATCGTTCTTGTTTTAGGAAGAAATCAAATAGATAAAAATACGTTTTCTTTTTTGTTTCAAATACGATTGTCAAGATGAACTTGCATGCACTTATTGTTTGTTCTGAAGTTGTGTTTTTTACATTTAGTTTATTTTGCACTGCAGAATTTCAGTGGCTGAATGAAGGGAAAAAGTTCAATCCCTCACTGTAATTTAAAATGGCAGTTGATTTGATCCAGACCTGATTGGTTCTCCTGCTTCGGGCAGAAACCAGTTTTCTCTTCCTAGTAATCACTCAATTTCTGTGGAATGAAAGAGACAGACACGTTTTAACAGCAGAAACACATTTTTTTTCATTTCTGATGGAAACCGTTGTATTGATAGAGGGTTTGACTGTTAAATGCGTTTTGTCCTTTGTGTTTTGAACATACAATATGAATAGTTTGAAATGAAACGTGACATGGCTGTTTTTTCTTTAATCACACTTTACAAATCCGTCATCCATGAAGTGGCCAAGTGGGTCATGGCATTAATTTGGTTAAGAATAGATTCCGCCATCGGCAAATGTGAGTCAATATCACACCAACAACAATATTATAACCCTGAGGCTGAGCACATTAGTGTGGTTTTGTATAGAATACTTACTACACCAAAGATACTGTACACCTTACTTTGTAGAACTGTACATTGGATCATTAATGAAAAAAGACTTCAAAGAACTCCAAAAATCCAAAGTATTTTGGATGTTGTTTTGCTCAAAGCTTGGATGAAAATGTATAACCATTTTAATCATTTTAAAACCTGTAGCTTTGTGTTTAATATTTTTAAAAATGTACATATTGTGCATTTGTTCAATTTGGGTTATTGTGGATTATTTTGTTTTTCATAATCAGGTTATGGGTGGACATTTTTGTGGACTAAATTGACTTCCATCCCAAAAGACCTTATATAACCCAAATGGCAGATTTGAGTGAACACTGTCGAGAGAAGCCTAGAGACAAAGCGGACTGATGGCTTTTTCTGACATAAAAGCATTGCGACATCAGCACTTACTTAAAGATGACTTGTATTTTGAAGCGAAGTGTTATTATAGTGCACAAAACCATCAGGGAGTTGCTTTAATCTGCTCGCAAAATAACTTGATACATTAAAAACTGAACAAAGTGTTTTTTTCCACAAGAATTTTACACTTTTTACTTCGTAAATTATGTAAACTATTTTTTTTTCATTTTTATGTGAACGTGCAAGAACTCCTATTTACGGCGATTCAGTTATCATCTCATTAAGTTATGTTGTTATTTAACGATGCTTATCTCACACAATTACCCAACAAATACATCATTTTTAAAAGTAAAAAAAAATGACTTCAAAAAGTAAAAATTAGCAGATTCAGAGTCAGCATCAATCACAAGCCACAATATATATTTTTTTTTCTGCTTGTGTCTCGCTCTGCTGCCATGGCGACACCCTGGCAACAAACCCGGAGACGGACAGCTTGCTCTTATCTCCCTGAATGTAAAACGACAGCGAGTGGGCTTCTGTATTGGAGCATCTCCGCTAAAAGCATCGCCATTCCTCTTCCTCCTCAGATTCGCAGGGTGTCTCTAGCATTAACACTTTTCCTATAATTAAACTCTGAGCAGCCACAGGTCATTTCACACTCTGCTCACAACACACGTCCGATAAACGGTTATGTCTAGCACTTTTTCTACACGTATATGTAATCGTGTTTCTGCACATGTATTCCTGTGTATTATTTTTGACCGCCCCCCCCTCTCTCTCTCTCTCTGTGTGTGTGTGTGTAGGTGGGAAACCCTCGCGTCGAGCTCACTCTCTCAGAGCTGCAGGAGATGGCCACTCGGCAGCAGCAACAAATCGAGGCCCAGCAACAGATGCTGGTCGCTAAGGTAACGCACTTAAATGCGCTTTTGATGGGGATCTTTTTATAGCTCTCAGTGTTTGTCAGTGTGGAGACTTGATGCATAGATTTGCTTTAGTTCACATTTGTTGTGTGTTTGATAGAATGGTTTCTGTTTTACCTTTGTTGAATTAGAATAATTGTATTTGCTTTACTTAAGTGGAATTAGAAAAAAAAATTACGTAAGTTGTCCTGAGCATTTATTGTATTAGCTTTTTGCGCTTTGCTCGTATGGCGTTTAATGATGTTAGTAAATTGATTGTTGTTCTTTTTGGTTGACGTTATATTAATTAATGTAATTTATTAGTGTGTGTGTGTGTGTGTGTGTGTGTGTGTGTGTGCCTCAAAGTATTAGTGTCATTTTTTTTGTATTTAGTACATGGTATTTATGTAATATTATATGATATGTAATGTATAATACATTGTCATGTAATAATTATTACATGAAATAATGTATATTTACAATCATATCATTAATATAACTCATTCTATGTTCTGACATATGTATTCATAATATATTATTAACATATTCATAATGCCATGTTTTGTAGTATTATTATTGTTTTTGTTTAATGTTTTTGTTATACTATGCATATTTTATAAATATATATTCTATAAAAGAATTATAGTGTGTGTGTGTGTGTGTGTGTGTGTGTGTGTGTGTGTGTGTGTAAGGGTTTAATTTTAATATATAACTGTGTGCAAGAAAACTGATATATGATTTGCTGTGATAAGTGAATCAGGTAGTGTGTGCTGATGTATCGAGTATTGAATCAGCTTATTGACCAAACCTATCACATTAGCCTGTGTAAGTTTATGCACGCGTGTTGTTCATGTGGTTAATTCATACAGTCTCTGAAGTCAAAGCCTGTAATTTCATTTAATTGTGTTTGCTTGAAAATGACAGAGTACCGCCACCATACTCACTACTGCACATTATGCCAAAAACTGTAATTATTCTGAGCACAGTCGCACTTTTGATCAACTTTGTTTCTTTGAGTCTCCACCTAAAGCGCCTCGCCAACATCTTAAAATATCACAGATTAGGTTTTTTCTTAGCAACTGAGGTCATTGTTTCTTCTTAAAGCTAGTTACTGTAACTATTATAGGGACGTTAGTCATTTACCGCAAACTTTGCCAAAAAAAGCAAAATAGCAATTATCAGTTCTGATGTTCTGACGGGCATTTCTCACCTCCACTAGCCAAACAGCTTGGCTTTCTTTATTCTGTCGGCGCGATGTGGAATTTGTAACCGTCCACACATTGTCCTCAGGATTAAACCTGTTGAAAACAATGATCTCAGAGCTGGTTATTATCGAGTCGTGATGGTGTGTGGGGTGATAACTCTAATCCTCTAGTCACCGAAAGTCCACCGTCTTCTATTTATAGACTTCTCACTCTCCCAGACAGCTTTTCCATTTCATTACATCTGAACGCTTGCGCAACCTGGATAGAAAAATACATGGTGACATAAGACCTGCAGTGGCCATTACTTCTCCAGTCTTGACCTTTGACAGTAAATCGCTGGGCTGTCTGCACTAAGTGCTGATGTGGTGGGCTGTCAGGACTTTGCTGAAGACACTTTGCTCGGTTCGGACCCTGAACGTGTCTTGGACTTCACCAGTCACGTCTCACTTTGGTCTAAATGACACTGACCTCATCGGCCTCACGTGATGGACACATAGGTGAAGCCGATCAACATCCACAGTTAGGACATTAGGAAAAAGATGAACCTGCTCATGCAAATCAAGGCATGAATTTTAGAATATTTGAAAGATGTATTGTTATGTGGCCGTCAAAAAATGTAGAGTTTACCAAGGTAAATTATTAGCTTTGTTATTAGAGGAATTTTGCACTGTTTAATAGCATAATTAGTTGGTCTAATCGCTTAAAGAATATTAGTTATTAGTTGTTACGGTTTCTATATTATCTATATTACCTAACCCATGTGCAATACTCAATGCTGCAAGAATGTGCAATACATATGCATTAATGTTATTTGTTTCTTTCTTTCATTTCATGTCACTGTTTTTCTTTTTTATGTATATATTTTTGTCAATATATGTAAATTGAATTGAATTGAATTGAAAAATCCTTTATTAGTCCCACAGCAGGGAAATTTCACGTCACAACAGCAACAACAAATCCAAATAAATAAACAAACATCACCATAACGCACTGCACATATCATAATGAACCAACAAACACAGACCAAATGAGGGGAAAGACCGAGTCAGACCACAATCTATTTTAGTTAAAGTGTCATGTTATTTTTTGTTGTTTTTTGTAAATTGAGAGAAAGAGAGATGAATATGGAGAGGGAGAGAAGGAGAGAGAGAAGAAGAGATGGAGAGACCACCAGACATTGTGTGTGTGCGTGTTTGTAAAATAGGAAACAGTTATCATATCAGACTAAATATTTAATTTTCCAAAAAAGAAAAGTCCAAAACATTTACGCCCGGTCCGTATATTTATCTAGATCTTCTTTCTTATCACAGGAGCAGCGTTTGCGCTACCTGAAGCAGCAGGAGATGCGGCAGCAGCAAAGCGTATCTGAAACAGAGAAACTGCAGCGACTGAAGGAGAGAGTCGAGAGTCAGGAAGCCAAACTCAAGAAGATCCGCGCCATGAGAGGCCAAGTGGACTATAGCAAAGTCATCAATGGCAACCTGTGTATGTACTGTCACGTTTGTGTGTGTAAAAATAGATCGATGTCTATTTGATCAAAGTCTAGGAAGGCTCCTCGTTTTAGATATAGATGTTTTCCACCTTTCGTTAACTTGCTTCAAATGCAAGTCTACACCAAGACAACTGATCATATCTAGAGCAAGTTTAGGTGGAAGACTTTGGAGAAGTGCCTGATTTATTTCATCATCAATGTGAAGAAACTCGTACTCGTTTGCTAGTTAACAGAGAAACTAGCGATTGCAAGCGAAAAAATAAAACCGGAAAGTGACGCATTTTTGCTTTTTGGTGATTACATTTTTTTTAATGATACAATTTTATTTATCACATACACATTATACATGGTACGACATGCAATAAATGTTTTTTTTTTTTTCAGATCGTACAGCATTTAAACTGGGGGTTTTGGGGGAGGAGATGCGGTTAAGAGAGAGAAACACAATATAAAATAAAGATAAAAAAATATATAATGAAACAGAGATTAAAATATGAATAAAATACAACAAAAGCACAATTTTTTGCATCATTATACATTATCCATTAAATGTTTGATCCGAGGATCCCCTGTTCCGACCACAGCTGTGATTGGCTCCAGCCAATAATAGATTGATTATATCAATTGAAATACAAGAAAATGTTTTTATCCTTTTAATGTTATTATTTTTCTATTAAAGCTTTGTCTGCAAGCCAGATGCTGCCCTCAGATGAGCTGCAATTTCACCCTTAAGAAACGTAAAAGTCAACCACATTCATCGTCATCTATAGATTGTTTTATTTTTTTTTAAAGATGAAAAGTTTGCCGCATTATTCACCCGGTTTATAAATGGTTAAAGTGAGAATCTGCTGGGTAATGTCATTGTTCCAAATGTAAGCTCTGCTTTCAGCAATTCTGAAGCTGTGTGGGATGTTCATACGCAGCATTAAATAATAATCTCAAAGTGATGGAAAAAACCTGTTAGTTCTGGTGCGTGTCCGTGTTAGCATGCAGTCTTACGCCGTGTTCTCGCCTGTTAGCTGCCGAGATCGAGCACATCAGCGGCCTGTTCCAGGAGAAGCAAGCGGAGCTGCAGGCGGCCGTCCTGAAGGTGGATCAGCTCAGCCAGCAGCTGGAAGACCTCCGCAAGGGCAAACTCAATGGCCTGCAGACTCTCGGAGGTCAGGTGACCGGCACCGCTGCCCTGGAGCTCCGCAAACTCTACCAGGAGCTGCAGGTACATGCACGGAAAAAACACACACTTATTTTTATAGTGATAATGTGTGTAGACAGTCCCGATCCAATTTTGAGATCTGCTCCAGAAAATATTACATATTAAAGATTTCAGTCCAGTAATTGGGTTTTTTTCCATCAGTCGTGAAGACAAAATAATGTTGCGTCCCATCACATGACAGCAACGTGTGAATCATTTTGGGTTGATCACAGTGGTCCAGACACATTTCTCAATAACACATTTTCAGTGAATAAACACATTCATTGTATGTGTGATTTTTAAGCAGAGCTCGTCCGATGTGTGATTTTACGTAGACCTCGTCCTAATACGTCGTTTCAGATGCTGGTTTCCTGTGTTTTATTTGCATTATTACTATTCATGTATAATTTATTCATAATTTAACTAGTTGTGAAATTGGTTATCACTGGCTAAATGTGTTGCGCAACCTTAACGACTCATAGGCCACCTTGTTTAAACACAATGCACTCTTATTAATAGATCTTGAGCGAACAGCTCTTTCTAAATTATTCTTTTAATTTATCAGTAGTCACACAGTAGATTCACAAATCTTGCCTTAATTTGTACTTTTATAAGTTGAAATAAATTAAAGAATGTCTGCAGCCTTGCAATTGGACCAACTTGAACCAATCACGACTATTGCTGCTTAGTTCTAAAGTAATTAACTATTATCCTAATAATTTTTCCAAATATAAATGTTTTGGCAGATACAAAAATACAATCAAATCTTTTAACATTAGAAAAATAACTAAAAACAAACTTACATTTAACTGCATAAAATATTTGAAATTATATCAAATGACGTTTATTGTCACATTGATGACATTTTTTATGTTTTAATATAAGACAATTAAAAATTAAAATGTTTCTTGTATGAAATGTTTTGATTGTATTCTCTTATCTGCTAACACATTTATCTTTGAAAAATTATTTTTAAAAGTGATCCATTATTTATTTTTTATTTTTATTTTTTTATCTATGTGGTTTTTCCCCCATCAGATTCGTAACAAGCTGAATCAGGAGCAGAACAGCAAACTCCAGCAGCAGAAAGAGCTGTTGAACAAGAGGAACATGGAGGTGACGCTGATGGACAAGCGTATCAATGAGCTCCGCGATCGACTCTACAAGAGAAAAGCTGAGGCACGGCAAAAAGAAAACCTTCCTGTAAGTAAATCTCCCTAGATGTTTGCCTCATTCCAATATATTCTCACCCTGCTCTCGGAAAAAGAAGTCACATTTTCATCACCCTAATTTACTCTCTTTGCTTCTTTTTCCCATCCTGTAGCTAAATAAAGGTAATGGCCCTCCATCACCACAACCAGGTCCTGGAAACACTGGGCGCGTGGCTGCTGTGGGACCTTACATCCAGGTCCCCGTGCCGGCGAGACCGGATGGGTACGGCGTCCCCCCCGAGCCCCTTAAACCTCAGTCTCTGGGAGTCAACACTCCTGCCAACCACAGCCGCACCAAATCGGGTGGGTCTATACATACAGCACTTTGTAATCAAATATGTCTATAAGCGAGTACCGTATTTGTTATGTATTTGGCAATTTCTTGATTAAATTATTTCAAATTAAGCAGAGAAATAGATGTCTATTTTGCATCTGTGGACATCTGTCGTTCTATTAAAGCATGCTCACAGCATGTTTCCTTTTTCTTTATTTCTCTCAGTCTCCCTTTATTCTATTTAGAACAGTGATGCTCAATCTTTTCAAAAACTCTCAAAAATATAGAGGCTAAATATAGTGAATTTCACAGGCCATAATGTACATTAAATGTTGATATTTAAAAATATGTACTCTTTTAAACAGACCAAAAGCTAATTTAACACGGCTTTTTCAGACATCCTAGTTAGATGAAAGTTATTTGAAAGTTAGAAAGTTATTTGCATACAACCATTTCCTTTTTATTTCAATTGGACTAAAGTCACAAAATCTATTAAATACACAAATAATCAAACAGGCCACATGTGATACCATCAAAAGCCCGAAATGGCCCATGGGCCGCAGGTTGGGCATCACTGATTTAGGGATTATCTCTTGGTTATGCACTTCTAACCTTCTGTGTCATTTGTGCTCTGTGCTGTCCATTCCTTTTGTGTGTGTCCTTTTTTTCTTCTTGCTATCCCTATCCTGTGCTGTTGTGTTATTTGTTGGGGGGATTAGATGGAGTGAAAAAGCCACCGAGTACCTGGAAGGTTTCTGATTTAGACATCATAGTGGACCCGGTTGCTCCGGCCCTTGGTGCTTCACCTACAATCCCCTGCTCTGCGGCGGGGTCGGACGCCGCCTCTCGTGAGTGGGAAGGTGTCTGATCGAGGGCAGGAGGACGGACCTCTGAACCTTATTCAGTGTAGTGGACGGGATTAAAGCAGCTTTTTATAGGAATAACACTCTCATCGTTGTGTAATGATTCTAATTTTACTTAATTGTTTAAATGAATGCGAATTTGTAAAATATTTTTACATTTAAACAGTAAAAAATAACAGTTACTTTCTAACAAAGCAACTTAAAAATGTTGCCATTTCGAAATAAAGAATTATTGTTCTGGACTTTTGCACAAGTTGGTGTCTATTGTGAAAATGTAAACGTCTTAATTGTAACTGTTACTGTAATGTTTTTAATTCTATATTCATTTTGCCAAACTGCTGACGGGAATATTTCTAGGTAGGTAAATTACAGGGTTTAAAAGAGTCATGATACCTTAATTATATAGTAGGTGGCTTTTGAGCTAAACCCATTCTATTAACTTGACTTTTCGTTTTCTCTTCTGCAGTTTCAAAGAAAAATCTGCTGATCCTGTCTTTTAAAATGTGTGTGTGTGTGTGTGTGTGTGTGTGTGTGTGTGTGTGTGTGGAAGAGAAGCTCTACCCTGATAAGGTTCACTAGTCTCTCGACCTCCTCGTCCTTTAATCTCCAGACTAGTCCGATATCAACAGTATCATCAATCTCATTAATTGATTACTCACTAACTGATTTTTTTTCTTTTCATCACTCACTACATTCCCGTATCTATTAAAAAAATGACAGGAAACATTCAGTATTTTGTTCCTTTGTAGAATTAATGTGTCAGTCTTTTACCTAGTCTTTCTAATGCCGTATTTCTGGACTATAACGTGTTCCTAAAATCATAAAACTTATAAAAAAAAAATTACTGTGAACCTGATAATCCTGAATGAAATTTGCATAAAATGTGGGAAAATTTTGAACAATTTGATAAAATTAAAAAAATTAAAAAAATTTTAACTTAAAAACGTAAAAAAAATTGGGCGTGATGTTTTAAATAAACATTGTGAACTTATATTTATGACGTATGTTTACATTTATTATTGTGTAAAGCAGTTTTATGAAATTCAGTCTTGCTTGTGAACACTGAGTCCACCTCTCTTAATGATATAATACATCTTTTTTTTTTTTTAATTGTCGCCTCCATTTTAAAATTATTGATGGTCTACATTAAAATTCTGCTTTTTAATCACCATTCATTGTAAACGTAGAAATTATACTGTACATTTAATGATATATTCTAATACATCAGTTTATTACTTGATCAATCTATAGTTCTGACCGTGATCTCCTCTTCCCTAGCTAATGATGCAGGATGGCCCACCCTTAATAAGACCACCCCATCCACCAAGCCATCTGACTGGAAAGAGTCTGGGACCGACACCCCCATTAAAACTTCATCTCCTGCAGGAACACCGTCTGACAAGGTTTGCACTGAAACACCTCAGTTTTAGCATGATTTAGTACTTAAGACTTCATACTTAAAATTCCCAAGTTGATTTGTAATGGGTTGTTTTTGTTTTAAAAAAAAAGTTTTCTTTGCAGGTTAAATTTAGTCTGAAAGTAATATCAGATTTAGATTAAGTGCATGCTCATTTCGGAACATTTTTATTATTTTTTCATTTTTTTCTCCCCCTTTTTTTTTTATTCAGGATTCTAGTAAAGTTAACTCGGCTCCATCCAAACCCCAGCCTCCACCATATGGAGCTCACACAAGCATCCACCCCATCTCGTCGACCAACTCTGGTTCCACCAGCTCATTGGATCGCCGCAAGGATGTTCCTCTACGGCCTGTGCCCAACAACCCGCCACCACCACCGCCAGCCTGGCCCCGCGTGCCCCCAGCACCCACCGGCTCTTCCTCTCAGCAAATCCAGCAGCGGATCTCTGTTCCTCCCAGTCCCACATTTCAGCCCAATCCGCCTTTCTTTCCTCCTGGGGAGAGACCAGACCCTCCACTGGCTGTTGCAGTAAGGCCGTACATCTCAGATAAGGGCTCAAGACCTCAGTCACCTAGAAAAGGCCCAGCCACCATGAACTCAAGCTCCATCTACCATATGTATTTACAACAGGCAGCTCCTAAGAATTACCCTTCAAACAGCAAGTCTGCCGTCAGAGCGGGTACAAAACATTCACAAATACATACACAAATATATGCACTACTTTTTTTTTTTTTCAATTTTAAAAGCTCAAAAATTTGCGGGGTGCTTAAATGTGCATATTTTAAAGTTGCACGCAAATGTAATCAACCCTTTTTCCCCATTTCAAGTCAGGAGCAATCACAAATAAGTGGAAATACGTCATTGTTATATAACGTTGCGCTTCTGCGTTGTGTTCTGGAGGCAATCGAATTCAAAATTAATAACTATTTACCTGAATAACAGAAAAAGAAACTGTATACACGCAGAGACACTTATCAGTAGCTAAATAAGTTTAGTTTAGTTTAGTTTATTTGTTTGTTTAGCCCTTTAACATCAACCAGAGTTGAAACAAAGTGCTTCACAGATAAAAGGTCTTACACAATAAAAACACATTTAGGCTAGAAAAAAAACAATAAATGATTTCATAGTTCACAGAGTAAAAATAACACTGGAAGAAATGAAAATAAATGAAATACCACAACTTGGGGAACTCTGCCTGCAACCTACCACTAGCAACGTGTAAACCGTATGGACATTGCAAGTGAAATCATAGCACCCCCTACTGAAAATATACTCTACTACATTTAGAAATAATAACCAACGTTACTATTTTTTTCATCGTAGGTAGTATTTATCCAGAATTTTAGGTTTCTGGAAAGTCAGAACACAGGGGCTTATATTCGTAAATAAGGTAATAAACAAGGGTTTGTGCCTTGTTTATAATCTTCTTTCTTTTTTTTCCCAGTTTATGGAAAACCAGTCCTACCTTCAGGCTCCACACCCCCTTCACCTTTGCCCTTCGGTGGATCTGGTGCTTTTCCTGTTCTGCAGGGTCCTGGAGGAGAAATGCTGGACCTTGAACTCGACCTGGATGGGCACATGGGAGTCCCAGACCCTCCTTCAGGCCATGTGGACCACTTCCCACGACCTCTCAGTCCCACCAAGCTCACACCCATGGTGCACTCACCCATGCGCTACCAGAGCGATGCTGAACTGGAGCTGTTGCGCAAGAAAATGGCAAACGCTCCTCGGCCCCTCAAAAAGCGCAGCTCCATAACTGAACCTGAGGGTCCCAATGGACCCAACATACAGAAACTTCTCTATCAGAGGTTCAACACCCTGGCTGGTGGGATAGAGGGAGCAATGGATGGAGGTGTGGGAGTTATGCCCTTTTACCAGCCCTCTGTAGCAGGAAGTGACGTCCTCTTTGACCCAGACAACGGGAATCTGCCCTTACAAACACCCACTGTGCCTTCTGAGGACACCGTCTCCCAAGACCTCGACCCTGAAGGGGACGCCAATGACAACGAGGTCCCGCCGTCAGCCAATGAGATGCCTCCAGCGCTGGAATCATCAGAAGACAGCAACAACAATCCCGCAGAAGCTGTGGTTCCTCCCAGTCCCGTAGCTGAAGCCAGCACGCCAGAAGAAGCCGACACGTCTCCAGGTCAAGCCTCGGTGGGTCAACATTCACAGTATTAAGGGATCAGAATGCGATTGGTACTTGGAATCAAGACCTAATTTGACTTTACTTGTACAGAGCAAGCGCACAAACCTGAAGAAGCCGGACTCGGAGCGGACGGGTCACGGTCTCCGGGTAAAGTTCAACCCGCTGGCGCTGCTGCTGGACGCTTCACTTGAAGGGGAGTTTGACCTGGTGCAGAGGATCATTTATGAGGTTTGTTTGTCTGAATCTGAAAGGGATTTGTTGGCTAGTGTGGGCAAACACACGAGGAGTTTGTTTAGGTTTAGACATGCTCCAGTTACATACAAGGGCAAGGTGAATTGCAGATATACACTTATATGAGAATTAATTTGGACGGGACTTTTCTTTGAAGATCTTGTACAAGTTAATGTTTATAGTGAGATCGGCTTTATAGTTTTTCTTAATCTTTCAAGCAGCCTTGTTTTGTCACCGTTATACGTCATAAAAATGTGGTTTCTGTTCTCAAACATGCAGTTTATGTTAAATTAGAATGTTTTAGTTACGTTAAAGTTAAATTTTTTTTTTACTTTTATTCTTTACTTTGTATTCAACTTACCCCCACCTGTTTGACTTTGAATGCGATTCATCGTCCATCGATTGTTCAATAGCTTCTTGCCTCCTCATCCTTCATTGTACAAATGTCAGTTCAGCTTTAAATGCGTCTGGAGATTTTCATATAGATCAACACCATTCTAGTGGTGTGTACTATTATCTTTGATAAACAAATACATATAGAAACAGAATATTTTGTCCTCGTTCAGAAAATGTAATTAACCTTGTGATAGAACATGCGATTTTAGACTAACATGAGGAGCTCTGCCATATTATTTCTTCTGAAATTGTATCATCTCGCTTCATATTATATATGTATTTCACGCCCTCTATAGGTAGACAATCCCAGCACACCGAACGACGAGGGAATCACACCACTGCACAATTCCGTGTGTGCTGGACACCACCACATCGTCAAGTTTCTTCTGGACTTTGGTGTTAACGTGAACGCAGCAGACAGCGATGGATGGTTAGGGGGTTTTAACATGTCAATCTAAAAGTTTAATCCCAACAAAAATGTTTTTTTGTGTTTATTCAATCTTTCTGCGAAAAAATTTGATATGTGTGTGTGTAGGACGCCATTGCATTGTGCTGCGTCATGCAACAGCGTTCACCTGTGTAAACTTCTGGTGGAGTCTGGAGCCGCCATCTTTGCCACCACCATTAGTGACGTGGAGACGGCTGCAGACAAATGCGAGGAGATGGAGGAGGGCTACATACAGTGCTCGCAGTTCCTCTATGGTGAGAGCTTCTCAAGTCTTTTCTCTCATACCAACAGAACTTGACCTTGAGATGGTTGTGTTTATAGGTGTGCAGGAGAAAATGGGAGTGATGAATAAAGGAATTGTCTACGCTTTGTGGGATTACGAAGCTCAGGGCGCGGACGAGCTGTCGTTCCTGGAGGGCGACGCCATCACTGTCCTGAGCAGGAAAGATGAGGCCGAGACCGACTGGTGGTGGAGTAAACTCAACGATAAAGAAGGCTACGTGCCGCGGAACCTGCTCGGAGTACGTCTGCGCAAACATCAGGCGCTGTAAACGGATCAGGGATTGTCGAATTTTTAACAATGTTTTCATTTTTTTATAATCCAGAAATAAACATGAGCTTTACGTGTGAAAAAAAAGATTCAGAATTAATCAGTGTAATAATGGTGTGCCTTAACACAATATATTCAACACAATATTGAATACAATATTTTTTTCGGAAGTTTTAGTGTGGGGAGGAAGACGACAGATCACTTATTGCTGGTTTATTGTGTAATATTACTGATAGAAAAAAAAACATTTATTTAAAAAGAAACTAACAATTTTCTGTTATTTGCTCTGTGTTTCTGTTTTGATAATGTTTCAGCACAGAAACCATTTTTTTTTGTATATTTATGGACCAAATATATATATATATATATATATATATATATATATATATATAATTTTTTTTTTTTTTTTGTTATTTAACCTTCTCATGTGAATAAATATGAATCGTTCATTTTGCTGAACCGGACTCAAAGATATGAATCGAGATTCACATTCACCTTGGTAATCAAAATTTCGATTGCAAATTTGATTACAAAAATCTGAATTGTTGCTGAATTGAATCTTGAATGTTTATTATAATCCAGTGCACCTTATAGTCCAAAAAATACAATATTTTTCAGTAGTATTAGTGTTTGGGAGGATGTTGAAGAAAGATTGATCATATTCATCTTTAATGTGCAATATTACTGAAAGAAAAAAAACATTTTGAAAAAATGTAGTGAAATGTATTTTGTGATCGTCCACATGGGGTTGGGGGTGGGGATGCATTTAAGAAAGGATAAATAAGCGAGCAAAAAAATACAATAAAGATGAAGATAAAAATACAATTAAAAGAGATCAAATATGAATAAAATACAAAATCTATGAAGATGAAGATTTAAAAAACAGTTAAAATGAAGTAAATATCAATAAAACATCAATAAAATACAAAAAAGTAACTCAAGTGATCCAGGTAAAGTGTCTAGTTTATTGTGTCCAGTGTGACAATTTTTTATTTATTTCTTTTTTGGACCCTTAATGTTCTGGTTTTTGTTGTTTATTAATACAGCTGCTCAGGAGATTTGATATGTTCATCAAATAATCATTCATTTCAGTTCATTTCAGTTTTTGTTTAACATTTCGTTCGTAAACTGAACTATGTGCGAATAGAAGGGTTTACACTGCAAAAAAATAAATGATTCTCAAGCCAATCTTGATTATGCACAATAAATCTATTTTTTTCCCCCTGCAAGATAAATTTACTATCTTAGAATTAAGGAGCTGTCTGTAACATTTTCTTACCCCTTTGGCATATAGTTTTACTTTATTTTGGTCTTTTTTTTTTTATTACTCATTTTGTTTTTTAGTTTCTTATTTTATTGTATGAATTTCTCTCTTCTCTTTATCATGCTAATATCTTTCTCTCGTTTTTCCATCATCAGCTCTATCCCAGAATCAAACCGCGTCAGAGATCTCTGGCATAACGGAGCCTGAGTGTTTTCCTGGGGGATGGACTGGACTGGACTGGACCGGACCGGACTGTCTCGGGCCTGTGACGCTGCTAAACCCTGGAGTCGCACACAGACACGCTCTTCTTGCTCAAGGCCAAACAAGCTGCCTCAGGTTCTCCGCTCCGTCTCACTCTACTCGCTGTGTTGGACATGTACCATAGAGATCAAAGCACTCATCACTTTCTCAAGCTTTCCTTTCTTTCTCGTTTACCCATGATGCTTTGCTCACAGACACTTTTTTTTAGATTATTTGGAAACAGATTAGAAGAATGAACAAGACAGATGAGCACTACGTTCAACATAGGATGGTTTGGACTGAAATCCCGTTTTAATGGGCATATACTGTATGGCATGGTTTATATAGAGTGTGCGGGGTTGTGCCTGGAGTGAAATGCATGAGTGCTATGTCTCGGGTTTTATTTTTGCAGTGAGCGTTGTTCATTATGAAATTTGTGTGTAACAAACAAGGCTGTGACTTCACAGGAGTATTGGTTTTGAAATTATTCCGATGTCGTGCGTTTGGTTTACAGACACGTCGGTGGATCGAGTGTTTTGTTGGTCCACAAACCAGCATTTTTACTCCACATTTACTTTTATGTTTTGCGCTTGTTTTTACGATCTTTGCTCTTTCAGATGCCCCAGTCACTCCATTTTGGTTTTTAAAATAATTTTTATATTTGGCCACAGACGTGGTGAAAGCTTTATTGTTGGAGTTTAACCCTGTAAATACTGTGAGGATGGGAAGAGTCGCTCGACTCGTGCTGTGTTGCCTTCTGGGAAATGCAGTGAACCCCCGTGTTACTTACATATGCACAATAAATTCATGTCCGATAATGGCTCCTTGCTTGAACTGTTTTTATGTTTATGCTGTTAGTATAGACTAATTGGATTTTTGTTGTCTCGTTTTGCGATTCGAGTGGATTTACGTGCTTTTCATCAATTAATCTGCAAGGTTGGTATCAACACAGGTCTGAAGACCAGAAACCCCTGGAAGAATGACAATAAGAACATCACATCGCTTTATTTGGGCTCGGTCTTGTTTTTAATAATACTGTATGTTTCATGTTACTTAAGAATTAATAAGGCATTAGGCAGATATGACAGTTTATATCTTTAGTGTTTGGAATATTTAAGAAGTTTAAAATTTAAAATCTGTATCAGAAAATAAGGAATAAAAAGAATTGTAACATGTCCTTTCGTGGCCACAAGGTGGCAGCCCAAGACAGGATTAAAAGTAATGGCGTTTTTAAAATGAACGCCACCCCCCTCCATTCAAAAAAAAAAAAAAATCTAAATATCAGTATGACAAATTACATTATACATTACAATACTAGATGTAACAAGTAAAATAACATTTCTAGTTTTAAACTTACTTAAAATTAGACACTATGAACGTGATTGGGTTAAAAAAAAAAAAAAAAGCTTTTACCTTTTAGCATCAAGTAAAATTGAGACTGTTAATCTGGACCTTGTACAATTGTAAGCCTTGCATAAATAGATTAGAGATTATATACAACCAGCGAAATAACACCAAGACTCCATGGGCCACAGACACTTTATTTTTGGTGTTAAGATCCGTCTTCATCATTGCAGGAGGTTTGTGATGCCAAATCCTTCACTGACGGAAGACTCTTCTAACTTTAGTGCCACTACCGTTTGGGTGGAGTGTTTGTTCCTTGATGCAGTTAAGATTAATGGTACTGAGGGCAGGCGGGGAAAGGGGTGGAGTTAGGAGTCAGGGGGGCGGTCACTTCTGCTCAGGCATGAGGTCGTCGATCGACTGGCCGGCCTCCAGACGTTTCTCCATCTCCACGAGCAGCTTGACTCCATCCACCACCATCTGAACCAGCTCCACCTCAGAGAAGCCCAGACGGTCGGCGTTGGAGATGTCGAAAACGCCGCCGACGGCTGCGGTGTCTACGCCGCCTGTACAACACGGATTCACCATGGTCAGAACATCATCTCCACACGCTGGATGGAGAAGAACTCTACCTGTCCCACGCTTCTGCAGCCTCAGCCGCTTGAGGACCTCGCCAAACTTCTCGTGTTTGCTGACGTGGGGGAGCTTGACGTGGACGCCGCCGCGCAGGCCGGTGCCGAGGTTGGACGGGCAGGTCAGGACGTAACCCAAGTGCTCGTTCCACATGAACTCGTGGCCCTGGTCTTTGAACAAGGCCTCGATCTGCAAGTCAAGACAAGGCGGTTTGTGTTCCTAGCCACTTCCTGCTCAATGCTCATTGGTCTGTTGTTGTTTTTTCTCGTCTTCTGTGTTTGTGATAGGTGCTTTATGGAGGATGGATACCTTCGTGAGGCCTGTGCAGAAGCGAGTGAAGACTTCCTTCATGTTGCCGCCTTTCTGCATGGAGATGACGCGAAGGTGGTCTTCCTCGTTCACCCACACCAGGAATGTCTTATTGTCGTTGTGCCTAATAACAGCGAGACCATTTGGAAATGTGAATAAAAAAAAAAGAAAAAAAAAATATATATATATAGATTGTCTGGAGCTTTAGCTAAATATTTGTGCACTCCTGTATTCTTAGGAAAACGATTAGAATACAATAATTTATAATAGGATACGTTTTTTTTTTTTATTATGTACAATTATAAAACGTAAAGAGCCTAACTATGTTATATTTCAACGGTTACAATGTTTTTAAATTAGGTAACAAAAAAAAAAATCCAAACAAAATCATTATATAGGAACTTAAATAAAAATGTGTTTTTAATTAGATTTAAAAAACCAATAACCGATTTCTATTGTTTTGCATGTAAAATGACTTTTTATTGTATTGTATTTTGTATTGCATTATGCAAGTATTGTAAAAATGTGTAACCTGTGAAAAATGTGGTTTCCATTATAATTTATATTTAAAAAAAAGTCTCAAAGTAAAGGTTTAAATTATCAAATTATTTAAATAATAATTTAATCATAAAAATATTTTTTAAATGATGTGTGTGTTCACTTATACATACACAATTTTTTTTTATTACGTCAAAATAATTATTAAATGCTGACTTAAAAAATGTATTAAAGTGCATAAATAATCAATCTGAAAAGAGTTGATCCATAGAAAATGATAAACTATCAAATCAGACACACTATAAAGCGTGAGCTCACCAGATCCCCCTGCCATCTGGCCAATCACGAGCCATCCCAGAGGCCAGCAGCAGCGGGGACACGGGCTTATCAAAGAGGAAGTGGTCATCAATCAGCTGCTGCTGCTCCTCCTCCGTCATGTCCTTAAGGGCGTAGTACTTTCCTTTCAGATCTCCATCAAGAGATCCCAAAGCTGGAAGACAAAAGCACAGGGTGGAGGTCAAATCCCTTCCTGCACGGAGCATCTTAGGACAGTCTAAAACTCAACATCACGATTAAATCGAACATTTTAACACACTTACAATTAATTAACGATTGTTTCATTAATTGCCTTCACAGTTTTGTGCAATAAATATGCTGACATTAAAAGTGAGAGATTTTTTCTCTCAAGTGTGTGACTGAATAAAGCATTTATTCACTTGACTTTAATATTAAGGAAACACACAGGAAGTGGAAATGGAAAGTAACCGAGAAAAAAAAAAAATCAGTTTAGAAAAAAAATAAAATCATTACAATTTTAAAAGTAAAAGTTTATATCTATATTTATAATAATATTCAGAATTTCACTTTCGACTCGTTGTGCCATTCGACCAGCCATCACTTATATAATAAAAGTCCCTGGTTTGGCTCACCATCTACAGACAGGTTCTCAATGCCACGTCTCTCTCCACGACTGCAGTGAGGAGGCAGGCAGAAGCCACGGATGCTCCTGCCGGTCCGAACCCTGGAGCTCAGGACGTAGTTTGGGTCAAGGTCGTCTCCACCCTTTAATAAAGTCAAGACTGACACCTCAGGCCCAGCAGAGGAGGACAGCATCAGCCAGGAGCAGCATCGGTACCTGAAGGTTGTCTGGGTTCAGGTCAGTCTTGTGTGTGTCGCTGGGCTTATAGCCACCATGGCGGTCTTCAATAACGGGGTCCAAAAGCTCTTTGAATACTTCATACGTCTCCTCGTCTCCGGCAACGCAGCCCACTGTCATGATGAACGGGTGTCCTGGAAAACAGAGGAACATCTCAAGGTCGAGGAATGGAGCATCTGTTTGTGAAGACGACGTTCCTGGGAGCATGTTGGTAGTAGAATTTTTTTTAATTAATTTTTTTTTTTTAGAAAGTCTCGCAATCAACCCGTTATCAAATTATAGTTTAAAATGGAAAAAAAAAAAAACTCTTGTGCTTGAAACGCCATTTTGTGTGATGACATTCGCAGGACAGAATTCCATCAAGCCCTTCCAATGACATTGCAGTGACGTCACACCTGCTATCTCCGCTACCTGTGTCACTCTCACGTGACGATGGGGTGGGGCTTTGTCATTGAAACCACGTGATTGGACAAATCGCTGAAGCGGTTGGCTCGCTCGCTTAATAATTAATTAATCTTGATCTCGCACACCGAAATGTCAACGCAAATACACCCAAAAAAATTTCAGCGACACACACACACAAATTAACACTTGAATAACTACGATTATTAAAAGATTATTATCCTCCCAATTAGAGATTACCTGGGTTATCGACGCCGGTTTGGATGACGTCATCCAGGGTGAATCCGCTGGGGGTCTGTTTGTCGCGCAGGTTGGCGTACATGTCCAGCGTTAGCACCTTCGCCATGTGGTTGTTGTGCTGGGAGAGGTCGGGATACTCCTGGTCGGCGGAGTAATTCATCTTCAGCTGGTTGTGAGTGTTTCCGAAAGGCATGGTCGCGTTTTCTGGCGAGGAACAATCGAGAACAAGGTGACGTGAAGCACACATTCCCTTTCTTCCCTCACAAACACAAAGCAAGTGGCTTAATGAGTGACGTAACGGCATTAAAGCTCGTTTTTCACAGCGTGATAATAACGGATGTAGCAAAATCCAAGATCAGAGATGCCGTGATTCTGATGACGTAAATCAAGGCGAAATCTGCCAAGGCGTGTTGTGACGCGGCAAGGAAACATGAAGGAATGTCGAGCGAACGTCCATTGCGCGAAAATGCTTCCAAACGAGGAGGATTTTGTTACGCGATCATTTTGCGTCGTGCGCGAATTATTCGTTTCTTCTTGGGAAACGTTGTAATGCGTAATGCGTGGCTTCTCCAGAGACCTTGTAGATAAAAGAGCCTGCAAGGTCATTGCTGATGTTTGGCACAAAAGCACCTGATCGGACATGTTTGCCAACACACATACACACACAGAAAATGAGCATTTCAAGGGTTTAAATCTATTTTTATAACAGCAAGGGACAGGATGAGCGACGCTTGGATGAACTTGATTAAGTACGCGTCGCGTATTGTCAGAAGCCCCGAAATATTCGAGGGGATATCAATGCATTCCTTATATTGTAGTGTATATATAAATAAATATAACTCATCCTTTGTCGCATCCCTTCTTTTTAATTTCAATAAGGCGTACGGCTTGGTTTGAATGGTTTAAAAAGTAAAACTCGTACCTTACACTGATTTTCTTTGGGGAAGCGGATTTAATCCTTCCTATAGTCCACCAGAACACACACACAAAGACTGATAACGGTGTGCAGAATATAAGCGGCTTTATAGGGGGGTTTATATCGCTCGCGAGCTCTGCTCTGATTGGCCGCTATTTGAGTCCATTCATTTTATTGGACAGGGAGTCGCATCACAGACACAACATCAAGTATTTGCTCGCGTTGATCACGTGGTGTTTTCCTTGACAGCTCTGCTTGTCAGAATTGACATCAAATATGCACAGTGTGGAATTTTGATCAATCGTGCACAGTTTTCACACAATCTTCCTCAGCTTTTTAAGACCCCTACCCTCCCTCTCTCGTACACACACACGCACACACACACACACACACACACACACACACACACACATGCTTTTAATGAACAAACATCAAGTCATTGCAAAAAAAAGTAATCTAAAATTAGTTTCTAAAAACCATTGTTCTTGGTATTGTTTATTTGAAAGTGAAACTGACCGAGATTGTTGTGAGTGAAATGCTATCCTGTACATTCATCTTAAACGTCAGGCTGGAAATACAGTACTGCAATAGAATATGTTCTTGTTAGATTTAGCCTTTGTTTGAGACTGAGGCTTTTCATTGCATTATTTATTAGAGCCTGTTCCGGACATCTTGGATTTAGAGGGTTACCACGTGTGCGCAAGGAAGTTATAAAGCTTCTGCTTTAAGCTATTGCCAGTTAGCAATAATAGGCAATGCTGTTGTGTTTTGTTGATGTTGTTTTAAGCATTTGTGGGCAGGAGAGTCACCTACAAGCATTAAAATGCACTTTTCAATTTTAATATACGTATATAGATTCTCATTGTGTCTGAACTTGAATCTTTTTTTTTAGGAGAATGTCAATGTTTAGGAGAATGTCACGTCAATGTCACAAAGCTGTAGGGAATAATTCACATCCACAATTTAATTTATGCATGATTTACAGCTAGAGCTCCGCCCACTCTGCCATGTTGCATCAGGCCCTGACACTCAGAATCACTCCTTCTTTTTTGCAATGGCCTTTTCTCAAACCTTCCAGTTTTTCGATATGAAAAATATTGACTAAGAATATTGCATAAGAAATCTGTGCAAATTGTCTTTTGAAAGTGATTTTAAGGGAGCTTCAACACTCCGGTCTTTGGACCTTTGAATCACTCTTTAAACATTTGAGTTCTTTTTTCATGTTAAATGAATAGATGTTAATCATTTTTCCAGTGGATTGTTCCCAACCATTCAGTCAGCAACTAATATCTCTGTTCTGGGGATGTCGGAGAACCTCATTTGCTCTGTGGCTTTAAGCAGTTCACACCCTGCGGCCAGATAGATTAAATATATCACTTGCAGGTTGTCCTCTTGATTTCAGTGGTTTCTCATTGGCATTGCTGTGTGGAAATGCGTCCTTGGTTTGTCTAATCAGATCCCATCATTTTAACGTATTTCTTCATGATAAATGGATTGTGGTTGACCACGCCTCGATTTGTGACCGACTGTTTCACTCAAGATAGAACACACACACACACACACACACACACACACACACACACAGCATAGGGCCCCAGTTCAGTATATAGACCTAGTATTCTAGATTCATATGATGTACTGTATTCATGATTATTTAAGCATCACTTTTTATCAATTTATTAAGGTCAAAATCATGGGGGGTGCTTTCATGCGCATTTTTCAAACATGTACGTAAAATATTAAACATATTTAAAGTCAGCTTTGTCTTTTTGCAGCAGTGCGCTTCTGCATTGTGTCCTCATTTCTTTCATTGGTTCCAGAGGCAGACATGCATAAATGCTTTTATTGAGTTAATAGCATAATTAAAGAAACATTATCCAAACTAATTATTAACTCTACGACTCTTAGCAGTGGTAATTAACACTGGTAGAAATAAAAAATAATTACATGAAATGCAGTAACATGGGGAACTCTGTTCCGTCTCTGAGCTCTGGATATAAAAATGTCAAAACACACACACACACACACACACGCTAGTTTGATCTGGTCTGGTGGAGTGAGCAGCTGATGAGAATTCATCTTGACAGAGATTTCCTTCTCCAAGACCTCAGAGTCTTAAAAAATGTACACAATACTGTAAAGGGGTTTGTATTAAGTCATAGGACTGAGTGTTAGAGCTCAAAGACTGAATATGTAAATTTATGAAGACTGTATAAAAGGCCTGTGTTTTTCACTGGACTCGGAACAGTAAACAAGTATATGTCAGAGGAATTGATGAAAAAGAGCAAGACTGTGTGAAGCAATAAAGTGGTGGAAGAAAATGCCAAAACTTCGTTTTGAGGATAATAGCAAGTGCTATTGTTCACAACAGCTTAATGGAACCGCACTTCCAGCTTTTCCATTAGGTGTCCAGTGAAGGTTGGCTGCGTTGCCAAACGTTCCCAGTCAGTGGTCACAAAAGCTTGGCAGCGGTGGAAGCCGTTTGAATTTCCAGCAGTCTGTTGGATTCAAGGCCGTGATGGCTTTCATGAGAGCTCAATTATCCTGAATAATAAATCCAGACGCCTTCCCTCCCGCAGCGAGACAGGCTTTCCATCAGTCACCACGCCAAACAACAGCGCATTCAGCTGCGAGATGAGGCTGGACACTGCGAAGCACACTGTAAAGTTCAGCGTTAACCCCTTACTGGCTGCTGTTAAGCTGACTCATGGGTGACATCTCACTTCTTTAATTATACGGGGCTAAGTAATGGCTTGGTTGCGTTCCAGATCCTATCTGGGACTCAACGGTTAATGTTCGGTCAGCCAATGAAGGCTTTTGCTTGAGTTTGAACCCAAGTCAAGCTCCCAAAGCATGCCGATTTTATGTAAAATTAGCTTAAAATATTGTGCTTATTAATGTTAGAGACATTAACAAGAGTCCTCAGTCCAAACACCAGCTGCTGCTTTTCATTGTACCAATTTTTGGAATTGTGGGTAATGTAGTGCATGACATTTGCTTTTGTCCAACGAGTGGCTTCTAGATGCTGAGATTCTAATCAACAAATTGTAGATTTTGCCGCTTAATAAATCAAGTTTCTTTAATTAAATATATAAGGTCATTTATTTGCTTAAATCATTTTTCTTGAGTGTGAGTAACGTGCAAGATTGGCTAATTCAATTCGACAACTCGTTTCGAGAGGTGGCAACTTGCCAATCAGCATCAGAGGGCGGGTCTAATAAGCGAGGTCTTTGGGTTGATTGGGCAGTGACATCAGTCTGGATGGTTCATTGTTCAACTACTATATTCATTGTTAAAAGTTCGTTATGGTTGTATATTCTTGTAAGCGTTCATTTGTTACATTGTGTCAAAAGCTACACTGAATTAATATTTGATTGTTTATAATTATCATCCACAAAATGTGATTAAAAATTAGTATGCATCTGCCTCTAACAGCTGACCCGCCCACTGTTGCTGATTGGCTGGTTCTGTCACCTGTCCTGTATTGTCTCTGAAACTGAGTTTCCTAATTGAATTTTGTCAATTTCTGCAATCAATAGCAAACGCAACGCATTGAGAATGCAATTCCACATCTCTTTTGAAATCTGACCAGAATAACAATAATCTTCAGAAGTGACTGTTGGAAGTCCTCGTCTGTCCGTCTCACCGAGTGTCATAACGTGCACTAATATGCTTTGCTGGCTGTTTTCGTATCAGACTGAGAATAACGCATTAAGCTGTGCGATGAGCCTCTTGTAATGGGTCTCAAGAGCAAATCTGAGTTCTATATTATGCTTGAAAGGGATTATGCTTAGTGCTTGTGAAGAGCTGTGCAGTAATCTATCCCATTCTCACAATCCATACATCGCAGGTCGTTTAGTGCTGTCGGGAAAACTCGCTTCGCTTAATGTGGCGTGCACAAAGCCGACCCACTGAAGGACCGAGCATGAGCTGAACACATTACGTAACACTCTCGCTCACATATTGTGTAATTTACACATAAACACACACACACACACACACACACACACACTGAGTCACGCTTCCTGCGGCATCACGGTGATGTGCTATAGATATAAAGCCAGATATCAGAGATGCATTCCCACGGCCTGATGGAAGGTTCTCACGTCTGTATTGCTACATCTTGGTATTGGTTCACCATGGCGACGGTGTATTGTGCTTTTTTGACTAAAAGGCGCAACCAATTATTAAGTGCACTGTTAAAAAAACTTAATTACCGTATATAAATGCAGTAACATGTTTCAAAAGTTTTGTTCACGTATAAGGTGCACAGTGTCTTTATGCTAAAAAAAAAAACATTATCAATGTGAATATTAAAATAATATTTGATAACGATTACCATTTTTTTTTTGCTCTGAAGATTGAAAATCCTAAGAATGCGTTTGTAGTAGTTAAAAGTAAACTACTTAAAATTCGAAAGAGTTAGTTTCTCGGTTGTGTTTGGGATGTGGTATGCGATCTACTATGTAGAATACTTTTCACAATAATATACAACTCACCAATCAGCTTCAGGGGGAGGGGCTATCCCTCAGTGAAAACAGAGAATGTGTTTAAATTTATCCGTTCTCGAATCTTCTCATCTAAATTAAAAGTATTTCAGCTATTCACTAAATATTTGAATACCAAATTGCTTTTTCATCATGACTTATTAATGCATGTTTAAAAACGCCTTAAAATGTACTTGGAATATATCGGTTATTAGGATGTGCTATAGAGCATTATGGGATTGCTTATTTAGGATTTGGTAGGCGCGACTAAGTCTGCCAAAGTTTAAACGCCAACACAAAGAGCCAAAACAAAAAGTTTCCAAATACTATTCCTATTGTCAATTTGTGAGGTTGCAGAACCGGCCAATCGGCTTCAGGGGAGTGTGTGCTTTGGCTGAATGAGCATCTTTGATCAGAATCACTTTCCATAATTTGAGTATTTATTGGTTTATTCATGTATCTTGTTTCTCTCTCACATATAGTACTCTCTGTATATTTACACTAATTTAATATTCCATCTGTCAATGTGTTGTTAACCTAAATCAACTATATTCTTTTTTTTGTTTTATGATCTAATGAATTCTATTCGTTCATCCCACATCTCCTGATCTCTGAATTCACCATGACTGAAAAAAAAAATCTAAATTATTCGCCAAAATTCAACGTCAATTTTTCAGCTTGAGCTAGCGTAATTTTTTAAACATGTACTTAAATAGTCTTTGTTGGCTACTAGGTCACAGTGCATTATGGGATGGCTACTTTAGATCTCAGACTCCCACATAGGGCTGACTGATAGATGGATGGACGGTTGGATGTCTATTTTCTGCAGTCCTCAGCGTTTTTTGCTAATGTAAATGTCTGGAACACTAGCATCTTGCACTTGGGTGTTTTATATCTCTTACTTTTGTCCAAAGCGTCTTTTAACCGAACAGCGACGGGCCAAACATCACCTCCACACTCGTCTGAATCCGTTCGCCGTGTGGGTGCTGACATTTCCTGAACGTTGTAATTTTTTACACCAGCAGGGGAAAATTGAACCTTGTCTCTCAGACCAGACGCCATTGTGTCTAGCTATGATCTCGCGGTGCCGATTGGATTTCCCTGCTCCTCTGCCATCCCTCCTCTCTTTTTTCCACCCCCTGGACTTTCATTCACAGACGCTGATTTGCATATTAAAGCGGCTGCTGTATTAATGAAACATTCATTGTTGCCATGACAACAGAGGGAGCGATGATGTCATGCCTCTGGTTTCTCCTCATGGTTCCCATCCACAGCTCGGACCGGATGCCCACACAGCGAAAAAAAACCACATCAAACCAATTAATCCAGATTAGAGGGTTTTACTTATAATATAGAATAGGATTTAATAGGCAGAACCCAAACAAATCATCTGATTGGCTTGTGTGAGAGCATCACTCTGAAGCATCAACAACAGCCCGGAGGAATTCATTATCACTTATTGCACATGCTGCTGATGTGGGTCGAAACCGCAGTGATGATTGGACATTGCTGGATTCTGGGAAAAAAAAGATGCTGAACGAACATCCAACAACAAACAGTATTGAACATTTTCCAGTTTCAGGACAAATTGAATATTTTGATTTTTGAGTTTCTTTCAATGCAAACAATGGCTAAATTACATTGGTCTGTACTTTTAAATGTGGTATTATTATTTTACAGGTTTTCAATTATCATATTTTGTTGACTATAGGGTGCACCGGATTATATTTAATAATTTTAAGAAACATTGTAATAAACATTGTATAATTAGTAAGTACTGTATCTATTTTATTTTATTTTGTCCCTTTTTACATTTCTTTCCACATTTTATGGTGCACAGTCAATTTTTCAGGATTACATTTTTCACGTCCGCATTATAGTCTGAAAAATACGATAATGCTTTTTTAACATTACCGTAACATTTTATTTTTACATTTTTTTAATGCACTGCTACAGTATTTAACAGCAAGCCAACATGGCTGTGTGTTTTTCTGCTCATATTCTTGTCTTTCTCCCCGTGAACTCTCAGCCACATCAGCCATAAGACAGTTATGTAATATATTTTTTTAAATGTCAGTGTTTCCGTCTCTGAGCTCTGGTTCTTATCTATTTCTTCGCCAACAGATAAACTCTTCATGCTCCATTCATCCACATTCTGTTCATTCATCCGCCCACCATACTTGACCATTTTTTCTTGTTTGGGAAGACATCTTCTTTTTCTTTCAGCTTCTTGATATATTATCAATCTGACAAGCTTTGCTTTTATTCCAGCTAGCGGTGCAAAAGATTAATCAGCCAGTTTGACTTCACTTAGCAGGGTTTTTTCAGTCTATCCCCACTGGACATGCCCTGGTCCACGTGTCCGCTCCAGCCGTCTCCTCTGAACGTGAAGAGATGCATGTGAGGAGGAGAAACTGCAGCCCCACTGCAGTGCAGCAGACTCCCAGAATGCACCTGCTCAACTTTTAGGACTTCTCTCGTCCTCTTCTGCCTTTTACAGTGGTGCATGGAAAAAGCATTTTACTTTTTTTGTTGACCAACTTAAAATACAAAACCATATAGAAAACAATACAACATAAATTATATGCATACAAGTAAACAATATTAGTTACAATTAATATGGACAGTTATTGCATTTTGTTTCATAGTTCAAAGTCTCACCAGGACAAGCAAGCTACAGAAGTCTTGTTTTCTTTTCTTTTTTTTTTTTTTTTTTTTTTTTTGGAAATGCATTGTTTTTTAGATATTATGGGAAAAAAAGCATGTACACTATTGTATTTTTCAGACTTTATGACACAGTTAAAATACTAAATCTTAGGGTTATTTAAATCTTAAACAAATATGACATTTAAAATGCACAACAAGTTCTGCTTTCTTTAGTTTCAGCTATTTAAATATCTTAACACAACTAAGAAACTGAAAATGCATGGTTTGTAATAACAAGTATTTACATTACCATCATTTCTGTTTGTTAGGCACACTTAAAATTCCCATAAAAATGTTGTACAACACGTATGAATGTGTGCGTGATGTACAGAAGGATGCACCTTTCGTTTCCATGACGCTTTTTCCTGACTTTCATCCCTCTCATTTTTTATTCTTGATTCTAAGCTCATCCACTTTCAGTTCTGCCACTCGGATTACATTAAAGTTTAATATCATCGTGGCAAGCCATCGAGCTGCAGTCACTATCCTTTTACACACACCAAACACAATCGCCATCATGCTAAAAAAAATCACTTTTTATTTGCCAGATTTAGTTGAATTTTAACTTGATGCAAAGAGCTTAACTTTGCACAAGAAATGAATATAAAAAATGTTTTTGTAGTGGGACTTTTGTTCAATTATCGGGCTTCTTAGTATCAGAAAAGTAAAGAATTTCTCACTATTAATTAAATGTGACGAGGCAAATTAGACAATCCAGCTTGCTGATGGAATCAATACCAAACTCTGAATGTCATCGCAGAGCAGAGCGGCTTCAGTGACGCGCTGCAGGCCTCATTAATTCATGAGCAACTGCCTCAGCAGCAGAACGCAGTCATGTGACCTGTTGGAGGCGGAGCCAGTGCTCTGCACACCCTCAGGGTGACCGACCGCAGGGGTCACAACAAACTCACTGTAGATACGCTAGTCTCCTTTAAAATGATTTTATATATGAGAATATTTAAAATTCTTTACTCGTATATACTGTGTGTGTGTGTGTGTGTATATATATACATATATCATTGTTTAGAACATAATTTTTTTTACATTTTTTAAACAGTACTTACAATTTCTTTAATATAAATAAAATGCGTGCTACTTTTTTACACAAACCTTTTTTAAAGTAGCTTTTATGACTATGATTTTGAATAAAACTCATATGACAGAGTAATACTGCGTATTTATATTATATCTATTTCTATGTCTAGTTATTCTATGACTTTTATTATACTACTAAACTCGTATAACAGAATTAAAATCTTGTAGATTTTATTTTAAAAAGATTAGTTCAAATTGTACAAAAATTTGATTAAGTAGAGGTTATGAGTTGTTTTTTGAGTGGTAATCTAACTATGACTATCAAGATAAGATTTAAATAAACTATTGATTTTTCACTGGTAATTTTCATGGATTATCTAGTAACTGTAAAGCAGAAAGTTAAATGTACATGTTTTTTTGAAAGTTGTTCTTAGTTTCGACAGACAGAATTAAAGCATGTTTCACCTCAATCTCATGACTCTGGTATTGAGTAAGATCTCAGATCCTTTCAGCAGATCTCAGATCAGCGTCTGCCTTTATCCTCCAGCTTTAAGCAGCAGAGCCGAAGGTCAAAGTTAGTTCACATTAGGTCGTTTTGTATCTATAAAGGCTGTTTTCCTCCACGAGACTGTATGACAAAAGACCGCAAGCAAAATGAATGTCCTTGCTCCAACGATGCTGTGTGTGTCCTCCAGCTCGTCCTCCATCAATCACCAGAGCTATTCCATTCTGAGCGGGTGAGATAGCAGAAAGCACAAGCTTCATTTTAGACTTTTAGAAGTGATACAATTACATGATCTTAAGTCAGATGAGGCATATAATAAAGGTTATATTATATAGTGGTTAATCCAGCATCATAATCAAGCAACACTAAACCATTATGCCATTATTTTAGATAAACAGTCATTAGGGAATCTGCTTCTTTCAGCCCACTCACGTTTCTATTTTCGTCAATGCAAGTGCTTTTTGCCAGACTTTGATTTATTGACGTGTGTGTGTGTGTGTGTGTGTGTGCGTGTGTGTGTGTGTGTGTGTTCTGCTTCGCTGCGGTCAATCTCTTTCAGGTGGGATAATCAATGGAAATGTGTCCTTGTCAAATTCTAACTGGTTTCCTGTTGCGGAATGTTTCTGATTGCGGTTGCCATGTCAGGCTTTTTTTCTGTCAAATGTAAGTCATTTAGACACCTAATGAAAAAATGTAGAACATTTCAAAACCCTCACTCTTTTCAAAAATATTGCATAACGTGTAAATAAAGACTTCTGGTTCAGGAAGCAAAGATTGGGCTTTACTGTTGTTCCGTGGAGAATCAAGTTGGTCATGTGACTCAACCTGGAAACCATAATGAATCCATCATGTCCACATGAACCAAAACTCACCTGTATCAACACTGTCTGTCCATGTGTCTGTATGTTGATTGGTCTGTCAATCTGTCTATGAGCCAATCTCTGTCTATCTGACTGTATCTTTCTGTCTATCTGCTTGTCTGTCCATGTTACTGGCTTTTTATCTGTCTGTCTCTGTCAGTCCATATCTCTCTCTTTCTATCTATCTCTGTACATATCTCTGTCTTACTATCTGCCTGTCAATTAGTCTGCCAATTTGTCTCTATGAGTCCAGCTGTCTATCTGTATGTTTGTCTCTCTTTGTCTGTCTGTCTGTCTATGTCTCTGTCTATTTGTCTATCAGACAGTCTTTCTAATTGGTTGGTCGTTCTGTCTCTGTCTATCTATCTATCTATCTGCTTGTCTATCTATATGTCTATCTGTCTCTTTCTAAAACTGTCTGTCTATATCTCTGTCTTCCTATCTGTCTGTCAGTCAGTCAGGTCTGTCTTTTATCTATTTCACTGTTTGTCTGTATTTACATCTGTCTACTATCCATCCATCTGATGCATCATGAAATCAGTAGCATGACGGATTAGCATTGATGCTAGCTTGCTAAAGTTTGGTCGTGTTTCTGAGTGATTGTCCTGGTTAAAAGTAAATAACCGTGTGTGATTAGTCTAAGATTATCAGTCAGTCTTCTCTGCAGCCTCTTACCTCGCTTTATCTTCTTACATAAAGCCTTTCTTTCTCCCTCAGACACACGGGAAAATAGCAAAAAAAATAAAACACTGTTTTATACCATAGAAAGGCAAAACAAATTACGAAAGACATACTTTTTGCTGTCATTGTTGACCAAGAATGGACCATTTCTCTGTGAGATTTTCTGTTTTTCAAGAGAAATAATGTTTTGTCTCACCGGGTTTCATCACATGATAGCGAAGAGCTTTTACTGTAATCCGTAATCTGCTTTTAGAAACGAAGGGGGAGGAAACGGCCGGTGGCTCCAATATTTAGATCCATGCTTCATCCATTACTCGCTGTCTTTTGTTTTATACGTTTGGTTTAGTCTCCTTTTATTTCAAAGAATTTTTATATTGCTTAACAGTTTTTTATTATTAAAGTGTCTCCATTAAGAATGGAATTTTGGTAGCTATTGAATAATATTTTGAAATTGGCTTTAGGCTTCAGTGTTGTAATGTGTACATCAAAATGTTGACTTTCTGTGTCCAAAATTATTTCTGGGAATAATGTGTGTGTGTGTGTGTGTGTGTGTGTGTGTGTGTGTGTGTGTGTGTGTGTGTGTGTGTAAAGGCATTTATATTAAGGTTTTTATGTTTTTTATACTAAAGTGGGGACTTTTGGTCGGACCTTACAACAGTTTGATGGTCAATGTGGGATTTGAGCTACAGTAGGGACCCACTATGATATAAAAGCAAGTCAAAGTCTTGCTTCAAGACGCTTTATTGTCATTTCAACAGTGCTGTCAAACGTAGTCACATTCAATACTCAAGTAGAAGTATAGATACTAGTAAAAGTTTCACTTAATCCCCTTACTCAATTAAAAGTACTGGTTTGCTAACTACTTGAACTATAAAAGTAATGCAAGGAAAACAAATGGCATTAAAAATATTTAATGGTACGGGACTATATTGTTCTTTTAAAATGTGCCGTATAGAATGACATTGAAAATGAATGCATTTTTATTACAATGCAAACACATCAGAGAATTAAACGTGTTTTAGAGAGGAAAATATGATGACTAGTATTGTTTTTTTTTTGTTATTTTTATTTAATTTGTGATTGTTTTACCGAAAAGGTCTGATGTCTGTTTTTTTTTTTAAACACAGATATTCGGGATTCGTTTCCTGGAAACGGCTTAGTGACAGGACACATTAAACATCAGCAATGGGTGTTAGCGAGACGAGCCAGAATTAGCTTCCTGGACACGGCGGCGTGAAGCACGCCTTGGTTTTTAGCCGACTGAAATAGCGCATTTATCCTCAGAGAAAGGAAAGAGAGACGAGTCTTCTTTAAAGCTGCAGATGGAGGCAACACAAGCCTCTCAGGCCATAAAAGCTTATATAACAGCACAGCACCCTGTGAAAGACAGGAAGCTGACTGCTCGTGACTGACAGATGATGGCTATTGGTGTAAAGATCGTATTAATACTGCGCAAATACCTCGTGTGTGACAATTTGTGTGTGCAGATGGACCAACAGGGGGACAGGCTTCTGTTTGACATGTCATTACTCATAAATCATCACTCAGGGACTCACAATCGCACCAGAGCAGGCTGCACGTTAGCGCATTAGCATTCAACGTTTTTGTGTTTACATTTTTCAAATTCTGAAAGTTGGTTTGTGCGTGCAAATAAAAAATGATTCTTACACCTCAGATGTTAATGAAATCTATTTGTATTCATATTTTTAGCTTTATCTTATTACTTTACCAGACAATGCTAAAAGTTAGCAAATTAGCATTCATCGTATTTTTGTTTTCAGTTTTTCTAAATTTAAAATTTCGGTTTTAACATAAAACAATAACATTTGCACATGTGCACAGCTTTTACACCTCAGATGTAAATACAATTTACTGCTTTTAATTCCTCGTGCGTAATTAGCACTCGTCACGTACTTAGCACGCGAAGAGAGCGCTTAATCTGTGAAGGAAAGCGCTCTCACTAATGATCGCCCGACATACGCGCACGCAAACGTATCGTCTCTCTCCTCGCCATGCTGATCACCTTATTATACTCTTCCTCAGAGAACTTAAGAGACGAGAGAGAATTCTTCATACTTTGGTGTAAGGAGTTTGAGGCTGGACTTTTTGTGTGGAATTTGCGTGTTTTTCACAAGCTTGCCTGGGTTTCCTCTAGGTCTCAATTTTCCTTCCACAGTCTAAAAATATCCAAGAGAATTGGAGATCCAAGAAAAAAATCCAAGAAAATTGCCCCTAGGTATGAGTTAGAGTGTGTCTGTGTGTGCAGCTCTGTGATTGGTTGAGACCCAGATTATCTGGAATTGGCTCCAGCATATCGGAAATGTTCTGAAAATATCTTGATCTTAATCTTGAAGATTTTAATTTATACTTCATCATCTCTCCACGAGCTCCGACAGAGGCTGTGTTTGTCCGGCCCCATGGTCTTTCTCCATCTGGACCGCATCTCCTGGGGTCCTCAGGGGTCAGAACATAGAGTCACCGTTCTCCTCTAAACACCGCTCACTCGCGGACAGCCCGAGGTAACTGAGTTTAGATATGAGCATTATTATATCAGCTGGATGTATGTCATGGTATCTGCCCAATCACAGGCCATTCTGACGCCCTTTTTTTTACGAGAACTTGACAAAGGTTTTAATGAAATGATGCAGTGTAAGAAGTGGAACGTTTTGATGATGTATAAGGCCTTTACTTTTTTGACAAAAGTGCCTTTACATTGGAAAAAATTTAGTTTAATAAAATAAACATTAAATTTGCTTATAAATGGCGAATCTTTCATATTAAAATTAATATTTTTTATTTGCACACACACACACAGAGACAATCTCACATAAATGACACTTGCATTATTTGCCATTTAGCTATAGATGAGTACAGATTTTACACTAGTGGTGGTTATTACAGTCCTCATGTATTCAAAATTTCCAGATTAAAACATGTAAATTTTAGATTTTCGCATGTAAATATTTCTTAAAACCTTACCAATAAAAAGGTAAATTCAGAGCTTCACGTCACTTCATGTCCCTGAATGCATTGAGCTTTTCTGTGTCTACAGTACAGTTTTATTTGCCATGTTTTAGAGGTTGTACGCTGCATTCTGTTTGACGGATAAGATTGTGTAACTAGGCTGAAGGTGATTCCGACTTGTTGGAGGCGATTGTGAAATGTTGTTCAAACACTCTAAACAAACACCAAACATCTACTGTCTTTTCATCTTCATTTTCCCGTTTTACTGGAAAGATCGGATAATGTCAGGAATGTAGATGTTCTGAACTGAAAAAATAACTTTAAACGACACTTAGGAAATATCCTCCCTAACATCTAAAATATAAGTGTCTAACTCAAAGCCTGGTCTGGCGTACAGTTATACTCAGCCGCCGATATCCTCTAATATGGAGCTGTAATTATTGGTATTAAAGACCCAGTAAAATGAAGTGCTGATGACACAAACTACAGATCCCATAATGCAGTGCTTTAGATGCCTTCTTTCAATTTTAGCTTCTCAGTTCTGGTCTCACACTTTCAATCCAAACTTTTTTAGCTGAGTGTGACACTTCTGATCAGGTTTGCCAGAAAACCACAATTTATTTTAATTCAGTTTTTATTTGATAATTTGGCAATAACGTTTTTCCAATGTTGCCTTATTGAGTAACCAATCAGGTTTGTCAGCATTTGTGAGTGAGCTCTGATTGGCTAACGTCTTATGCACATGTGAATATCATGGTTTGGTGAATTACAATGAAGTATTGTAGTTTAAGTCATATACAGTAGTTTTAGAAATAAGCATGATAATTCAAGCAGCCTTGATTAGAACATTTTAAATCAATATAAAAATCTGTAAAAAAAAAATCCTGTATGACATTGAAAAGCCATGTAAAATGATTTAATACTGTACAGTATATACCGCATAAAAACAAGAATAAAATGTTGTTCTTGTTTATATTAGTCTTTATTTATTTTATTATTCTTTTTTGTCATTCTTTTCTGTCATTCAAAAAATTGAATTGTTCAGAGATTATTTTCTATAACATTCTCCGTAATCTAGAAGCAATTTGCTTTTGTGCTTTTTATTTCAATGCGTTTTGCTGAGCATAAACTGTTAAATCATCTAAATAATCAATAGCTATTCTTCTTGACTATCAATTATTTCCAATTATCAATAATTCATTCTGTCTATTTTGGCTCTGATGTTACTGTCAACCCCCATACCCACCACCAATTTCTCTCAATCCAGACACAAAGGATTTCTCTCTTTTGAGTAACTGCAGAACTATACCGTTAATGTCTCTCTCATGGGACGGTTTTGGTCCTCGTTTTAGGAATATGCGCATATAGAAATGAATTCTGATTGTGAATTTGATGAAACGCCAAATTCAAAGCTTATTTTGGGTCCTGCTCAATGGAGTGTGAAGAGTGTTTGACTGGTACATTGTCATCCTGACCCTGAGAACTATTGATTGGACCTGGACTAGTGGGTTTCATGCCCGCTGAAACGAAACTATATGTCATTTCCATTATGGTTTCTCCTAAAATAATGGACTAACATCAATATTAGCTACAAATTCAGAAATGTTGACATTTTTTGTGACAGCAGACCAGAACCTGCCAACACGTTTTAGCAAATCTAAAAAACAGACATTGACTTAGACACACAATTTAATTTATAAACTGCAGAGGTGTAAACTCTTGAGTAAAACTGTACCATACTTGAGTAAAACTATCTTATTGTAAAAATGTCTCCATTAGTCACCACGAATTCCAATTCCAAGAAGACACGAGTAAAAGGAGTAAAGTATCCAATTTTAAAAGTTGCTATTTTAGATACTCTGTACAAGAACATACAAAAGTAGACAAAAATAAGTAAGTAACAAATTCCATTTACTCAAGGTGTACACCAGTGGTCCCCTACCTTTTTGTCGTCGTGGACCAGTCAACGCTTCATAATTGTATTGTGGCTCGGGGGCTCGAATGTGTCATTTTTCAGGTTTTAGTTTTTAATTTAAAATTACATACAGTATATTAGTATTTATCTGTATTTAAACATGCATTCAACATTAAAAAAAACACTTATACCAAAGGATGAATATAAAGTGGTTTAGCATGGTAGTTACTTCATGATATTTTTGGAAGTTTTTTTAATATCAAAAATAAAAAAAATCTATATTTGCTTTTTTGTTTTAACATGTCAGACACCTTTTTTAAATTACTCTATATTTCTAATTAGACTATATTATAAAAATAGACTATATTTCCTCATTTATGTTTTGTGGCTTAAACTTAGAATATTCTACAACTTAGAAACAAAAATAGAACATTTTTGTTTTCAAAATCGTTCTTCAGTTTGCATCTCTTCTTCAGTTGCATGTGCGCGTCCCATGGCATCACAAGAAACATTAGAAGCTTTAACATTATCAAGAAACATTAGAAAATAATGTAGTGAGAATATCCCGTTCTGCAGTCCAACCAGCCACGAAAAAAGACGGTCAAGCAGCCGCCTCGTTTTTCGTTGCACTTCTGATCCGCCGCTCAGTGTTCCTGCAATATAAAATAAGCTTTCTACTATATCTATGATAAGTTTGCTTATATACTTCAAAAGTGAACTTGGAGACAGTAACCGCTAGGACGTGATGTTGAACTTTACAAATAGAGAAAATAGCCGCTAAAGCGAAAGATTTCATTGCATTTAACATTGCGAAAATAAAAATTCATACAACAATACAATGAATAATTTCTGTCCGTTTTTTTCTTTCAATAAATTTCTTTATGTTTGATATTTTTGGCACCAATCTGATTCCATTTTTTGGCGGCCCAAGATAAACTGATACTTGGGAATTGACCATATTTGAAATTGTAAAATGTATTTATATTTACACATAATGTTGTATTATATTATATGGGTTAAACGCAGTGCACAATTTCCAAGATGGTTCCATCCAGACCTGGCTATAAAGTGACTTCTAAAGTGGTTTATATGTGCCAGAAGAAAAAAACTGAGCTTATTAATAAAGTGATGTCATCTTACGAACAGTGAGGTGGGATTCCATATCTATCCTAGGTCTTACTTTCAGGCTGGGTCTTAAATTTCAGAACATCCCAGTAATTCCTAACCACATTCTAGCAGGAAATGTCCTAGGTTATAAGAGGACATTGAATTGTCGTATTGGGTAAAATTAGTTTGGTCCAGATTTACCTTAGGGAGACGTTTTTGTTGGGCCGCTTGGTGTTCTATTTGCAGAGTAAAGATAAGCTTTTACGCAGATTGGATAAGCCTTGAGTGAAGCGTCTGATGCTGGAGACTGGGTTAGGAGCACCAGGCTTGGAAAGGTCAGCAAATCTTTCAAGGTCTGCTTTAGCGCAGCAGCATTTTCCTGCCTGGCAGGTGGTAGTTTGATTCAGCATTATGTAATCAATGGCTTACGTAACCGCGTGAAATTGCCAAAATTATAATCAAGCGAGATGTACTTGAAATAATAATATGGCGCTTGATTCATAGGGGGGTCAATGTGGCTTATTAAAAGACTTGAGATTCCTAAATCTCTAATATTTTCCAGACTCTGAACAGTCCTCGCAATCCTTTTCTGCAGAATGATAAAAATGCTTGGAATTTAATTAAGTAGTCGTTTTCCTTCCTGACCTCAAGAACACGATGTCACACACACACACACACACACACACACACACACACACACACAAGCATCACCAGCATCACAGATGGTCTGTAAGAACGCAAGGGTAAGCAAAAGAGACAAAACCGTGATGATGAAGGTGAAAGAAATGATGCAATAGCTTTACTTTAGCCGAAGCCCCAAGGTTAACAGGTCCAAACAGGCCACAGTCATAAAGACCCATTTTTCTTTCTGAGTAATCAATCTGCTGCTTTGGTGCGTGGAGCAGTGATGTCAAAAGTAGTCCCATTCTTTACTCAAGTATAGACACTAGAGTTAAACTGTGTAAGTTTAAGTATACTGTGGAAATATCAGTCAGACATATAAAAATGTCATACTTCAGAAGCTTGTCATCAAGGACCTTTTTTGGAGTGATATAACATAATTTTATCACAGAAAATTAGAAAGTACAGATATATGCATACAGATTTAAGTACGTAGTAGTTGAAGTAAAAAGTAGAAAATAAATCGAAAGTAGTAAAAACAAATGACTCAAGCAAAGTAATAGTAAGTTAAAATATTACTTATCAAAGTAACTAAGTTTTTTGTTGCTTGACACCTCTGGCGTTGGGTGAATATAAGGACGAAGCCACTTAATTCCAAGTGTGTGACTCCGTTTTGCCCAGATTGTGGTTTATGGGGACCCAACCAGCGTCCTTACAATACCATTATGACCTTACAATGCTAAAACTGTCCAAGAATTTTTCAATCTATATGTTAAGCATGTCAACCCAGCTTCTGCAATTTGCCTCTATAAACCTTTTTAACACCCAATCCTGGCAAGACTCGGCCTCGGATGAACGTGAGAAAATGAATAGAACAGGAGAGCGTGAGTGAAGCTGGTACAGGACGGTCGACTCTCTTCCCACTCAATCCAGCGTAGTAAAGTGAGTCTGATGGAAATGCTAAATTGGTGCATTTTGTAGGATTACATAACACTATTGGGAACACGGAGGATTGAGTTGGTCTAGGACAACGCTGACATGGCTAAAAACAGAATCTGCTCTGAAATGCTCTGATTTCATGTCCTCCTGCACCCAATAACGTGTGTGTGTGTGTGTGTGTGTGTGTTTGCACAAGCCCACGATTTGAAGGATAATTCAGGACTCTTCACAAAAAAACCCTTGTTCTTCTCAAATGTACCTCAAAGAGCATCTGACTTTTGTGTTTTTGTGGAGCTGTGCATGTCGTCACCATAGAGACTCGTCCTTGCACGAAACCCCCTTCCCTTTACAAAATCGCGCTGAAAGGTTTTAGAGTTGACGTCTGGTCTTACTTTCCCATTTTATGTGTGTTAAAATGGCAAATCGATTACTTCTAGATGATCTTTTTGTGGATAATGTTCCATTAGTCCACGGATAAAATGCATTTTGGTAAATATTTTGCATCCATAACAAGACTGGCCTAGTTTTTGAAGGGGGTTTGGTGTTAAAACCCCTCATTCTACAAAATCTGCATATTGGGTCAAGCCAGTCTGCTTTTCTGCCGGAGCTGAATCAAACTACTGTTTATCCCTGACTGTTTCATATGCCATGGGACAATACTCTCAGTCAGAGCTTCACATGCTGCTTGCTGTGGCCTTCTCATGGCTTTCTTTGTCTGTGGGATGGGGAACAGTTCTGTAGTCGGGTTTTAATAGCAGTAGTTAAGTTGTACATGATTTCAAAGTGAGTTGTGTTGGTGACTTGTTGGACTTGTTACCATTTTAGAACATTTGTGAAGCCATCAAAGTGGGAAAACTGGTTGAGATGATGAACAATCATCACAATTATTGAAGCAAAAATCAATGGCTATTTTTGTCCTCAGTAAATTAAAAAGTTGAACATCTGTTCATTATTATATAACCTTTTTTTTTTTTTTTTACTGTTGTGTATTTTTGTAGAAAATTGTAGTCCGCAGTGTTTGTACCCCATTTTCAAGGAATATAAAAAAATGTATTTATTAAAATGTTTGTGTTTTTTCTAAACAGGCCTGTAGTCAAGATTTGAAGATGCTATTTTTTTTCATCTAAAATAACTAAAAACGTTGCATTGCATAAATGTAGTCGCTTTACAGAATTTACAGTACATTTTTATTGTTACAATGCGCTATAATTGTGTTTTAAAGTCTACGTCATGCATTTAAAACTCTAAATCTAAATACATGATCACGAATTGAAATCTTTTACAATCATTTTCAGTTATTACAAAAATTAGTTCCTTTTAAAGTTGTACATATACAATACGTACATGTACCGTCCTTTCTGCATTTATATGATCCCAGAATAATCCCATTTGTTTACCATAAACATTCAACATTCAATACCCACAAGACAGGATTCTTGACTCGGCATAACCAGACCATAATTCAAAGTGTGAGTGGAACAGAGATGAAGGTTTACGCGAGGACCAGCTCGGCTCAGGATGGAGGCGAGAGCAGCGAAGAACCGCTGATGCGGGACTAATCCCCGTTGTCTTAGCAACAATACAGCTGCCACCATCCTTTGCTTTTTATTCCATATTCATTTGAGACTAGAAAAGCGGTGAGGAAATATTCCCAGGGAATAGATTCCGTGACCTAAGCTCTGATGCTCAGTGCTAAAAATTGCATCACGTGCTGTGGATTACAGCGTCTGATTTGACTGAAGTGAAATTACATTTGTATTTTTAAATAGTGTTATGGTTGGAAATATGCTGTTGGTGAAGATATGAATATGAAACGCACACACACACACTCGTCTTCGACTATCCCCGTCTCCTTTGCTTTTTCCAAGATGGCAGCGTGTGCCTGCGCAGACGTGGGCTGCATACTAACCCACCGCTTGATGTTGAGTCAAGGGCCGCAGTGGCTGTGAAGCAGGCGATGTGGGTGTTGTGCCTGTAAACTGAAAGACTTCCACTGTGCGGGGTTACGCAACACGGTTACATCTGTGCAGCCATAAACAGCTGAGTGGAAGGAGAAAATGTGTGTGTGTGTATGCGGAGTCTTGTGAAGGGTGGGGGTGGTCAAACAATCTGGGACAGGGAGCCCATGTGACGGTTGCCATGGTGACCGGACGAGCTCAAAGGCGAGTTGTACGCAGCAATTCGGTCCAGTTTTGTGTGTCTGCGGCCTGCTCGGTTTGCCAATTTGTACATTGTCGTTTGAGTGTGTTAAGTGGCTTCGTGGGATTAGAGAGATTTAGTCATGTCGCTGCATGTCGCTGACTTCAGCTCGGATGGCTCTTTGCGTTAGAGAAACGTCTTGAGAAGTGGAAGACACTTGAGAGTTTAAGGATTTGAATTAGCGTTGCCACCCGTCCCCTGAAATATGGAATTGTCCCGTATTTGAGATTGAAATTATGGTTTGTCCCGTATTTCTTTTAATCGTTTTTAAAAGCAGGGTTTCATGCAAACTATTTATTTATTATGTATATTTTACGCATTTTATGAAGATTCTCCTTTCCCACTTTTGATTGGGTAGTACGCAACGTCACCATTAGTCTGATTGGTCTTTTAACTTTGAACTGTCTGCAAAGTGTTGTGAGAGTGTCTCATTACCTTAATCATTACCTTATTACATGAAACATTATTATGTACGACATAACTCCCATGTATGTCAAATAAAATAGTAAATTGCAACTCTGTATTTTTTAATTAGACATTGGCTATACAAAATCTTTACTATAGTAACTATATATAAGTATATAGCTGGACATGCTGTTTCCATGTTGTTACTGCAAAACACTACTGACAAACATTAGAGAACATAAAAATATTAGAGAAGCCTGTTGAGTTGTAAAAGAGAAAGACTGACTGCATGTCAGTTAAATATATATTTTTTTGTCTCATATTTCAAGTTGTGATCACGTCAGTGAAGAGATGATCATAGCCCCGCCCACGTAGCCCCGCCCCCTAGGCGCTGCACTATGCGTCCCTTATTTTTAGCTATTAAAAGTGGTAACCCTAATTTGAATGCTTCACAGATTTGGAGTCCGTTGTGACCAGATGTATTTGACCTCCCAGCAGGGCTTGACGTGGACCCGTTTCTGATGTGATGTGTGCTTGTTCAGCTGAGTAAGTGTCGCGGTTCCTTTGAGTAAATGGAGGAAGACGCCGCTTGTCATCGCTAACCAGATCAGCTTAACTAACTCAACGAGTCAAGTGTGCGCGACAAACATCACTCTCCCCCTGTATTTCACACAGAATCTTCCCTTTCAGCCATATTTCACACTTTTTAAAATGCTTCTCTAGAACGATGTCAAACGTCAACAATGTGTTCATCACTACAGTGAAAGTCACTTTTCATGATCGATTCCATTGGTTGTGACGTAGGCGGTTGCGTCAATCTCTTTTTGGTTTGTTTACGGCGCCCTCTGCTGGTGGATTTGACAAAAAAAAAAAAACGAGAGACCACTATTCAAATATGGTTTGTGTCTATAAAGCGTAAATATATGTCGTGTGTGTGTATATATAATATATAAAATATACCACACGTACCGGTATATATTTGTCTACACAAAATATTAATATAAGGCAATAAACGTATACATTGTGTACAAGTTATTAGTATATACAATAATTTTAAATATGTAATATACAATGTTATTATTTATTTACATTTAAGGTCATAAACATAGTATTTATTGCTAAATTATTAGCATGACAAAAATATATGCAGTTTGTGTACACTGTTATTCTGTAATATAAACTTTAATCCAATTACTTACTTACTTTACTATCCAATTACTTTTTGAAACGCGTTAGACTTGCATTAAAAGTATTTGTGAGCCTTGACCGAAAGTGACATTTTATTTAATGGTGGGAAAAAAAACACTACAGAGGAACATCATAATCAGAACACAAGTAAAAGTTAAACCATAGGTTACATTGTTGTCATGATGTCACACTGATGACGTTGTGTGCTGCAATGTTGTTTATAAAATGTAAAAAAAAATCACATTGAGAAATATTGAATAAAATGTTCTTTTTGCAGTTTGCTCGTGACTGTTGTGCAATCATGAGCCTGACGAGGGCTGGTCCAGGGCTGCGGGGGGGATTCCTCTTACTCCTTCCTCCCACACTCCACACAAGCAGCTGGATGGAGGGAGGTGTGGAGCAAACACTACTTGTAGTTTGCGTGTGGCACTGCTTCGGCCATCCAGGTTAGTGCGAGTCTCCAGTCTCTTCAGCATAAGCCTCACCAGCACTTGATTTGCCCACGTGATGCCCAGTGCTGGAAGAACCTTAGTGCCCACCAGCCTGTGAAACACAGGTTTTACAGCTCCACTCTATCAGAATTAAAGGTCAGTTAAGTCCGATTCTTACCCATAATCGCACCGACCTTGATTCGGTCCGTCCACAACATCAGTAACCTGAAAGAACCACAAAACACAGGTTCAGGTTATGAAATACATATCCATACATACTGTATGTGTATGTGTGTGTTTACTAAGTATTATTGTTTTTTTTTTT